>JADRCH010000266.1:390012-555814 GCA_019843965.1 Rhynchomys soricoides
TATATATATATATATATATATATATATATATATATATATATATATATATATATAACATCTACGTAAGATATATGTATAATACACATCCCACACTGCTCCAGAATCTCTGGCCCCTATGCAGTTTAGCCGGGAGGAGAGGAGAGGGGGGAGGGGAGGCATGCGCCAAGGGGAAAATTTTTACACAGAAAAACTTTCACATTTGCAAAAACAGCTGTGTACTCCTGCTGGGAAGAGAAAGAGAGCTCACCCCCCCTCCCCTTTGCATGGTAGATTAGTGAAGGAAACCGTACTTTCCTTGTAGCTTTGTGCAGCCCTGTAAGTCCCAGTTGTCCTTTCTGTCCCCTCAGAAGTTGAAGTCACTCTTAGACCGGTTTAGCGGCAACCTTCCCCTCCTCAGAGACTAACTGAAGGATCGTAACTCTCCCAAGTCCCCGGCCCACCTACCCATACCAGAATATTTAAACTGCACTTTCACTTATACACAAAAGGCATTAACAAGGGAAAATCAGTTACCTGTACTCTAGTCGCTGCGTAGTTCCTGAAGTTCCCGGACGGTGGATAAAGAGGACCGGGGAGTCACTGGTGCCCAAGATTCTCCTCCGAAATTGCCCGGACGATGATCCGCTGGCTGGGTCAATATTAGCAGCCTCCTCCAAAGCAAGGGGTGCTCTGGTTGTGGTGCCTGGACCCTCCAGCTGGGGCGATGATGATGTTGATCCGCTGGCTGGGCCAGTATTAGCAGCCTCCTCCAAAGCAGGGGGTGCACTGGTTGTGGTGCCCGGATCCTCCAGCCGGGGCGATGATGATCTTGATCCGCTGGCTGGGCCAGTATTAGCAGCCTCCTCCAAAGCAGGGGGTGCTCTGGTGGTGCTCAGACCGTCCAGCCGGGGCGATGATGTTGCGGCAGGGCTGGAAGGGGCCGAGGTTGAGTCTGAAGAGACGGTGAGAGGGAGTTTTAGAGCTTGCATGATAACAGAGCCCCTAGAAGTGGCTTCTGCTCTCCACCACCAAACAAGGCACCTGCTCAAATGACACTACGGTTTTATCCCTCACCTCGTTCCCTCCACGCCCATTTCCAGCCCCCTCCAAATTTGGGAAATGATATGCCAGCAAAGTGCTGCAAAGACTTCTGGGGCAGCTGACTATGGCGCTTTTCCACACTAGGGTATGGGGGTATTAGAGGGTGGGGCTTTGGCCCCTGCCTGTCAGACAGGAAGGCGTCTATGTGGGTTTGAATTAAGCTAGAAGCACTTCCTGTTAGCTAGGGGGTTGGGACTATGTGCAGGGGTGGGGAGTGGGTGGAGCTTCACTAGATTGACACCTGACAGTCACCTGACACCCTGGAATGTCTGTGGGCGTGGCACAGGTAAAAAGGGGCGTGGCTTATGCAAATTAGGACCCGGATTCAAAATAAATATTAAAATTGAGTTCTAAGGTCTTCCGGGTGTGGTGTATCCTTGTGGCACAGCGCCATCTTGTCGTCTCATGTTTCATGGATACTCAATTTAGAATTCTTCTCTGTCATCAGTCACCTGACCTGCCCCCCTGCCCTTTATGAGTGGTGCCAAGCACTAAGCATACTGGTGCAGATGGCGTATTAGTGACACTTGTTCACCCTTTTGGGGATGCTTATTGGGTGGGTTCTCACCCCTTTTTAGCCAAGTAGCAGTGCCGTTTAAGGCACGGACTCAAACGCCCTTTAAGGCATAGATAGCAGCTGAGATGGGGCTCAGATACAAGTATTGCCTGAAGCCTCTTTTAAACTCTGAGACCTTTGATCCTGGCTTTGAGGGAAAACAGAGAGTAGAACAAAGGCAAAAAAAGCAAGCAAGCAAGCAAGCTCACTCCACAGAAACTCACTAGTCTCTACCCTTTGCACTTTTGCATTTTAGCTAATCTTTTTGTCTTACTCAGCTTATCAGCCCGAGCTAAGACTTAACTATTCCCTCTTCGTTTGTTGGCCAAGTTCCATCTGAAGTCACTTACTTAGTGGTAGAGATAGGCATGTTTAGGGAGAATGAGACTTTCTGTAGGGGAAGATAAACTTTATGGCAATTCATATCTGATAGAGGTAGCTCAGCATGATACAGATATCCTATTCCATGGGAGAAGGGCAAGTGGGATTTCTCACTATGCTCATAGATGACCCCAAATGGAATTCATAACATTTTATGCTTATCAGAGCAAGGCCATCTTTTCCTTGTGAAGATTCTAGATCTACTTTTGGCCCTGTGACTAGAAGTATGTGACAAGTGCTGCCCTCTATTGTCCACTGCAACATGCCTGAACATTGCAAGCTGCTACCACTAAAGCCTTCTGAGAACATTTGGCTAGGATCTACTAAGCCAGAGGTTGACATGAGGAAAGTGAAGGCTTTCTCTAAACCCATGAAGAGATTCCATGGAAGCTCCAAAAGAGGAGGTTCCTCTGAGCAGGTAGAAGGATAAGGGACTAAAAGAAAAAAATGGCTCCATCCCAGAGGTCACAGCCAGAGAAGAAGAGCTTTACTCTTCCCAAATGAATCCAAGCTCTATACCCTTGAATTCTCCTCAGAATAGGCCCAGAGCTATTTTTATTTTATTTTATTTAGAATACTGATTGTTTAAGGAAGGGAAGTGTGCAGGCAATGAGTGCCCTTGGAGGAACAACTAAACCATGGTGCCACTGAGGCAAGAATGGGGCACATGGTGTCAGTGAGTTAGAGTTTGAAGTGCATGACCTTCCAAATTATATTTCATGTTGCATGGTCACAGTCTAGGGAACACAGGAGGAAGGAGGAAGGGACCATAAAAACAAAACAAAACAAAACAAAAAACCAAAAACAAATGAACAAATATTGAGGTGTAACTGTGAAGACACAGAACAGAAAAAAATCTACTCACTTGAGGTTTGGGGAGAGATCTAATTTAGGGGATCTGCTTGGACTCTCATTTATGGAAAACAAAACTGAAGTACCTCTAGAAATCCCCAGGATCCAGTTTTGTTTTGTTTTTTTCCTGGACTGCTAAAGTGGCCTCATGCTGACATCTGATAGGTATATCTTTAATTACAATACACAATCGAAAGTTCGTACTGCACGGATCTGGGGGTACTCAGGGAAGGGAAGTGGTAAGAGGCAAAGGTGTAATTCTTCCTCCTACAGAAAGGATATCTTCTAAAGCATCATGGTCTAAGTAAATGAGTTCTGTAGCCTTGTACTTGAGACTGAGGATCCCCCTTCCCTATCTTATCAGGCATTCTTTTCTTTGCATATCTTCCTGTCCTAAGGCCCCCCCAAACCCGAAACACCTTGAACTATCCATTTAGTTCTAGGAAAACTTTGTCATATTTATATTAAAATAAATTTATTATGGATTCTTTCTAGGTATAATCCCAGGATTCTAGACAAGAGATGGGATCCCTGGGATGAACAAGGGTGGATTAAACACTGTTCTTATTTCCCATTGGCTTCCCCACTACGTTACACCTGAAAAGGGAATTTGCAAACCCGGCTCGAGCTTGACATCTGGTGGTCATTTAAGAAATTGCACTGACTCTTCAGAACGTGCCTCTTTCCCCAGAACATAACTACAAGGTGCCTTGGGAATGGAGGGACAAGGTAGGAAGGTGTTAGGGCTGGAGAAGTAGTTCAGTGGTAGTATGAGGTTCTGATTCAATCCATAGCACAGTAAAACAGACAAACAAACAAACCTTCTAATACTACCTCATATAACTTGTCCCTAACCCTTGCACATTGATTTCTTCCCCTTGGCTGTCTGGCAAGACTGAGTCAACCTTCTCAAAACCTACAACTCCACAGCTGAGAACCCAGGAAACCTCTTGCTTGGAGATAAGGGGTCCATTCTATATACTTCTACCCATTGGGCATCACATGGGAATAGAGTGTGTACAGGGGGCTGTTGACCTCCTAGGTTTTAATACCTATTCTGCTCATTACACTGGGCAATCAATCTATCTCAAACCCCTATTTTCCCTTCTGAACTCACAGATTATTTCTGGAACCATGTGAAAATGAATTTGGAGCAGTCCAAAACCTATAGTTGTAGAGCACCTGTCCATAAAGGCCCTTTTATCTGTTGAAACAAAACTTTATTCCAGGGCTGGAGAGATGGCTCAGTGGCTAAGTGCACTGGTTGCTCTTCCAGAGGTCCTGAGTTCAATTCCCAGGAACCAACCACATGGTGGTTCACAACCATCTGTAATGGGATCAGATTCCCTCTTCTGGTGTGTCTGAAGAGAGTGATGGTGTACTCATATATATTAAATAAATAAATAAATAAATATCTAAATAACAACAACAACCAAATCCCCAAAACTTCAATCAAGAGGGGTCTCTGGGATTTGAGGTAGAACTCTGGCTAGGGATGCCTTGAGTACTAAGCTAGGACTTCAAAGAACTGCAAAGACCTTCTTGCCTCAACATATACCATGAACCTCAGGACCAGAGGAATCCTCATCTGCAACATGGTCTCTCCCAAGAGCTTACTCTTGACTAAGTCCTTTCTCCCTGATTCTCTTCAAGATAAGTGGATGCCTCATTCCTCCATCTCTGGGGGATCCTGTCCCTTAGAATATGGTGCTTCTCATATACCTATGGCTATGTTGGGAGCATATACAAGAAGTGTGCCAGTTTTCTCTTCTTCACAATACCCACATGAAAGCCAGGGCTATCTCCAGAAGATGAAAGCCAGAGACTCTCAGATCCAAGACATTAGCCTTCAGCAGCCTGACCCATTAGTTTTCATTCTTTAGGCCCACTGACCCAAGAAGACTGAGGGTACTTCTTAAACCCTCAACACACACCTTTGGTATAATTTGTAGCTATAACCACCCCTTGCTTATGCCATGGCCAGCCCGTTTGCCAGGCCTTAGAGAAGAACTCAGTCTGAATTCAATCAAGGCTCACAGTAGTACCTGGCCATATGAGGAGGCCATAGTGGATCTGCCTCAAGGCTACAAACTATAAAGGATGGACACTGCTTCAGGAAGCCTCTCCACTCATTTCCTCCTTGCTTTTAAGGTCTTTCTGTGCAGCTAGAGTTGGGATATGGGGATTCTTCCTTTACTAGTTCTCTGTCAGCTTTTCTTCCACTCTGCCAGCCCCTCCCATCTCCTTTTCAATATTTGGGTCCAGGTTGGGGCACTTCACCTTTTACCAGTTTCCTAGTACTGCCAACTGAAACTGTTCTTCATCTTCAGAAGCCAGGCCCGAGGAAGATCAGGCGGTATTTTCCAGGGCACAGACTTGAGTGCCTCAGTTTACCTCCGGTCCTCAGACCCATTCTGACTGCTGCTGGGTCACCAGGTATTGCTGACCCATATTCAAGACCTGGCCCCATAGAAGCTAGAAGGAGTCTTCTAGGTCCTCTGCAGTCCAGGTCACAGTGGGTCTTAGGGATTGGACAGGAGACTGGAGACCCAGCTGGAGCAGGACTCCTTCTAAGCCAGGGTAGTCTTTGAAGATCAGAGGGGGAGTGCCAGGGCCTCAGCATGAACAACCGCAAGCTGGCAGGGCTGAGGGACTCCACTCTGGTGTCCACAAACACAGATGGGCTGGGAGAGCCAGAGGGAGGTCCTGGTGGAATGTGGCTTATTGTTAGCAGCAGGATTCTAAAGGCTTCGCAGGACTTCAAGAGAAGAGGCCTTGTGGAAAAATGAGGGTCTGTGGACCTCCAGGTTTGGCAGTTTTAAGACATACTTCTGTGGTTGGCAAAATGGTAAAGAATCCATCATTAGTCTACAGGTGGGAGCCAAACATGGCTTTTGGGACTTGGCTGGCACAGCCAACCAGAGTCGGTGGCCTTAGCTCAGAGGTCAGATAACCGGATCTAGTCACTTTGAGCATGTGGATGAAGCACTGAGGGCGTGAAGCATCATCATGACAACTTTCAGTCTGAGGAGCCCTGGCTTAGGCCCTCCTTGGAGAGAGAGGCATGCTGGTAAACCTATAGCTCAGGCAAGGCCCATATTCAAGGGTCTGCCTCAGGGGTCTGCAGATCAGGCATGGGATTCTTACTACATACAGCAGAAGAGTGTTATAGGTGAGGCGTTTGTACCAAGGTGTATGTGTGTGGGGGGCAAGCTACCTGGGGGCCAGGCAGTGAGCCAATGACTCCAAGGGGGCTGGCTCAAAGCCATTGGGTAACTTGGAGCCAGCACAGCATGACTGGACCACACAGGGCCACCTCCACAGCTTCACTTTCGAAGGAATCTGCCTTGCTGTTCTGTGGACCAGCCAGAAACAATAGTTGGAGGGGGGAAGAGAAAAGAGACACGGCATCCAGGCTGTTTCAGCTCTCCTATCCCTGGCCACACCACCCCCAGCATTCTTTTCAAAACTGACCTTCCCTTCTCAGCGCTGAGCGGAAGGTAGACATGGGAAAGAGCTGACCCTGTCCCAGATGGACTCTGCGTGAAGCATCCTGCACCCTGGGGTCCCTGTAGCCCCTACTTCATGTGAAAACTAGAGTTTTGTCTTTCAGTCTGTGTGCCTAAGAAAACTCCAAGCAAAGAGAGGGATTACTAGCTCCTCTGGCTCCCGGTCTCTGAGTCCCCTAGGGCTCTGGGAGCCACAAAGTTCCCAGCTGGAAACACACAGTCTGCTCCCCTGATCTGTTTGCTTAGCCATAGTGTGAGGTGTTGCATGGATTGCCCCCTACACTCTCCTCTAGGCAGCTATAATTCTAAACAGGTAGAAGATGGCTCTAACCCGAGACATTCTAGGAGACATGCAGACACCTGGCCGTTTGTTCATCCTCCTCCATGGGGATCTAGGAAACCTAACCCCAAATGGTGTACATCCAGTCCCTCCTTCCCAAACCACATACTCTCCATAATTCAGGGCAGCCAACTTCCTGGGAAGCCTCTTTGTTCCCGTGACTGCAGGAGAGCAAAGGGAGACACTATGCAGCCCCTGGAAGGACTTTCAGACTTGGAGTACTTCAAAAGCAATGTTTTGGTGCCCTCTGCTGGACACCTCTATGACTAGCCATTTCTGGCTACGTTACTCAGGTTTCACAAATGTCTATCCAAAACAGCAGTTATCTGCACTGAGGGACACCCAATCTGAGTTTGTGGGAAGGCTCCTCTGGGGTCTACCTCGTTCACATCTAGGCTAGAGAGCCAGAAACTAGTGCTTGATGCTGCCTAGTGCCAACTCTTCTGGGTAGGTTGACTTAAGAGCTACCTGGCTCTGCAGTGCTTCCTACTCCTTGGTTCAGAACCTTGCTGGGTATAAGGATCCCCAAGGGCAAAAATGGACCTCAGTACCCTGACCCCACCTCTTATCACTCAGGGCCTGTTCAGCCCAAGAGAACATGAGTACAATAAACATTTACTGATAATGTGAGAAAGCAAATACGGTCCCTGGGGCTAGGCTAAGGTGCCAGCTCATTTGTACCCGGACACAATGCAATCTGGGGGAGCCAACCTCAAGGCAGCTACATTGGAAGACCATATTAGGTGCCTGGAAACCTGTACTGTGAGCGAGCATAGCACTGAGCATAGCAGAAGAGTGGCTGCCCTGGCTCCAGGCCTCAGTCTCCCCATGTGTGATATTAGTATGAGTCTCTCATCCCATATATATGGAGCTGAACTGCCTCTTCAACCCAGGCAAGAGTATACTGGCTATCCTTAGTAATACCCTGGCCCTTCAGATAGTAGGTAGAGGTGATGAGGGGCCTCAGCAAGGCTGGGGATTGTTAGGGAGCAGGTCCCCATAAGACACAGCCCCAGTTCAAATACCAAAACAACAACATAGCTAGCTGGATAAACACGATTATCAATGTAAGCCCCATGGACAAGGAGAGCCCTGGTTACCAGGGCAAAGAGGAGCTCCTGTGGTGTAGGGTTGTGCTGAAGGACCTCAGCAAGGCCAGCAGGAGTACCTGAGCCAGGTCTAGGACTAACCTCTATGGGGTGACCTGGGGCTTAAAGGAACATCTGAAGTCCTCTGGCTGGGATGTCTGGGGTTAGCACTCAGGGTGATGCTGATCAAAGACTAAGTCTAATTCGACCTCTGCTCCCTGGGCACTGGTTCAGTTTGAGTGGCTGCTCCTTGTCTACTTCTGGAGTGATTGAGTGACAGCGCATGCCCATCTCTAGTATTCTGCTTCCTTTCCTCAAGACAAGTAGGAAGGAGAGCCCTAAACCAGAGTTTAAAACCAGGAGGCCTCAGGAAGGCATGGGGGATGTGCCTCAGCCTGGACAGGTTAAGGGTCCTGGGGCCAACTTGCCTCTCCCTTGAGGCCTGAGTCAAAGACTGCAGGTTTGGAATCTGGATATCTGAATCATACTTCTGTGCTCCCAGAATGCCATAGCACAAGTCCACTGCATTTTCTGAAAAGCTTAGCTTGCCCCACAAGGCCCAAGGACCCAAAGATTCTCGTTCCCCTCACCCATGACTCGTATGCCTTCCAGAGAGTTTGTGGCACTTGAACAGTGGGGTGCCCTATCTGCTCACCCTCCCTAGACCCAGGTAGCCACAGCCAGTGGCTTTCTGGAGGCTCAACAGACCCTAACCATCTCACTTTCTAGCCCCTGCTTCTGCTCCTGCTCTGCAGAGGCTCACTTACCTCTACCCCAGCAGGGCACCACACCTCAGGCTGTGCTAACTGACCACTGGGATGCTCCATACAAGGATCCCAGGCTCCTTCCTCTTTCTTTTTTTTGGGTCCAGTGTCCATCCACCCACTCACCCATCATGCTTCTGGCCTTCCCTTTTCAGAGATACGGCTTGATAGGGGCCTGTGACATTTCTTTATGTGGGTCTGTGGTATTGTCACAGAGAGGGGGGTGATTGGGAAGGGGTTCTTAGCACTGCTGGAGGAGGCTTCCCAGCCACCAAGTACCAGCAAGAAGGCCTATGTCTAGTTCAGAGGCATGTCACCACGGTTCTGAGTGGAGCTTTCAGGAAAAAACAGATTGGTTTGACTTGGGTGGTAGGCAGCCAGCCCTTGGGGGTGATCAGTATCACCCTAGGCCCTTAAGTTCTCTTGGACAGGTGTTCTGCAGGACAGGTGGCACCCAACCTAGGCTCAGAGTGTGAAAGAGAGGCAGTCTATGTTGAGGTTCCCCAAAGATGTTATGTGGCTTTTCCTTAGCATTGAGAATATTTCTAGGTAACTGCCAAGCAGTTAGGTTCAAGGAATCTGATGAGAGACCCTACCTAGCTGGAAGGAGGGAGACCCCAACCCTAGGCTTCCCTCAGGCCACCTTGCTTAGGACTCACAACTGGCCATTCCTGAGAAGTGGAGTTCTGGCTCCTGCCCAGTGCTTATGGGAATCCTTCAGTATGTCATTCCACCCATGTGGGAAGTCTGTCTTGTTCAGAGCACTAAGGGTACTTGGATAGTCTGAGAGCAGTTGGGGCTGTTCTCTGTCCTCCCAGAGCTGGGATAAGCTCTTTGAAAATGCCCTCCATGGCTTTCCAGGTCAAGGTCCCAAGCCCAGTTTCTACCCATTCAGGGACTCTTTCTAAAACAGCTCTGGAAAAAGAACTCAGGAAGGCTAGGTGGGAGCTGTTGTTGGAATATTTTTGTCCTCTTTCTTATAAACGTTCTCTGAGGCCCTTGAGGATCCAGGGCTATAGAGCAATGAATTATCAGCTTCTAGCTGCCATCACCCATGCCTTCCAAAGACTCCTAGCTCCTCTCTATCCAGCTAGAAGCATCAGGAGTAGGGGTCATGGTCCTGCCAGACAACTCAGGGTAGGGGTTATGGGCTACTTGAAGGTGTTGGCTATCATGGGGAAGGAACTATCTATGTTCCAGGTTTGGTCCAACGGTCACCTGTGGGAGGTATCCTGGGAGCCAGGAGAAAACTGGGGATGCAGAGAGAACCAAAGATGTCTTGGGTAGACCCTTTAGGGGCTATTGTGGCCAGGCAGATAGATTAAGCTGTGGCCACCCTAGCCAGCCCCACTCATGTCCCCCCAACCCACATATGCACATGCACATACACACAACTTGTAGTGCTCATTCAAAGGTTTTATTCATTACAGAGGGGTGGGCTGGGTAGTGGTGGGCCTAATTGCAGTAGTTCTCCAGCTGGTAGAGGGAGCAGATGCTGGTGCAGCACTGATCCACAATGCCGCGCTTCTGCTGGGCCACCTCCAGTGCCAAGGTCTGAAGGTCACCTGCCCCCGGGCCTCCACCCAACTCCAGTTGTGCCACTGCCAGGCAGGTTGTGTCAGAGCAGGCCAGAGCATCAGCAGCACAGAAGCAAAGCCACATAGGACAATCCAGTCAGGAGTAGCTGAGCAACCCCCTGACTACCCCAGGCTTTCTCTCACCTTATCCTCTGCTAAGTCAGCACAGGTGGCAGGTGAGACAAGTCACTGGTCCTGGATGGACACATGGGCCTCCAAAGCCTACACATCCACAGTCAGTGCAGTGCTCTATGGGGGCCCCAAATAGATACCTATCCTGGGGCCTAGCCACATGCCCCAAGTTACCACCATCTAGGAGCCTTAAGGCAGGATTCTCACTCATTCTTGGCAGCTGCCATGCTTACATATGTCTAGCTGCCCACAGAAACGTTACCCCACTCCTTGGTTACCCTGAGACCCTCCACAACTAGGATGCAATTTACAAGGTTCCAAGGGTGAAGAAAACCAGGGTAGTTAGCACTGGGAACAGAATTCAGGGGCAGAGCTCACCTTGTGGGTCTTCCACTTCACGGCGGGACATGGGTGTGTAGAAGAAGCCACGCTCCCCACACACCAGGTAGAGAGCCTCTACCAGGTGGGAACCACAAAGGTGTTGTTTGACAAAAGCCTTGGCAGGGTGGGGCTCCCAGAGGATGAGCAGGGCCAGCAGGGGCAGGAAGCGCATCCATAGGGCCATGTTGGAACAATGACCTGGAAGATAGACAGGGTTGAGGCTAGCAAGAGGTCCACATAAGAGAGGAGCCCACATCCTCCCTCAAGTCCCTGGAGTATTGACTGGGGAGCTAGGCCCACCGAGGAGAGTACATACCTGCTTGTTGATGGTCTCTGATTGTAGCTGGTCACTTAGGGCTGGGGGTTACTGGGTCCCCACTAGCTTTATAGTCTAAAGCACCTCCTCTTTGCCCCCTGGACTTTGCTGTTTGGCCCATTAAGGGCTCCAGGTGGGGTGGGTCGGCAGATGGCCAGAGAGGCTGAAGCTGCAGTTTCCAAACAGATGCCTGGTGCTAGGTCTGCAGAAAGCACTCATTGGACATCAACATCCCTACTTAGCCCTGGGGTAATTAGAGTCCTAACAAGGGGCCCTGACAGCCTGATGAACCAGTCCACAGCAGGGGACATTGTCCCAGAGAAGGTGAGGCTTTTATTTTTTTGTCCTTGGCTAAGCATTTTTCCACATCATTTACCAGGAAGATGCAGTTGTTGGGAACCTAGTATCTTTGTCTCTTGGACTGTTTCACAGTTTCCATTGATAGCTGGGTCCTTACCTCAGCTGAGACTCCAGTTCACTCTCAGAGGTAGAAGGAAAGCAGAACTCAGGCAGCAAGGCACTTAATGGTCCCTTCTTCTCTATCTCTCCTTCCACAAACCCATAGCCCACTTGGAGGTCAGCTGGGCTGAAGCCCTGCAGTATCCAATTAGGCAAGATATGCACCTGAAGGCCAGCAAGTCCCCAAAGGAGATACTTGCTTCAGAGCTCAGAGCTGGCTTTCTCCATCTCTTCGTGCATGCTCTACCCCAGCTACAAAACCTTTCTCAGCCTCCATTTGGAGTGGTTGGGGATTCCTTGACTCTTTCTGTTCCTGATTTGGTACTGCCCTGTTCCCCAGGCAACCAGCAAAAACCCTTGGTGTTGTTTTGGAAAGCAAGAACTCTTCCCTATGCAGAGCTTTACAGCCACTAGACTCAAATTGTTGACCCTTTACTTCCTGCTCCTTGTCCCCCAGAAAGTGCTGCAGCCATTCATACTCTGGACACCTGGGACACTCCAGTGGACCCACTGTAGCAGAAAATGTATGAATGCAAGAGGAGAGCAGGTAAGGAGCTCAGCAGAATCGGGGTGGGAAGACCAGGGCAGGCAGTGTGGAGGGATGTCCTCATGACCATAGAGAGGCCAGAGGGCCTTGCTGAGGGTCTCACGGGGACTCCAACCTCCCTAGGAGTATTTTCTTTTGAGGAAGGAGCCTTGTAGTGTAGCTAGGCTGGTCTTAAACACAGTCTTTTTGCCTCAGTCTCCCAAGTTCAGCTATGTACCACCATTTCTGGCTCTCCTTGGAAGTTTAAAAAAGCTTAAAGTCTTTATTTTTTTTCTGTGATATTTAAATTCTTTCTGAGGTCTCAGTGACAAACAGGGACAACCCTGAACATTCCCCACATGGCTTTAAGTCCTCCACAGGACCATTATGGGAGCTCAAGACTCCAGGTTTTCCATGAGGAATGACATAGCTTGTATCTTAAAGGAGTTCATGGATACGCCAACACTGCAACAGGCTTACCCCACCCCAAGGTTGCAGCAGGGCTCAGTCTATTTCAGGGTCTCTCTGTGGCTTAAGGCCTTCCTTGAGGCTTCACATGGCTCAGTAGCAATCCCCCTGTTTCTGCCCCTCCTCCATGAGAGTTTCATTGTGGCTCTGGGCTCTCCCTAGAATCTTAGCTTAACAAATGCCTTCCACAGAGTCTCTTTGCAGTTTTAGAGAACTCTTAAAGGCAAGGGCACTCAGAGACAGCTCTAGTTTTTCAGTGGGGTTAAGACCTTCTTTATGCATTTTTAGAGCTTACGATCTTCCTCAGAGTCTCAATATGCATCATGGTCCTGCCATAACACCATTCTTTCAAATTCTTACAGTTTTCTCCAGGGTACTAAAGGGACTTAGGTTTTCTCCAGATGTTAGTGAAATCCAGTCTGCTTGGGAACTCAGCAGGGCTCACACTGCCTCTCTGGCTCTCATCCAAAGTCATGGCATTCCTGAGGATCCCAAGGGAGCTTAGGGCCCTCTATAGGACCTCAGTGGGCCACACTCATTTCCCAAGATCTTAAAAGGACTTAACTCTTACTGCCTGAGTTAATGCCTTTCATATCTCTGTGAACAAATCCCCTGAAAGAAGCAACTTTGGGAAGGAGAGGTTTTATTTCAGCTCATGGCCCACCATGGAACATAAGTCATGGCGGCTGAAGTTGGTATGTCTGTGGCAGCAGAAGCTTTCAGAGGTCCTGGCCAGGAAGCAGAGTCAGACCAGAAGCAAGGCTAGCTGGCTTGTAACCTTACCACTCACTCTTATGGCCCTTTATGTATCCATCAGCTAGGCCCCATGCATAAAAGGTTTCACAATCTCCCAGAACAGCACCATATGCTGGAGACCAAGTGTTCAAACACACAAGTCTGTGGGGGAAGTTTCACACTCAAGCCATCACACCAAGGGCTCAGTGAACCCTAAGACCTCCCCCATGGTTGCTGTGGGGTCCACAGTTTCTCCCAAAGTCTCAAAGGAACAGAGAACCAGAGATCTCAGTGTGATGTACTGCTTTGAGAAGGGTCTCAGCACAGTCCCCTGTGTTCTCTAGGTTTTTAGAGGGTCTTACTCTCTGTCCCTGGGTCCCAGATTCTTAATGATGTCCATGCCTTCTCTGGGCATTCAGGCTGGTTCATGGCTCTCTCTAAACTCTCACTAGTGTTTTATTGTGATTCACAGACTTCCCCAGAGCCATGAAGGACCTAAAGCTTTGGCACTTCAGTGGGGTTAAGGACTTCCCTTGGGTCTCAGGAAAGGTCAGTCTTTCTCAGGAACATATGGGGTCGAAGACCTTGCTCAGGTTTTAAAATGGTTCCAGGCTCTCCTCCAGGTCTGGTGGGGCTCAGGGATTTGCTAAGAGTTTCTGAGGTCTGAGGCCCTTCTACACTGTCCTAAAGATGCTCCCAACCTTCTCAGGGTCTTCAGTAGCTTCACAACCTTTTCTAAGGCCTCAGTGAAGCATGTGAATTTTCCAGGATCTCAGCAATACCCAAACACTATACAAGTGTCTCTTTGGAGAGAAGGCTTTCTCTAGAGTATCCATGGGCTAGAAGCCTTCACCATTGTCTCACTAGACTTTATAGCTTAAGGTCCCCATGGCCTAAGGGAAGCTCACAGACTTGCATGAAGTCTCTGCTTTTCTTCTTTTATATCTATATTTTAATTAATTGATTAGTTTGTTTCCTTCCAAATGTGGAAATCAAATGACAATCCACAGGGCATGAGTCCCTCTTTCCACAAAATGGTCCTAGAGGTAGGCACAGGTCCTTAGGCTTAGTAGCAGACACCATTACAAGCAGAGACATCTTGTTATGCCTAGATATAAGCACTTCTTAAGGGCCTAAAACTTTCCTAAGGGTTTCACATAGCCCCAAAACCTACAGATTGACTTACCAGGCCCTAAGTTATTTCCAGTGACTGAATGGAGCCTAAGGACATCTTCACAATTTCAACCTAACACCTCCCACAGAAACTCACTGGGCCCACGCCTTAGCAAGGTCTCATGGTGCCTAAGATTTTCCCCAGGAACTTTTTGAAGCCAATGGCTTTTCTTAAAGCCTTACTGTAGCCAAAGGCTTTCCTCAGGGTCACACTGTGGCCAATAGATATCACCAAGGTCTAAATGGAGTCTTAGCATGGTCTCAGTAAGCCCAAAGATTTCCTTAAGGCCTTCCCAGTGTCTCGCTGGGACACAGGCCTTACCTAAGTTCTCCCAGGACCCTACAGTCCTACAAGAGTCATAATGGGAGCTGAGAACTTCTGTAAGACCTTGGACTTATCTAAACTGAGGACTAGGGTCCTTCACCAGGTATCATTCCATCTAAGGCTTTATCCATATTCTCTCTGGTTATCTAAGATATTCTCAGTTTCTGACTGGGATCTAAGGCTTTATCCTGGTATTTACTGGAGTAGCAGGTTTTCCTCGGGTTCCCACTGGGGCTTAATGCTTTTACCACGTTCTAATTTGGTCTAAGGCCTTCCCCATGTCCTTACTGGGCCTAAGGCCTTCCCAGATTTGTATGAAGGTCCAAGGTCTTCCCAAGTTTTCATTAGGGCCTAAGACCTTTGTAGGTTTTCTCTGATCTGAAGCCCTATCAGACTAAGTAACAACCTCACTGAGTCTTAATGCCTTCTCCAATTCTCACTGGGTTTTATTAAGGCTTTTTCCAGGTTCTCACTGGGTTGTAAAACTTTCACTAGTTTATGACTGAGTTTGCTAAGTCCTTCCCTAGTTTATCATTGGGCCTCGAGGCTTTCTTCTGGGACTGACTAGGGCCTAAGGTCTTCCTCAGATTCTCACTGGGAACTCAGGTGTTCCCTGGAGTCACAGTGGGTTCTAACACTGTTTCCAGGATCTAAACTTGCCTTATGCTCCCCTGTGATATTATTTGGACCTAAGGTCTTACTTGAGGTTTGATTTGAGGTTAAGAGTTTTCCAGGGTTTCAGTCAAGAAAAAGGATTTCCCAGGGTCTCACTGGACTCATGATCTTTCTATGGTCTCTCTGGGGACCTAAGGCCTTTACTGGGGTCTTTCTGGAACATAAAGCCTTTTATAGGGTTTGTCTGGTTCAAAACACGTCTCCAGAATCTCTCTAGGGTTTAAGTACTTTACCAGGGTCTCACTGAGGTCATGGTTTTCCTCTGGGTTTTTCTGTGGCTTAAGGTCTTTCCAGTGTCTCTCTGGAACCCAGGCCTTTCTTAGCCTCTAACAGGGGCCTATAACCCTTCAAGATTAACAGTGGAGGCTGAGAATTTCCCCAGGATCCCATAGATACCAAGGAATTATCCAAGGTATCCCAGAAGACAAAGATCTTATGCCAAGAATCATTGCACTTAATGTCTTTCCCATAGTCTCAGTGAGTCCTAAGGTCTTCTCAGTTTCTGACTGGGACCCAAGACTTTCTGCTGGTACTTAATGTGGTTTAAGGCTATCCCCAGGTTTTCACTATGGCCTAATGACTATAGTACATCCCCACTGGGGCCTAACACTTTCACCAGGTCTTCACTGAGTCTTAAGACTTCTCTCTGGACCTAACGTCTTCTTCCTAATCTCACTGGGACTGAAGGCATTCTCCTGGTACTTGCTGGGGTCTAGAGCTTTCTCCAGGGTCTAAGGACTTCCCAGGTTATCACTAGGACCTAAGGCCTTTCCCAAATTCTCTCTGTGTTTTAAGTACTCATCAGGGTCTCAATGAGGCGTACAGTCTTTTCCTGGTTCTCACTGAGGCCTAACACCTTCTACAGGTTCACACTGGAACCTAAGGTTTTCCCAGGTTGTCATTGGAGTGTAAGGACTTCCCCATGTTCTCACTGGGTCTTAAAACCTTGCCCAGATTCTGAAGCCTAAGACATTACACAGGATTGCAATAGGCCTAAAGTGTAACCAAGTTCTCACTGATACTTAGGAGCTTCTCCAGGTTCCCACTGGGACCCAAGTAGTTTCTCAAAGTCTCACTGAGTCCTAAGGTCTCCTACAGGGTCTCACTGGGGTCTAAAGCTTCCAACAGGTTCTCACTTGGGTTTAAGGATTTCCCAGGTGGCCACTAGTTCCTAAGTCTAAAAATGTTCCCAAATTTTCACAGGTCTTTGGCCATTTTCACTGAGTCTTTAGGCCTTTCAAATGTTCTCACTCTGTAACCAGGTTCTCACTGATGCTTAAGGGCTTCTCCAAGTTCTCATTGGGACCTAAGGACTTTCCCAAAGTCTCACTGAGTCCTAAGGCTTTTATTCAGGGTCTCACTGGGTTCTAAAACTTTAAACATGTTCTCATTGAGGCCTACGGATTTCCCAGGTCATTACTAGTTCCTAAGATGTTCCTTATGTTCTCACTGGTAAAGTGGAAATTTCTGGTTTCTTTGGGTCATACTGATATTTTGCAGGGGGAAAAACAGGTGATAGGATGTTTTTGCTAAAGCAGATACAAGTGAGATGTTTTGCTGAAGCAGACACATAAAAAGATGAGTGATGTTTAGAAAGAAAGAATGTAAGTATGACCACAGATGGTAGAATAAGATTCCGTGCTTTGGTTTGTCTTGCATCGCTTTGCTAGTCTTTTCTGACAGTATGCATGTATTGGTTCGCCTTGCATTGCCTTCCTGATCTTTGCTTGTTGTAATTTTGTAGAGAGTAACTCGCCAAAGAACTTCTCATGATATTCCAGTGGCTTTATTAAGCTTCCACAGACTCAGGCTGACTGGTGGAGCCTCACAGTTTTTTCTGGATTGAACTGCCATTGCTGATTCATGTGTAGTGTCTGATGAGTGGACTGGACTGAAGTTGCTGATTCATGTTTGATGGTTTGCTAGTAGACTGAGCTGCTGATATCCTAACAATGAAGATTGGAATTGCCCCAAAGTACTATTTCTAAACAGGTCCACTTTCCCTTTGTCCCAATAATCTCTGGCGGGTGGTGGGCTAGAAGGGAGGTTGAAGTGTTTAAAAACCCTTATTAAAGTAGGTTTGGAAAAATCTAAGCCTACACACAGGTTTTTAAAGCCTTGCTCATGTTCTTGCTGGTACCTAAGGCATTTCCTAGGGTCCCACTTGTTCCCTTGTTGCCTAAAATTTTTCCCTTGTTGCAGGATATTTGATCACACTGTGAACCAAGAGTTTGTGTTATTTACTGAAAAAAATTGTTTCTAGTTGTCCTGTGTCCCAGCCTTTAGTATAGGCCTTCAGTCCCTCAGGCTGGATACAGACACACCCTTAGCACACATCTTTAATCCCAAACAATGAAGATAAAGTTAGTTTGTACAAGGAAGCACCCAATTTGAAAGTGATGTCTGAGTGGCAGACAAAGTGAAAGATTTGACAGAATAGGATATGCCCAACTTTCATGAGGAGAGGAAAGGAAAGCTACTTAAGAGAGAGCAGCACAGAGAAAAAGAAAGGAAGGAGGCAGTTTTACTGAGACTGTTGTACAGGCACATGGTTTAGAGAGAGAACAAGCTAGGTACAGGTAAAGACAGGCAAGCCAGAGAATGAGAAGGAGCCAGAAGATGAGTACACATTGGGGGGCGGGGGGGAGATCCAGAGCTAGCTTGAATAGAATAAAGACCCTGCTGTTAGTTGCATCAGATTGGCTCCTGTCTGTGTTTTGGGGGATCACTAACATTTCCCCCTGCACTATATAAAGCCTTCCCAAAGTTCTCACTGCAATTTAAGGCCTTCCCCCAAAGTCTCATTGTGGAATAAAGTCATGTTCTCCTCAGTGCCTAAAACCTTCTAGAGGTTCTCACTGGGGCCTAAAACCTTCTAGAGGTTCTCACTGGGACCTGAAACCTTCTAGAGATTCTCACTGGGACCTAAAACCGTCTACAGGTTCTCACTGGGGCCTAAAACCTTCTACAGGTTCTCACTGGGGCCTAAGGGCTTCAAAAGTTGTTCCTGGGCTTTAAAGCCTTCCCCATTTTCTCAATATGTCCTAAGGTCTTGCTCAGATTCTAATTTGAGCCTAAGGTATTACCCAGAGTCTCAATGGGTCCAAAATATTTTTCTAGTTCTCAGAAGACCTATAAGGCCTTGACAGTTTTTTTGTGAGTCTGAAGACCTTTTCACAAGTTCTTCCTGTGGTTTAAAGCCATCTACAGGTTGTCACTGGGGTTTGAGGCCTTCTCTAGATTCTCACTTGATCTAAGGCTTACTCCAGAGTATCACTGAGACCTAAAACCTGCCCTGCATTGTCACTGGATCATAAATCCTTCTGTAGGTTCTTAATGTGACTTAAGGCATTCTCCAGGTTCTCACTGTAGCCATAAACATACTACAGGATCTCATTGGGGTCTAAGGCCTTCCCTTTGTTCTTACTGAGTCTTAAAGCTTTGCCAAGGCTCACACTGAGGCCTAAACCATTCTTTAGGAATGCAAGGGGGCTAAGGTTTGTTGTAGAAAATTTTAATCCCAAGCTGGGGTTTCTACCCCACCTTTAAACATTTAGTTCCCAGATAAAACACACACACACACACACACACACACACACACACACACACACACAACCTTTATATTTACAATAAGCCTTGATCAGCACAAGAGCTGGGCAGATATCTCCCTCTATGCTATTCAAATCTATTTCTTATTAATAATCCCATGTTATTACTTACTATGTTTCATCTGGGTTGCTCTTAATGAATTGGGCAGCCCTAAGGGTCATGCTTTCTTGATTCCTAACCCTTGTCCCAAACCCAAGCCTGGGAAAACTAAACCCAGCCCATAGCTCTTCTGCCCAGCTATTGGCTGTCAGTATTTTTATTTAGCAATCAAAAATAACCTGGGAGCAGCCAGGTCTTAGCATTAAAATATACAGCAAAAGACCAAACCAAATCTTTCTAAGATTCTCACCAGTGTTTAAAGCCTTCTGCATGTTATCACTGGCATCTAAGGCCTATCTAGATTCTCACTGGGTCTTAAGGCTTTGCTCACATTTTCACTGGAGCTTAAGTTATTACCCAGGGTGTCACTGGTGCCCAAGAATGTTTCCAACACATCACAGGTTCTATAAGTCTTTTTAAAAGTTTTCACTGGGTCTGAATTCCTTCTTCAAGTTTTCACAGTGTATTAAAACTTTCTGCACGTTTTCACTGGAACTTAAGGCCTTTCCCATGTTCTTACTACAATCCAAGGCTTTCCTTAAAGTTTCATTGAGGATAAGGCATTTTCCAGGTTCTCACTGTAACCTAAAATATTCTACAGATTTTCACAGGAGCTTAAGAGGATTCCTGCGTGTCTCAATGGGGCCTAAGGTCTTTCCCATGTTGTCAGTGGTTTTTAACATTTTGCACGTTCTCACTTGGGCCCAAGACCTTCTCAGGTTGTGACTGGGGACTGAGGATTTTTAAGATTCTTACTAGCTTCTAAGGCAGCTTCTTTTAGGGCCTAAGATCTTGCCAAGTTGTCACTGTGGATAAGTTTTTCCCCATATTCTAAATGGTTCCAAATGCTTAGCTCAGAATCTCAATGGAGACTAAAGTATTACCCAGGTCACTGGGGTCTAAATTTTTCCCAAGATCCCATAGATTCTATAAGACTGTTGATAGATTTTCACTGGCTGAAGGCCTTCCATATGTTCTCACTGTGGCCTAAAATCTAAAGGGTCTCATTGAGGCTTAACGCCTTCTCCAGGTACTCACTGGGATCTAAGGCCTATAAAGACTCATTAAGGTTTTAGACCCTTTCTCTCTGAGTCTTAAAACCATCTACAGGTTCTCACTGTGGTATAAAGTCATCCAGGTTCTAATTCTGGACCAAGGCCTTCCCATGTTCTGACTATGACTTAAATCCTTGCTCACATTCTTCTGGAGCCCCAGGCATTACCCAGAGTCTCAATAGAGCCTAAAACTGTCTCCATGTTATCACAAGGTCTAGAAGGGCTTCAACAGGTTTTCCCTATATCTGAAGAATTTTCCATTTTTTCATTATGTCCTAAAATTGTCTATAGGTTCTAACTGGGGCCCAAGGCCTTCCCAGGTTGTAGGGTATCTAAGCTCACCCCCATGTTCTCTTGCATTTTAAAGGATTGAACAGCTTCTCACTAGAGACAAATGCATTACCAAGTGTCTCTGTGGAGTCTACAAAATTCCCATATTCTCACAAGGTTTATCTTTCCTCATGTTCTTACTGTGGTCTGAAATATTTTACAGGTTCTCATTCTAACTTAAGGAATTATTCAGGGTCTCAAGGAAGGGACCTAAGCTCTTTTTCATGTTCTCATTTGGTCTTAAATCTTTGCCCAGGTTCTCACTGGGTCCTAAGGCTTTCCCTCAGGTTATCAGTAGAGCCTAAGACCTTCCCAGGGTGTCAGTACAGGATAGGGTATTCTTGTCTCACATTGGTGTCTAAGACTTTTTGTGGGTTCTCACTGAGGCCGAAGGCCTTCACAGGTTGTCACATGACCTCACTAATTCGTTTCCAACATTCCCACTGGAGATAAAGGCATTAACAACTGTCTCATTGGGGACTAAATGTTTTCCATAGGTCTTTTGAGATCTTTAAAGCTTTTGAAAGGTTATCACTGGGTATGAAAACCTTCCCTATGATCTTCCACTGTGGCACAAATCATTTTACAGGTTCTACTGGGGCTTAAGGCCTTTCCCAGGTTCTCACAGGATTTAAGTCTTCTCTAAAGATTCACTGAGGTCTTAGTTCTCACCCAGGTATTTATTGGTGCCTAAAACCTTCTACAGATTCTACAGGGGCTTAAGGTCTTCCCAGGTTTTAGCTGTAATATAAAGTCTTTCCTATTTTCTCACTAGGTCTTTAATCTTTGCCCAGATTCTCAAGGGAGCTTAAAGCATTCCTTAGGGTCTCAATGGGGCCTAAGGCCTTTTCCAAGTATTTGCTCAGTCTCAAAGTTTTCTCAGGTTCTCATTGGGTCCTTAGGTCTTTCCCAGGTTATCACTGGGTCTGAGGCTTTCAGAGATTCTCAGTTGTATCTAAGGCCACAGGTTCTCAATGGGGCCCAAGACATTATCAGGTGGTAACTAGGACTAAATCCTTCCTCATGTTCTTAATGTGTCTTAAAGCCTTTTCGGGGGTCTCACAAAGCATTAGTTATTACCCAGGCTCTCTCTGGACCTTAAATTATTTCTCAAGTTCTCATTGGTTCCATAAGGCCTTCAACACTGTGTCTGAAGGCCTTCCCTATGCCCTCACTGTGGCACAAACTTTCCATAGGTTCTTACAGGGGCTTAAGGCTTACCTTAGGTTCCCTCTACACTCTAATGCCTTCCTCAATGTCTTACTGAGGGCTAAGGCCTCCTCTACAGATTCTCTCATGGAGGCCTAAAACTTTCTATTGGTTCTCACTGTACCTAAACTTCCTAGGTTGTCACTGGGATCTAAGTCTTTTCTCATGTTTCAATGGGACTTAAAGCTTTATCCAACTTCTCACTGGGGCCTAAGGTAAAGCCCAGGGTCTCACTGGTACCTAAAACATTCTAAAAGTTTTCACTGGGATCTAATGCTTTTTCCTAGTTCTCATTTGGAACTAAGGACTGTTACAAATCTCACTGAGGCCTTACAGCTTCCACAGGTTCACTGGAGCCTAAAACTATTGGTTCTCACTGGGTCTTAAGGCCTTGTTCAGGATTTTACTGTGATTTTAGAGCACTTTCTTGAAGTCTAGTTTTGTCCCAAGGCCTTCTATTGATTCTCACTGGGCCAAAAATCCCTATAGGCTCTCATCAGAGCTTAAGACCTTCTGCAGTTTTTGATCAAAAGCCTTATCTAAAGTGTTAATGTAGCCTTATGCCTCCCCATGCTCTCAACTGGAACAGAAAACTTACTAAAGAATTTCACTGGAGACTTAAGCCTTCCCAGGTTGTAAGTAGGGCCTAATGCCTTCCCCAGGCTATCACTGGAACCTAAGGCCTTCCCTGGGTTATCACTGTGGCTTAGGACCTTCCCCAATTTTATCTGGGTTCTAGGTTCTTCCTTAAGTTCTCATGAGATTTAAAGTATGCCCATGTTCTCATTGGACTCTAAGACCTTATCCAGGATCTGTATGGATTTTTCTAAGTCCTTATATATTTAATAAGGACCTACACAGTTCTTTTAACTGGGTATGAAGGCTTCCCCATGTTATGACTTGGCCCTAAACCTTCTACAGGTTCTTACTGAGGCTTAAGTAAGTAAGTAAGCTTCCTCCATGTTTTCACTTGCCCAGGTTCTCACCAGGATTAATCAAGGATTCACTTGGGCCCATGTTTGATTTTGAAAGTCCTTCAAGTTTTATTTGGGTCTGAAGGCCTTCCTCATGTTTTCAGTGTGGCCTTAAACTTTCTACAGGATTTCACAGGAGTGTAAGGGCTTCTTGAAGTTCTCAGTGCAATTTGAGACCTTATCCACTTGAACTGAAAGTTTTTCCAGGTTATCTCACTGCAGCTTACAGCCTTCTCCTGTTTTTCACTGTGATCTTAGGCTTTTACCCAAGCTTCCCATGGCCTAATGTCTTCCTGAGGTTCTTAGTGGGGCACAGGGTATTACCATGTTCTCACAAGAGTGGAAAATCTTCATTAGGTTCTAAATATGGCTTAAAGCTTTGTCCAGATTATCACTGAAATCTAAGCCTTCTTCCTAGTCTCATTGAGCCCTAAGGCCTTTCCACATTCTCACTGGTCCTAAAACCTTCTACAGGTTCTCACTGGGCTCTAAGGACTTTTTAGGTTGTGACTTGGGCTTTAAAGCCTTTCCCAGATTCTCACTGGAGCCTAAGACATTACCCAGGATATTTTTTGGGTCTAAAACTTTTCCCAAGTTCCCACAGCACCAAAAGGCCTTTGAAAGGTTTCACTGGGTGAGAAGACTTTTCCCATGTTCTCATTGTGGCCTACAACCTTCTGCACTTTCTCACTTGGCCTAAAGGCTATCTCTAAGATATACCTGGAATTTAAAGCCTTCTCAAAAGTCTCAATGAGGTGGTAGGCATCCCTAGCTTCTCACCATATCCTAAAATCTTCTACATGCTCTCACTGGAGCTTTAAGCATTAAGTATTGAGGGCTTCTGGGCAGTGGTGGCACATGCCTTTAATCCCAGCACTTGGGAAGCAGAGACAGGTGGATTTCTGAGTTCAAGGCCAGCCTGGTCTACAGAGTGAGTTCCAGGACAACCAGGGCTACACAGAGAAACCCTGTCTCAAAAAATTAAAAAAAAAAAAAGTATTGAGGCCTAAGGCCTTACGGACTCAATGAAGCCTAATTTTTTCCCCATGTTCTCTCTGGTTCTTTTTTTTTTTGGTTTTTCTGAGACAGGGTTTCTCTGTGTAGCCCTGGCTGTCCTGGAACTCAGTCTGTAGACCAGGCTGGCCTCAAACTCAGAAATCCACCTGCCTCTGCCTCCCGAGTACTGGGATTAAAGGAGAGCGCCACCACTGCCCAGCTTTTTTTTTTTTTTTGTTTCTCTCTGGTTCTTAAAGTTTCTCCAGATGCTTTCCAGGACATAAAGATTTCTGCTGTTTAATCACTGGGGCATAACTCCTTCCCAGGTTTTTTATTCTTGCCTATGTTGTCACTGTAGTCTAAGGCCTTCCCATGTTCTTACTGGGTAGTAAAGACTTGCCCAGGATTTCCCTGGAGTCTCAGGCTTTCTTTACATATAGCTTAATTGATGCCTAAATTTTCCCAGTTTCCAACAGGATTTCCAAGGCCTGTGACAGTTTTTAAAGGTTCTTTAAAACCTTTGAGAGATTCAAGTGAGTCTGATGGCCTCTTCCATGTTCTCACTGCTGCCTAAAAGATTCTATATGTTCTCAATGGGACCTAAAAACTTCCTAGGTTATAATTTGGGTTTAGGCCTTACCATATTCTCATTGGGTCTTATGACCTTTTTCAAGTTCTAACTGCAGCCTAAGGTAATTCCCAGGATATCATTGGGCCTAAAAATTTTCTCAAGTTCTCACAGGTTCTCCAGGGTCTTCAACAGGTTTGCATTGGGTCTAAAGATTTTTCTCCATGTTCTCACTATTGCCTAAAACATCTACAAGTTCTCATTGGAGTTTAAGGTCTTATTCAGGTCCTCCTTGGGATTTAAGGCCTTCTCTAAATTCTCATTGAAGCCTTAGCCTTCTTAATGTTCTCTGGAGCATTAAGTATTCTGTACATTCTGACTGTGGCTTAAGGCCTTCTCCAGGCTCTTGGGGTATCAAGAGTCTTCCCCCACAGACTCATTGAGGCCTAAGGCATTCTACAGATTCTCTTTAGGATCAAAACCTTCTATAGGTTCTCTCTGGAGCCTAAGGACTTCCTGTGTTCTCATGGCTGTCTAATTTCAATGACATGTTCTCACTGGGTCTTAAAGCCTTTCCCAGGTTCTCACTGGAACCTAATGCATTATCCTTAATCTCACTGGGGACTAAAATGTTCTGAAGTTCTCAGTGTCTCTAAGGCCTTTAATAGGTTTCACTGTGTCTGAAGGCTTTTTCCTTATATTCACTGTGGCCTACCAGTTTTTACAGTTTCTCACTGGGATGGAAACTGGGATTTTAACAAATCTCACTGGGATTTGTTAAAGGCAATGTTCAAATTCTCACTGGGATGGAAGTCCTACTCCAGAGTTTCATTAAGGCCTTAGGACTTTCCTAGGATCTCATTGTAGCCCTATACCTATACACAAGTTTTCACTGGGGTTTAAGTTCTTCTCCAGTTCTTCACCATGAAATAAGACCTTCCCTGAATTCTGATTGAGATCGGGGGCCTTCATTAAGTTCTCACTGTGATCTAAAACCTACAGATTCTCAGTGAAGTTTATGGCATTCTTAGGATCTAAACATGCCAAAAGGTCATTTCCATGTTTTCACTGGGTCTTAAATCTGCTCCAGCTTCTCACTGTGACTTAAGCCCTTTGTGAGGTTATCACTGGGTACTGAGGCCTTCATAAGTTGTCACTGGGGCCTAAGGCGTTTCTAGAGTCTCATACTTGTTGACATCCTTTTGTAGGTTTTTACTGTGGTCTAAGGCTTTCCCAGGTTGTCACTGGTATATAAGGCCTTCACCTTGTTTTAACTGTGCCTAAGAGCCTTTTCCAGGTTCTTACTATTATTTAAAGCCTCCAAACTGTATTATTTAAGCATTAATCTTTCCATAGTTTCTCACTGGAACCTGGAGCCTTTGGCATGTTTTCACTGTGTCCTAAAACCTTTCACAAGTTCTCAGTGAGCTTAAAGACCTTCTCTAAATTCTGACTGAGAGCTAAATAATTTTGAAAATCTCATTGAACCCTTATTCCTCAGGTTTTCACTGGAACCTGAAACCTTCTACAGGTTTTCTCAGGGGCCTAAGACCTTCCCAAGGTTCTTACTGGGGACTGAAGTATTTCCCAGTATATCACCGGGGTCTCAGGCCTTCCTGGATTCTTACTGATATCTATGCCTTCCTCAGGTTCTCATTGGGGTCTTAGGCTTTCTCACTTTGTCACTGTGGTTTACAGCATTCTCTATGTTCTTGCCTGGTTTTAAAGCACTGACCAGGTTCCCAGTGGAGCCTAAGGCATTAACCATGTTATCTATGGCCTTCACAATTTTCTCATGTTTTTACATGTTCTATAAATCCTTCATCAGATTATGACTGTGTCCAAAGGTCTTCCTCATATTCTCACTGTGGCCTCAAATCTTCTATTGGTTCTCACTGGAGTTTAAGTGTGCCTCTAATGTCTAATTGAGGCCTGAGACCTTATCGGTTTCTTACTAGAGCCTAAAATATTCTCCAAGTTCCCACTCTTGCTTAAGGCCTTCTCCAGGTACTTGCTGCAATCTAAGGTCTTCCCCAAAGTCTCATTGTGGCCTAAGCCATTGCTCCAGTTATCTCTGGGGCCTAGGTATTTCCATGTTGTCTATGACATTCCCCATGTTCTCAGGGGGTCTTAAAACCCTGACTAGCTTCTCATTGAAGTCTAAGGAATTACTCAGTGTCTCAAGCTATCTAAAATTGTCCACAAGTTCTTATAGGTTATATTATGCCTTGAGCGTATTTATAGTATGTGTGAAAAAGAACCCCCCGCCCCCTTTGTTCTTACCATGGTCCAAAACCTCCTACATGTTGTCTCTGGAGTTTAAGGTCTTCTGCAGGTTATAACTGCAATCTCAGGCATTCCCCAAATTCTCATTGTGGATTGAGGCATTCTGCACATTCTTACTGGGACCTAAGGCCTTTCCAAGGTAATAACTGGGGCCTAAGGCCTCCTCCAGGTTGCTATGGGGGACTAAGACCTTCCCAGATTCTTACAGGGATCTAAAATTTTCTATAGCACTCACTGGGGCCTAAGGGATTCCAAAGCTGTTACTGGGGACTAAGGCATTTCTCATATTCTCCCTGGTGTTAAATCCTTGTCCAGGTTCTCACTGAAGCCTAACTCATTACCCAGAGTTTCAGGATGTCTAAAATTTTCTAAGTTCATAAAGGTTCTATGAGACATATGAGGGATTTTCTCTGAGTCTGAAGGCCTTCCTGTGTTCTCACTATGGCCTAAAACTTTTACCACACTCTCATTGGGGATTAAGGCCTTCTTGATGTTCTCAATGAGATCTAAGCTGTCCATAGTCAGTGAGGCCTTAGGAATTTCCCACAGTCTCACTAGAGCCTAAACCCATCTAGTTGTACTCACTTGGACCTAAGGGCTTCCCATATTGAAATTTGGGACTAAGAACTTATCTATGTTCTCAATGGGTTTTAAAGCCTAGCTGAGGTTCTCAGTAAAGCCTAAGGCATTATCCAAGGACTCACTGGGATATGAAAAATTTTCCAAGTTCTCACTGAGTTTCTAAGGCCTGTAACAGTTTTTTCACTGGGTCTGAAGGCCTTGTGTGTGTTCTCACTGTTGTCTAAAACATTCTACTGGTACTCACTCGGGCTAAAGGTCTATTCTCAGACCTTCTCCAAAGTCTCATAGAAGCCTTAGGATTTCCTAAGTTTCCCTCTGGAGCCTAAAAACTTCTATAGATTTTCATTTGGGCTTATGGCTTTCCCCCAGTTTCTAACTGAGATCTGATACCTTACTCAAAGACTGACATATTGAGGCATAAGGTCTTCCCCAGGTTTTCACTAAAGTCTAAGTAAGGTCTTTCACGGTTATCACTGGGGCATAAGGCCTTCTAACATCATTCGATCTTAGGACCTTCCCCTATGCTTGTTTGTATCTAAGGCATTTAGTCAGATCCTCACTGGGCCTAAGACCTTCCCAATTTGTGTAGGGGGTGTAAGGCCTTCCCCATGTTCTTACTGGGTCTTAAAACCTTGCCTAAGTTCTTACCAGAGTCTAGGGAGTTCTCAAGATTCTTATTGAAGCCCAGTAACTTCTATAGGTTCACAATTGGACTAAAGACTGTTTGCAGGTTCTCATTCGGTTCTAGAGATGTATCCAAAGATTCATTGAAGCCTTAGGCCTTGGACAGATTCTCACTGTCCTAAATTTCTTTTTACAGGTTTCCACAAGAGCTCATAGGATTCCTCAGCTACTCAATGGTAATAGGTTTTTAACATATTTTCACTGGGTCTTAAAGTTTTACAATATACTTACAGGAGCCTAAGACTTTCAGAAGTTATGAGTGCATCCTAATGCCTTCCCAGGTAGTCACTGAGTCCAAAAACCATTCAGTATTAACTCAGGACCAAGACTTTCCTCATGTTATGACTGTGTCTTAAATCCTTATCCAGATTCTCATGAGTCTAAGGCATTAACCAGTTCTCACAAGGCCTAAAAATTATACAAGTCTTCAAAAGTTTAATAAGGTCTTTGATAGGTTTTGACATAGTCTGGAGACCTTCCACATATTCTTACTGTGGCCTAAAACTTTCTGCAGGGTCTCACTGGGACTTAAGACCTCCTTTATGATTTCATGGCATTTGAACAACTTCTCCAAAGTCTATTTGAAAACTTAGGCCTTTCCCAGGTTCTCACTAGAGCCAAAAAACATTCTAAGATTTCTCACTGGAACTTAAGACCTTCTCCAGGTACTCACTGCAATTAAGGCCTTCCTCAAAGTCTCATTGAGACTTTCCCAGATACTCAATGGATCTTCCAGATCATTTTTGGTGTTTACGGCCTTCTCCATGTTGTCACTGGTGCCTAGGAGCTTCTGAGTCTGTTGTTGGGTCTTAAAGTCTTGTCCAGGTTCTCTCTGTATGCTAAGAAATGACCAAAGGATGCATTGTGGCCTAAAATTATCCCCAATACCTCACAGGTCCTATAAAGTCATCTCTGGGTTTGGAATGTATCTGAAGAATTTCTCCTAGTTCTCACTGTGACCTAAAACTTTCTGAATATTATCACTGGGGCCAAGAGCTTTCTTCAGGATCTCACTGGTATCTAAGGCCTTTTGCAAAACCCTCAGGGTTTACATCTTCCCTAGGTAGTTACTGGAACCAAGAATCTAGAGCCAAGACAGTGAGGCCTTGAGAGACAAAAGGCGGCTGATGAGCCAGACCAGGAAACATTCCAGATAGTCAGAACTGCCAAAGATAACTGTTATGAAATGAAAAAGCGAGGCTAGGTGCAGATAGGCCTCAGGCCCCACACAATGGACAGAATTCTCTGTTGTCAAAGACAGGTTGAAGCCACAGGTGGGTGATAACAGGCTGACGTTACCACCAAGGGCCTCCAATCATAAAAGAAGGTCAAAATTAACCACCAATGTGAGCCTACCCTTTTATGCTGTTGTCAAGCTCTGCCCCAGAAAAGTGTATAAAAAGTGTGTACCTTACTAACCCGGGGTTGCCATTGCCCTGTTGGTAGGGTGGCCCCAGTGCACTGGATTCAATAGACCTCTTGCTTTTTGCATCATTCTCAGTCTCTGTGTCTTTGTGGGGTGGGCTGCCTAGACGTATGGACTTTCGAGTCCAACATTTCTGGTGCATTGGCTGGGAAACTGCCCCTCCTTGCAGGACCAGCGACCTGAGACCAGAGTTTATCATTGCAGGTACCGCGGCTTTGTTTACGTATCTTGTACTTGTCTCTCATGCTCCTGATCTGCTTCTTGCTTGTGCCCTTTTATTCTGAATAGCTGCAGGAGTTCTGAGGAGCTGCCGGAGCTCTGTGAGGGAGCTTCTGGAGCTGCCGGAGTTCCATGGGGGAACTGCCTGTTGTAGTTGCCAAAGCAATGCGTAGATGTGCCGAGACATTGTGACGAGAGCCTCAGAGGACGCTCTGGACTCTCAGTGGAAAGTCAGGCCCGGGAGGACTCAACTTCATCTAGAAGGGCAGTGGAGACCACTGCCAAGTTTTTCTGTCTTTCCTCCTGTCTTGGCTGTGGCAGGGCTGGGTCAGTATCTTGCTTGTTGTCTTCTTGTCTTTGCGTAGACTGAAACTGACGATATTTTTGGACAGTATGGGACAGACTGTGACAACTCCGTTAAGCTTGATTCTTAAGCATTGGACAGATGTTAAAATTAGAGCTCATAACCTCTCAGTTGAGGTTAAGAAACAGAGTTGGGAGACTCTGTGTACTTCAGCATGGCCAGCCTTCCAGATTGGCTGGCCTGTGGAGGGATCTTTTTCTCTGACTCTGATACTGACTGTCAAGAGGTGTGTGTTCAGTCCGGGGCCTGGAAGTCATCCAGACCAGGTACCACATATCATTGTTTGGGAAAACCTAGTTGCTAATCCACTGCTATGGGTGTGGCCCTTTGTCTCCCCTCCTGGAATTGCAGGAACACCTGTTTTGGCTCTTCAAGAGGAATCCAAGAAGAAAATTCTCCCTACCACGGATGCCGACCTCCTTCTTCTTGACTCCCCTCCCCCATATTCCCTCCTCTGACACCACAGGCAGCACTGGAGGCTGCTCCCATGGTGGGCCCCTCCACTCCCCCTCCCCTTATAGGACAAGAGACACCTGGACGGGGTGGGGGGGGATGTACCGGCCCAGGGGACTCATAGCCATAGAAGAACTGCTCCTGAGCAACCACACATTCTGCCCCTCAAGGCTTGTGGCCCCCCTGATGCCCAGGGCCAGCAGCCACTGCAGTATTGGCCGTTTTCTTTGGCAGATTTGTATAACTGGAAAAGTCATAATCCCTCTTTTTCTGAGAACCTACTTGAAACGACTGCCAGCAGTTGCTTCAGGTCCTTTTTACCATGGAAGAGAGACAGCACATTCTCCTTGAAGCTCGAGAGAGGTCAAGTTAAAGTTTTCCTAGTTACTGGTTAAAGAACATGCTGATTTGAGAGAAAAGCTTTGTCTTTGTGGTTTAAAAAAAAAAAAAGGTGAACATTCTTTCTGCCATCCTTCACAAGGCACAGGTAAAGACTTATTATTGGTTATTAGTAAAATTGACTCATAAGAAGAGACTGCCTTTACAAACTGATTATAGATTATTAAGGATGCAAGCTAAGGACCAGATAACAAGTTCATAGCTCTAAGTTAATTGTTACAGTGTTTTCAAGATAATTTAATTAAAAATAGCTGGGAATAGTTAAAAGCAAACAGTGTAGATCACTGTGCATAGATAGATAGCTCTCAATAATGTCATAACTCCATAGAATATGCTCAGAATTCTGATGGGATTAAAGACTGATTATAGTATCATAGCCAACCAGAGCTGTTTGATATTAAGAAAGATGATATAGACTTGAAAAGATGGTTTTCAGACGGTATACAAGCTAAACTACGACATAACAGGTATAGAACTATAAGACATTCTAAGTTAGGATATATAGATGGCAGATGGACTGGGTGTTAGGTGTGTCTTATACTTTATAAATTACAGAATATTAATAGTTGTGCTCAATTTATATCTGAGAGAAAAGAGCCTTTTAATTGGACAAAAAGAAGCTGTTCATAGGCAGGTAAAAGATAAGGCTAGAGCCTGTGATTTAGTAACAAAAAAGGGGGGCAGGCTGACAGTTTTAGAGTGGGGACAGAGACAGACAAGGAGAGAGAAAATCTAGTGAGGATCCCATCAGCCCTCATAGATAAAGGCCTTTCTTTCCCCAAGACTCGCCTCATAGGTGCTGGCCACCTGGAAAAGAAGAAGCCCCCTCAGACACCATTGATTAACCAGGCTGTCATCGACATTCGGCTTTTCCTGATTATGGCAGAAGGTAAGGGGCATCTGACCTGAAGGTCTATCACCAGACTTTGTTGGCAGGTCTCAGGGGAACTGTTTGAGGTAACAAAACAAAACAAAACAAAACAAAACAAAACAAAAGCTTCAGAGGCTAGAAAGACAGGGTAGGCCATCGAGAAAGTTAGTGCAGGTTATTGAGAAAGGAGACAGTGAAAGAGAAGGAGCAGAGGAAGAGAAAAAGGAAGTAATCTCAGGCAGGAATCTAATCTCAGGATAGAACAGAGAAATAAGTTCTGGTAGGAATTTTAATTTTAGGGTGGAACAGAAGAAGTAGGCTTCAGGTGAGAATCTGATTTTGGGCTTAAACAAGGAAATAGGCTCAGATATTTCAGTCATCCTGACATGCCTTCAGAAACAGTGATCATAGGAATGACCACTTTTGCTTATTTGCGTTTATTGTATTGCAACCTAGAACTGCCTTATTGCTGACATGTAATTAAAATGGTATAAAAGCAGATTGAAAAAATTAAACCTGCCTTCAGTCTCAGAATTGACTGAGGTCATTGGGCCTGAGAGTGTCCTAATGGAAGATGGGAGCAAGAAATCCCAGGCCTTGAGAAAAGTGCCCTGAAGCAGCAAACAGTATTAGCCCTGATTGAAGATAGTGATTAGGGGAGACCTCCCTGAACACAGGGTAACTCTGAGAGTAGAAGAAGATCCCACTCAATTCTTGGTGGATAGAAGGGCCTAACACTCGGTCCTTCAAGCTGATGGCTCCATTTCAAGAAAAGATCTTGGGTCCAAGAAGCCGTTGGCACCAAAATGTATTTGTGGACTACCAGAAGAACAGTGGACGTAGGGATGGGCTGGGTATCCCATTCATTTAAGGTTACCCCCGAATGTTCCTACCCTCTGTTGGGATGAGATATACTCTCCAAAATGGGGGCCCAGGTACATTTCCTACCCGACGAGCCACAACTACCTGGCCCAAAAGGAGAGACCTCTCTGACCCCTGCCAAAAGCCTAGGCTACCTGGTTTACAGATGGGAGCAGTTTTCTCCATGAAGGTTAGAGATAAGCAGGTGCTGCTCCGGTGGACAGCACAAATGTAGCAGAACCTCTACCCCCTGACACGTCGACTCAGAAAGTGGAGCTAACTGCACCTACCAAGGCCTTAGAACCTGGAGCCTGCAAGAAAATCAACATCTACACAGATAATAGGTATGCCTTTGCCACATCCTACGAACACAGAACTATATGCTAAGAGAGAGGACTGCTCACATCAGAGGAAACAAACAAGAAATTCTGGATCTCTTAGATGTCCCAAGGAAGCTGGTAACCGTGAGTAGTATTCATGCCCAGGACATCAGGAAAGAAAAAAAAAGTCAGTGGCCTGGGGCAATAACCAGGCAGATCTAGTGGCTCGAGAAGTGGAAATGCAGGAGCCTATCGTGGTTATGGGCCTATAAAAAACACCTGCTGAAAAATGGGACTGGACTAAGGGATGGCCTCCTATAGAATACACTGAAGAAGAAAGGACTCAGATTGCTAGCCACCCTACCAATTATCACCTAGAGAAGAAAGAAAAATGACATACAAGAAAGAAAACTATGTTCCCCAGAAAACAAACAAAAGACTTACTAGGCCAAATGCACAGATAAACTCATTTATGGGTTAAAAAGCTTGTCCAAGCAGTTAAGAGACCTAGAGTATGTATAATAAGACTCAGGTTCTGGGCCAGAAAGATAGTAGGACAGTGTAAGGTATGTCAGCAAGTGAGTGCTTATGCAGCCAAGAAAAAACAGGGCAAAAGACCTAGGGGAGAACAGCCTAGAGTATATTGGGAGGTCGATTTTAAGGAAGTTAAGCCAGGAAAATATGGTTACAAATACCTTCAGGTGTTCATAGCTACTTTCTCTAGATGGGCTGAGACATTCCCCACCAAGCAAGAAACAGCTGCCATGGTATCCAGGAAGATATTAGAGGAAATTTCCCTGAGGTTTAGAGTGCCCAAGGCAAGTGGATAAGACAATGGTTTTGCTTTTGTCAGGCAAGCCAGGGGGTGGCAAAGTATTGGGGACAGATTGGAAACTTCATTTTGAGTACCGTCCCCAAAGCTCAGGGCGGTAGAGAGACCTTAACTTAATTGACCTTGGAGGCTGGTTTGGACTGGGTGGTGCCCCTCCCCTTGGCCCTGCTCCAAGCTCAGAACACCCCCCTACCATTTTAACCTGACCCCTTTTGAGATCCTGTGTGGTACCCCAACGCCCATGATGTACACTGGGACCTCCCAGGAGATATCCCACAACATGAGATTTGACCTTAAATGCTCCAGGGATGCCAGAGAGCCCTGACCACTTCCAGACTGGTGATAGGATCTATATAAGAAAACATCAGACACAGTCGCTGGAGCCCAGATAAAACACACCCTTCCTGGCGCTGCTAGTTACTCCCACAGGCCTCAAGGTAGAAGGTATTGAGGCCTGGGTGTATGCTTCCTGTATAAAACCTGCAGATGCCCCACTTCTCAGAGACCCCTGCTAGATGGTTCAGAAGACGGACAATCTGCGCAAGCTCAAGATCACTTGACCTTTATCATGACTGTTTGTAGTATTTTTAGACAACCCTCACTGTCTCCCTTCTGTTGTGGTTGGGGGTGGCTCGGGGCAGCCACCAAGACCTCTGCTTTGGTCTTACAAAAGAAAAACCATCAGTCATCTTAAAGAATCACTGACTTTGTTATCAGAAGTAGTACTTTAAAATAAAAAGAGATTAGACTTAACTTTTCCTCCAGCAAGGAGGGCTATGTGCTAGCTAAAGAATACTGTTTTTATATAGATCACTCCAGGGTAGTCAAATATTCCATTGCCAAGGTGAGATTAGGATTAGCCAAAAGAAAGAGAGAAAGAGAATAGAGTTGGGGATGGCTCAAATCTTGGTTCAATTCCTCCCCCTGGGCTCACCACTCTGATTCCTACTCTACTAGGACCACTGATAATCCTAGTGATACTCCTAACCATTAGGCCTTGCATTTTAAATTGTTTGCTAGCCTTTATTAGAGAGTGCATAAGTACGGTGCAGATAATGATGTTAAGATAGCAGTATCAGGGGCTAGATCAAAATGAAAGATAGTTTCATGATTGAAACACCTACAAGAAAAAGGGGGTAATGTGAGGCCTTGAGAGACAAAAGCCAGCTGGTGAGCCAGACCAGGAAACATTCCAGATAGTCAGAAAGGCCAAAGATAACCGTTATAAAATGAAAAGGTGAGGCTAGGTGCAGATAGGCCCCACACAATGGACAGAATTCTCTGTTGTTACAGACAGGCTGAAGCCACAGGTGGGTAGAAAAGAGCTAGAAGGAGTTAACTTACTCAGCAGCAAGTCTCAAGGCTGAAAACATTCTCCGCCTAGATTAGATTGTACAGAGTCTAGAAGCCTCCAGGATTAGGCCTAGGTTAGCAGATGGAGGCAGTAAGCCTTGGAAACGACAATTATATCAGGTGAATAAAAGATACGTTTACTTCTGGCACTCAGTGTGGTTGGAAGGAAAACCTAACATGATTGGAGAAGAATAAAAGCCAACCAACATTGCAGAAAGCAGAGGTTATCTGACAGAAATGTTTCAGAGGACAGGAGACATGTGACAGAAAGCAGCAGAGAAGAAATTTGCCTGGCATCACTTCAAGAGGTAGAACAAGGTCCTCAAATTTGTCAGTAAGCCTTTGAGAAGACAATTGCATCAGATAAGTAATAGTTATCTTTATAGATATATAAATGTTATAGGCTTGATGCAGGGGCACAGGTTGGCTGATTGGTGGTTGGATGCTGTTGGCTGCAGTTTGTTAAATAGTCTTGTGCAAAGGAGAAACAACAAGAAAACATTAGATATCCTGATGAGGAAGATCAAACTTGCCTTAAGGAACCTGATTCCCCTAATCAGCAGAAGTAGTCTAATAGTAATGTCACCATCTTTCCCCACCATCTTTTTTTTCTCTCCAATCTAGAGTTAGGGATTTGAAAGGGTGATAGAAAAGGGGTAGAGAAAGAAGCCACAAAGTAGCCAAAAGTCTGTCTACAGTAAGGAGAAGGTTTGGGTCTTTACTGAGATTATAGGCCTTTTCAATATTTTCCTTAGGACCTGAGGTCTTTCCCAGGTCTTCACCAGAGCAGAAAACTTAGCTTTTCTAACTGGAACTTACAGCCTTCTTAAGTTTTGCATTTAACTCAAGGATCTTCTCAAAAGTCTCGTGAAGACCTTAGGCCTTTCCTCTGTCCTCAGTGAAGCACCAAATATTCTAAGACTTCTAACTGTGACTTGGGGACTATTCCAGGTAGTCACTGCATTATAAGGACTTCTCCAAAGTCTCATTGTGGACATAAACTTTTTCCAGATTCTCTCTGGACCTGAACCTTTCCCTGATTATTACTGGTATCCTTAGCCTGCTGCCAGACCTATTGAAGTCTAGGTTTGCCTCTGTATCATAAGGCATGACCCAAGATTCACTGCCACCCAAAAATATTTCAAAGAAAGTCTTTCTTGGATTGGTTTTAAGGCCTTCTGTTGTTTTCACTTAGACGAGATCTTCCCAGATGATTATTGGTATGGAAGGCATTTTGCTGGTAGTCTCTGGGCCAAAAGCCTTCTTAGACAGTAACTGGATGTCTAAGGCCTTTTCCAAGTTCTCACTGGGTCTTCCAATTCTCATTGGATCCTAAAATGTTGCCCAGGGTCTCAGTGGGCCTAACAATTTCCCCAACTTCTCATGGATTCTCTAAGGCCTTCTACAGGTCTTTGCTAGTTGTGAATGCCTTACCCATTTGTCATTGACTCCTAATACTCTGCATGTTGCCACCGGGGTGTAAGGTGAATATTCTTCAGGTTTTCATGGAGATGATAAGTGTTTTCCATATTCTTCCTAAGACCTGAAGTCTTTTCCAGGTCCTCACTGGAGCAGAAAACTTTCTAACCAGAACTTATGGCCTTCTCCAGATTCTCACTTAAGTCAAAGATCTTCTTAAAAGTCTCATGAAGGCTTTATGCTTTTCCCTTTGTTCTACTGGAGAACCAAGCATTCTAACAATACACACTGAGATACAAGGCCTTCTCCAGGCACTGAATGCAATCTAAGGTCTTCCCCAATGTCTCATTGAGGGCTGAGGCCTTTTCCAGATTCTATGGGACTCAGGCTTTCCCATATTATTACTGGTCTCCATTGTGTTTTTTTTCCAGCTCCTCACTGGGAGTGGGTTTGTCATTGTACAAAAGATATGACCCAAGATTCTTTGCCACCCAGAAAATATCCTAAAGTCTTCACAGCTTCTACAAAGCCCTCACCAGAATTTCACTGTATCTGAAGAATTTCTCCTTGTTCTCATAGTGACCTAAACCTTTATGCAGATTCTAACTGGGGCCCAAGGCCTTCTTCAGGCTCTCACTCCTATCTATGACCTTTTGCAAAGACCTTCAACAGGTTCTGTCTGGGGCAAAGGCCTTCCCAGGTAGTCACTGGTATCTAATGAACTCTCCATGTTCTCACTGGGTCTTCAGTTCTCACTGGTTTCTAAATGTTGCCCAGGGTCTCCCTGAGCCTAAATATTTCCCCAACTTCTCATTGGTTCTCTGAGGCCTCCACCAGGGTTTCACTAGTTCTGAATGTTCTGTCTCCTAAAACGTTCACAGATTCCCACTGGGCCCGAAAGTGTAGTGAGAATTTTGGTTTCTTTTTAAAAACACAGAACTAGTATTGGTATATGTTTTTGTTTTCCTTCCAGGTGTGGAGCTAAGGACTGCTTCACAGCAGGTGAGTATAATTTACTTTGTGTTCTGCCAGGGGCATGGTTTCAACAACTGCAGATGGTTTCTGGGAGCGTGTAATGTTTTGAATTGTGGAAAGTTTTTAGAGGCTACATAATAGGAGTGGGAGCTTGTTGACTTATGGGTGGTTGGATGCTGTTGGTTGTGGTTTGTTAAGCAATCATACATAAAGAAGAAGCATGAAGAACAAATTAGATAGTCTGACTGCAAATATCAACCTTCCCCCAAGTACCTTATCAACCATAATTAAGCTATTGAGAACATCTCCCCCTTTCCCCTCTATCCTTTTTCTCTTCTATTTTGTTTTAGGGTGTTGAAAGGGGAAAAGAAAGAGGGGGAGATGGGTAGAAAAAGAAGAAGCCACAAGGTAGCCAAAAGTCTGTCTACAGTAAGGCAAATGAATACTCAGGTCCTCACTGAGATCTTAGGCCTCTTCCATATTTTCCTTATGACCTGAGGTCTTTTCCAGGTCCTCACTGGATCAGAAAATGTTCTAATCTTTCTAACCAGAATTTACAGCCTTATATGAGTTCTTATTTTTGCCAAGTGTCTTCTCAAAAGTCTGATGAAGACCTTAGGCTTTTTCTCCATTGACCCTGGAGCACAAAGTAATGTCACACTTCTAACTGTAACTTGAGACCATCTTAATGTAGTCACTGCAATTTAAGGCCTCCCCTAAAGTCTTACTGGTGACAGAGGTCTTTTCCAGATCCTCTCTTGACCATGATATTTCATGATATTTGATCACACTGTGAACCTCAAGATTGTGTTATTTACTGGAGAAAAATCTCAGCCTTAGTACACATCTTTAATCCCAAACAGTGAATATAAAGTTAATTTTTTGTAGGAAACACCCATGTTTGAATGTGATATCTAATTGAGTGGCAGAGAAAGTGACATATCAGAGAAAGATTTGACAGAATAAGATACACCCAACTCTGTTTTACCTTCCCCAGGTAACACTGGAACCTAAAACCTTCTACAGATTGTCACTTGGCCTCCAGGCTTTTTCTAGTTTCTAACTGTGATCTAAGGCCTTCCCAAAACAGTCATTGAGAACTAAGTCTTTCTTGAGTTTGTCACTGGGGTCTATGGAATTTCACAAGTTATCTCTGGAACCAAAGCCTTCCTAGGTTGTTCCTGGAGCCTAAGATCTTCCTAGATTCTCATTTGTGCCTAAGAGTTTCTACAGGTCTTCACTTAGGCTTCTCCATTGGGCATAAACATTCTATAAATTTTCCCTGGACCTAAAGGCCTTCTCCATGTTCTCACTTAGTACTAAAGTCTTTTCTAATCACATCAATGTCTTAGGCTTTCCATGGGTTCTCACTGTACCCCAAAACCTTCAACAAGTGTTCACTGGTCTGAACTGAGCCTAAGGATTTTTCCCATGTTTTTACTAGGCCTTATAGTTTTGCCAGGCATTGATGGGGACTAAGGCTTTTCCCAGGCTTTCATTGGTGCCTAAGTCCTTCCCAGGTTTTTACAGGAACCTGAGGTCTTCCTAAATTCTTACCCGTATCTAGGCCGCTGCAGGTGGTCACTGGGCCCTAAGGCCTTCCTAGGTAGTCATTGGGTACTTAGGCCATCCCTGTGTTCTTATTGGTTCTTAAATTATCACTGGAAGGAGCCTAAGGCATTTCCCAGGGTCTCACTGCAGCCTAAAAAACTCCAAGTTCTATAAGGCATTGGATAGGTTTTTTTTCTATGTAAAAGTTTTCATGTTCTCACTGTGGCCTAATATATTCTGTAGGTTCTCCCTGTGGTTTAAGGCCTTCTCTAGGTACTCACTATGATCAAAGGCTTTCCTCAAAGTCTCACTGGGGCTTTAGGCCTTTCCCAGCTTCTTTACTGGAGCCTAAAACTTTATACATGTTCTTCCTAGGAATTAAAACCTTTTTCAATGCACACTGGTATTGCAGGATATTTGAGCACATTGTAAACCCAGAGATTGTATTGTTTACTAGAAAAGTCTGTTTCTAGTTGTGGTGTGGCTCAGCCTTAGCACATACCTTTAATCCCTCTGGCTGAAATACAGACACGTCCTTAGTATACATCTTCAATGCAAACAATGAATGTAGAGTTAGTTTGTAGAAGGAAGCACCTATGTTTGAAAATGATTTCTAACTGAGTGGCAGACAAATTTGACAGAATCAGATATGCCCAACTCTCATGAGAACAGAGAGGAAAGAGAGCTGACTTAAGAGTGAGTAGTGCAGAGAAGAAAGGGCAGTTTTACTGGGACAATTATAGAGAGACAGGCTGCAGAGAGAGAAACAAGCTAGACAAGGTGAAGACTGAATGAGCAGTGAGATGAGAAGCAGCCAGCAAATTAGAACATATTGCTAAAGTTATTATGAGATTAGAGTACATCAGTCTGAGACCAAGAGAGAAGTTAGATTGAATCAGTCAGTTTGGAGAAGAGTTTAAGCCAGAATAGCTGAGTTGAACCAGCCAGCTGGAGTTAAGTTATTCAGCTGTAAGTCTCAGAGGCTGAAAACAGTCTAGGCCTAGATAGTATTGTATGGAGGCTAGAAGCTACCAGGACTAGGCCTAGGTTAGCAGACAGAGGCTTACTGCTTCCAAGACAACAATGACTTCAGGCAAATAAAAGTAACTTTTACACTCAAGATCTTACTGGGGTATAAAGTTTTCCCAAGTTCTGTCAGGGTCTGTAGGGACTTTAAGAGATTTCACTGGGTTTGTAGACCTTCCCAGTCTTCTCACTGTGGCTGAAAACTTCATCAAGTTCTCACTGGGGTGTAAGGTTTTCTTCAGGATCTCAATGGTGCCTAAAGTCTTTCCCATGTTCTCTCTGGATCTTCAAACTTCCTCTGTTTCTCACTGGAAATTAAGGCTACCTCAATATGACCCTGTGGTCTAAGGCTGTACTTACCCTTGTTCTTGATTGGTCTTAAAATGTTGTCTAAGTTCTCACTGGAGCCTAAGGCATTACTCAGGGACTTACTGTTTCCTAAAACATTTCCCAAATTCTTACAGATTCTGTAAGTTTTCCACAGGTTTCGGGTGGGCCTGAAGATATTCCTAAAGTTACAAATGAGGCTTAAAGCCTTGGACAGGTTCTCACTGAACTTGAAACATTGCCCAGGATCTCACTGGAGCACACACATTTCCCCAAGTTTTCACAGAATCTATAAGGCCTTTGACATGATTCACTAGGTTTATAGAACTTTCCTAAGTCCTTACTATACAACCTTATATGTGTTCTCCATGAGCATAAAGGCTTTCTTAAAGGTCTTATTGGAGTCTAAAACTTTATACAGGATCTCACTGGGGGTTAACATTGCCATTAGGGACTTCAGCCTTTGTGGAGCTAAAAACAACACTGCTAACTCCATTTTGTTTTCCAGACGCCATTTGGGCCAAACTAAGGGCCTGGGAAACTAAACTTCTGACCTGCAGGAGCAGAATATCCCAGGGAGGTCCCCTCCCTGCCCACTGAGCAGAATGACTCACCTGCCCACTGAGCAGAATGACTCACCTGCCCACTGAGCAGAATGTTAAGATCCCCTCCCTGTCCACTGACAAGGGCCAAGCGGCGGAGGGTGCATTCCTGCCTACAGCCAATCAGCTTCTTGCTACTATGGAAACCCCCTAAACACCCACTTGTGATTACTGCCTTTAAAATGCCCCTTTTCCTGGAGCACAGGATTGACATCTTGTGGCGGTCCAAGCTAGCTTGATTTGATTAAAGCCCTCTTGCTTTAATCAAATCAAGTCGAGTCGACTTGCATCGAGTCGACTCCTGGTGGTCTTTCTGGGGGGTCTCGTGAGTCAGGCACTACACCTTCAAATTCCCACTGGTTTTATCTAAGACTTTACCTGGTCGTCACTGTGGTCTAAGACAGTTTTCACATTCTAACTGGGTTTTAAAGCCTTGTCTCACAAAAGCCTAAAGCATTACTCAGGGTCTCTTTCTGACCTAAAAATCTTCCCAAATTCTTGCAGGCTTTGTAAGGCCTCCTTCTAAGGGCCCTTTTCCATTTTCTTGATATGGCCTAAAATCTTCTTCTGTAAGTCCTAACTGGAGCCTAAGTGCTTCTCACATTGTCACTGGGATCTAAGGACTTCTCTACATTCTCACTGGGTCTTAAAACAAATACCTTGGCTGTATACCTAGGCTTTTCTCTGACTAGATATAACTTAAAATATCCCAGTTATTCTACCCTATATTCTGCCATGTGGCTGGTTATCCGTGTTCACATCTTCCCAGTGAATCTGTGCCTCAATCTATCCGAGAAGTCTTCCTCCTCCTACATGTCCCACCTATTTCCAGCCTAAGCCACAGGCCATAGGCTTTTTGATTGACAGGTGATGCATCCATACAACACACAAGATATTTTCTCTACAACCCTTTTAACTCAAAGACCCTCCTTTCTCTTACTTAGGCTCATTCCATGTCATCTGGTTGCTTGCTTTGCCTCTTGACCTAGGGTTGACTTTATTTAGCTCTTGGATTAAAGGTGTGTACTAGGGCTGAGCCACAACATAAATACTTGTTTACAGTGAAGGGAAAGCTTTAGGATCAAAGGCTGAGCCATACCATATTAGAAACAGGTTTTTACAGTTAACAATCTAAGGGTTCACAATGTGATCAAATATCCTGTATGAAACTCAAACAACACCACTAACTCCATTTTGTTTTCCAGATGCCATTTGGGCCAAGCTAACGGCCTGGGAAACTAAACTTTTGACCTGCAGGGACAGAATGCTCCTGGAAGGTCCCCACCTTGCCCACTGAACCGAATGTTCCAGGAAGCTACAGGGGCCAAACCGTGGAGGGTATATTCCTGCCTACAGCCAATCAACTTCTTGCCAATATGGAAACTCCCTAACTACCCACTTGTGGTTTCTGCCTTTAAAATGCCCCTTTCTCCAAAGCAGGGGATTGCCATTTTGTGGTGATCCAAGCTTGAGCTTGAAATAAACTCCCTCTTGCTTGTGCATCGGAGTCGAGTCCTGGTGGTCTTTCTGGGGGTCTCGTGAGTCAGGCACTACCTCTGGTGTGTTGGCTGGGAACCCCCAAAGCCCCAGGATCCCCAACCTGGAGGGTCCAGAACAGGCTGGTAAGCTCGTTGTCTGTCAGTGTCTGTCTGTTTCCAGTACTTTAGATTTTGATGAGTTACTTGAAGGAAGGATTCTGGGCGCTGGATGGGGAAGTTATTTAGAGTGAAGTATCTCTGTCTGTGTTTCAGAAGTTAGTTAGAGGGAAGTATCTCTGTCTGTGTTTCGTTTTCTACTGCATCCGAGTTTTCTGCTGCATCTATCTGTTCTGATCGACATTTGGTTTCGGTTCTGGTTTTGGGTGCCAATCTGAAGCAACTGGGTGATGAACGGGTATACATGTCCTAGGTCACAGGCTGCAGGGAGACTGCAGGACGCTCCAGAATCCCATCTGGGAGAAAGGACTGGGATGGTCCGTCTCCATCCGGAAGCAGTACTTAGGAAGCCGCTGCTGAGTGCCAGACTTGCGTGTCTGTGGCACTCGATTTTGGGACACTTCTGTGTGACTGTTTGTTTGTCTTTTTGTGTGTAGACTGGGATTGACATTGGACAGAATGGGCCAGACAGTATCAACTCCTCTGAATCTGACCCTTCAATATTGGACTGAAGTTAGGGAAAAAGGCCACAATCTTTCAGTAGATGTCAAGAAAAAGAAATGGGAAACCTTGTGTGACTCAGACTGGTCCACCTTCTCTTTAGGGTGGCCTGCAGAGGGATCTTTCTCTTTACCTTTGGTGTTAGCTGTCAATAGGAAGGTTTTTAGTGCAGGTCCAGGGGGCCACCTAGACCAAATCCCTTACATTCTGGTATGGGAAGACCTCATCTCTAATACCCTTCCCCCCCCCTCCCCCACCTTAGGTACATCCTTTCCTTCCTTCCCTAGCACCTGCAGGCACATCTGTCCTGGCCCTCCAGGACAAACCTAAGAAGGATGTTTTGACACACACCGATGCTGATTGCCTCGCCTCTTGTTGGACATGCCACCTCCCCCTTATCCTCCTTCCCTCCAGCCCCGAGCAGTGGGGACTGAGTGCCCCTCAGCACCGCCCCTCATTAGCGAACAGGTCCCAGACCCCTCCTCCGAGGGGGGCCTATTCCAGGGGACACATAGTCACCGAGGAGCAACCCCAGACGCTCCTCAAATCCTGCCCCTCTGGGCCTACGGACCGCCAGACGAGGAAGGACACCAAGCCCTCCAGTACTGGCCATTCTTGTTGGCTGACTTGTATAACTGGAAAACTCATAACCCCCCTTTCTCAGAGAATCCCCAAGCCCTAATTAACCTGATTGACTCTCTCATTTTTTCACACCAACCTACCTGAGATGACTGCCAGCAGCTGCTCCAGGTCCTCTTTACAACAGAGGAACAACAGCGTATCCTCCTCGAGATAGGAAAAATGTTTCAGGGGCAGACGGGCGCCTTTCACTGCTGCCCTCAGATATTGATGCAGGTTTCCCCTTGACCAGACCGGACTGGGACTTTAACACTCCTGAAGGTAAGGAGCACCTGAAAGTCTACTGCCAGACTCTAATGGCGGGTCTCAGGGGGGCTGCAAAGCACCCCACCAATTTGACTAAGGTAAGAGAGGTGACCCAGGGGTTGAACGAATCTCCTTTGGCTTTCTTAGAGAGACTAATGGAGGCCTTCCAGCAGTTCACCCCATATGATCCTAGCAGCGAGGAGCATAAGGCCACAGTCACCCTTGCCTTCATTGACCAGTCTAGCAGGGATATTAGGAAGAAGTTACAGAAGCTAGAGGGACTACAAGATAAATTTTTGAGGGAGCTAGTACAGATAGCTGAGAGGGTGTTCCATAGTAGGGAGACAGAGGAAGAGAAGGAAGAGAGGAGACTCAAGGAACAGGAAGATAGGGAGCTGAAGAGAGAAAAGAGACAGGAAAAGAGTGTACATAAAATCCTGGCCACTGTAGTTAGAGAGACCAAAGAGTCAAGGGAGAGAGTACCAGGCAGTAGAAGGGGACACTTGGCTAAAGATCAATGAGCCTACTGCAAAGAAAAAGGGTACTGGGCAAGAGAATGCCCAAGGAGAAAGAAAAAGGAAACTTTCAACCCCCAGAAGAAGAAGGGAAGACTCCAGGAGCCTAGGATATTGACTCTGCAGGAAGACAGTGATTAGGGGAGATGGGGTTCGGCCCCCCTCCCTGAGCCCAAGGTAACTCTCAGAGTGGAGAGGAAGCCTACTCAGTTTCTTGTGGACACAGGAGCTCAGCATTCAGTCCTCCTGTGGTCAGACAGACCCTTGTCAAGCAAGCGATCCTGGGTCTAGGGGGCTACGGGCAACAAGCAATATCCATGGACTACCCAAAGAATGGTGGACCTAGGCGTGGCCCAGGTATCCCACTGGTTCATCGTCATTCCTGAATGCCGAGAGCTCCTCACAAAAAATGGGAGCCCAAATTCACTTCCTCCCTGAAGGACCACAGGTAAAGGACCGACAGGAGGAGCTTATACAGGTCTTAGACCTTAAATTAGAAGACGAGTATCAGTTATTTGAAGAGAAAGAACAGGGGTCCCAGAATTTGGACTGGTGTGTATAAAGGTATTCACAAGCATGGGCAGAAACAGCGGGAGTGGGGAAGGCCAAGAATCAGCCCCCATCCATATAGAGCTAAAGGCCCAAGCTAACCCCATCAGTGTCCACCAGTACCCCATTTCGAAAGAGGCCAGAGATGGGATCAGAACCCATATTCAGCACCTCCTCTAGTTGGGTATCCTGCAGAGGTGCCAGTCAGCTTGGAACACACCACTCCTCCCTGTGAGGAAGTCAGGGATGAATGACTATCGCCCCATCCAGGACCTCAGAGAGGTCAACAAGAGAGTAGTGGACCTCCATCCAACTGTCCCAAATCCATACAACCTGTTGAGCTCCCTGCCTCCCATTAGGACCTGGTACACTGTCTTAGACCTGAAGGATGCCTTCTTCTGCCTGTCCCTGACTCCTAAGAGTCAGGACTATTTTGTCTTTGAGTGGAAGGATCCGGAGTCTGGGCTTACAGGTCAACTGACATGGACAAAACTCCCTCAAGGCTTCAAAAATTCTCCCACCATCTTTGACGAAGCTTTACACCAGGATTTGGCTGCATGTCATGCTGCCAACCCCCAGGTAACTCTCCTACAGTATGTAGATGACCTTCTCTTGGCAGCCCCCAGCTGAGAACTGTGTCTCCAGGGGACGGAATGCCTCCTGACTGAATTAGGAGAACTGGGATATCGTGCTTCCACCAAGAAGGCCCAGATTTGCAGCCAACAGGTCAGTTACCTGGGGTATCTAATGAAAGGAGGAAAGAGGTGGCTTTCGGAAGCAAGAAAGAGGACTGTGTTCCACATCCCACCACCCACTAATCAGAGGCAGGTCAGAGAGTTCCTGAGTACGGCCAGATTTTGCCACCTGTGGATACCAGGATTTGCAGAAATGGCAGCCCTGCTGTACCCGCTCACCAAAAATAAACAACCTTTCACTTGGGGGGAAAGAGAGCAGCAGGCCTTTGATGACATTAAAACAGCGTTGATGTCGGCTCCTGCTCTGGGCCTCCCAGATGTGACAAAACCTTTTCATTTGTTTGTGGCTGAAAATCGGGGCATAGCCAAGGGAGTCCTCACCCAAAAATTAGGTCCCTGGAAGAGGCCAGTGGCATACCTGTCAAAAAAACTGGACTCTGTAGCAGCTGGATGGCCTGACTGCCTGTGAATTATAGCAGCAGTCGCAGTATTGGTCAAAGACATGGACAAACTGACAATGAGACAGGACTTGGTGATATCAGCCCACCCCCACCCCCATGCTCTCAAGAGTGTAGTGCACCAGCCTCCTAAGTGATGGCTCACCAACGCTCACATGACCCACTACCAAACCCTGTTGCTCAATTCCAACCAGATCACGTTTGCCCCTCTGGTGAGCCTAAACCCGGCCACCTTTCTCCCTGACCCTGACTTAGAACCTCCTATCTATGACTGTCAGCAAGTGCTTGCCAAGGCACATGTGTGGCACGAAGACTTGTCTGATCAACCCTTGGTGGAGGCTGAAGTAACTTGGCTTACGGATGGGAGCAGTTTTCTAGATGAAGGGAAACAGAGGGCAGGGGCAGCAGTTGTCGATGGGCAACAGGTCGTGTGGGCCCAGGCTTTGCCGGAAGGGACCTTGGCATAGAAGGCCAAACTGATAGCCCTCACAAAAGCCCTTGAATTAGAGGCAGATAAGAAAATCAACATCTACACAGACAGTAGGTGTGCCTTTGCCATGGCCCATGTACATGGCACCATCTATCAGCAATGGGGACTGCTGACCTCAGGAGGAAGAGAAATTAAACATAAACTTGAGACATTGGCACTATTAGAAGCTCTGTACAAACTGGCAAAAGTGAGTATCATACATTGCCAGCACACCAGAAAGATAATTCCAAAGTAGCCAAGGGAAACAACATGGCTGACTGAGAGGCCAGGAAAGTGGCTACAGAAGCAGTACCAGTTATGGTGACTCAGGACTCAGACTCCCAAAGGTTGGAACCCAAGTATTCTGCTGAAGACTTAGCAGGCATTTCTAGAGACCCCGGTAATTACTTCCAAGAAAAGACAGGGTACTGGGTCACGCCAACTGGAAAGAAAAATCTTAGCACAGAAACAGGTGAGAGAGATGATAAGGTGGATGCACCAGTGGACACATTTAGGAGTAAAAAAGCTAGTACAGGTAGCCTCTAAGTCCAAGTTCTATATTCCAAGACTGAAACCCCTAGCAGAGCACGTGGTTCAAGACTGCGTGGCCTGCCAAAAGGTAAATGCCTGCCAGAATAAAGTTGACCAGGAAAAAGGTACCGGGGAGATAAACCGGGAATATATTGGGAAGTAGATTTTACTGAAATCAAGCCTGGTAAATATGGGTACTAGTACCTGTTAGTTTTTGTGGATACTTTTTAGGATGGGTCGAAGCTTTTCCTACAAAGGCAGAGACCACTGCCGTGGTCGTCAAGAAGATACTAGAAGAAATTTTTCCCCGATTTGGGGTACTAAGGTAATTGGGTCTGACAATGGTCCAGCCTTCATTGCCCAGGTAAGCCCGGGAGTGGCCAAGTACTTGGGGACTGATTTGAAACTACATTGTGTGTACCGACTCCAAAGTTCAGGACAGGTAGAAAGGATGAATAGAACTCTAAAAGAGACCTTGACTAAATTGACCATGGAGACTGGCACGGACTGGGTGGTGCTCCTTCCCCTTGCTATCTTTTGGGCCAGGAATACCCCCTCTCGTTTCAGCCTGACTCCCTTTGAAATCCTGTACTGGACTCCAGCACCACTAACCTATTTGGGGGATGTTATAGAACCCACATGTTATAGTAACAACGATCTGTATGCCAGGTTAAAAGGCCTGAAGGTGGTACAAAAAGAAGTGTGGACACAATTGGCAGCTGCATACGAACCAGGGAACTCTGAGACATCCCACAAGTTCGAGGTTGGAGATTTGGTCTATGTGCGACAACACTGTGCTCAGACCCTCAAACCCCACTGGAAAGGACCATATCTGGTACTGCTCACCACTCCAACCACTGTCAAGGTGGATGGGATTGCTACTTGGATACACGGATCCCATGTGAAACCAGTCACCTCTGGTAAAGACGTACCATCGAGGAAGGCAGAATGGAAAGTTCAAAAAGGAGACAACCCTCTGAGACTAAAGATCTCTCGGCTACAGGATGGGTGATGTTTTTGCCTTATGGTATCCTATGCCTCTGCCTACCCTCCCTTTCTGTAGGTAATCCATCTCCACATCAGGCAGTACAAGTTACTTGGAAACTCAATAATTTAGAAACCGGGGGCTCATTCACCCTAGCCACCAAGAGTGATTTATGAGGAGGTAAAGACAAATGGTTCCCTGACATGATGTTTAATCTGTGCCACATTACCGGGGTAACTCCCAACCCCCACAATACTGGCCTGATACTGGGTCCTCATCAGGGAATTGAACCCTGCAAGTTTGCAACCCTCTATTTTTGTAGTACAAAACCTGAGAGCAGGAAGTGCCAAAATATCGCCCAATACTACTGCCCCTACTGGGAGTGTGTAGAAGGGGTGGCAGGAGAAGGGGCTTGGATCCCACCTATTAAGGGAAGCCACATCACTCTCAAGCGCTACCAGAAGGATGGATGGGTTAACTTAACTATAACGATGCAGGAAGAGATATATGGGATGGGAAGATGGTCAGAGCTGGGTATTCTGCCTACATGGTTCTGGGAAAGACCCTGGTGTGATTCTTCAGCTTCAAAGGATTATCTCTTTCATAGGGCCAGCAGAAATAATAGGTCCAAACAAGGTTGTAGCCCCACCCAATAAGTTAGATCTTGGGCCTGGAACCACTCAAACTCCCCGAGCCACCCAGCCACCTCCTGGTTGAATACATATTTCCCTAATGCCTCTACCTCAAGACCCACTACTAGATGATCCCCTGTGGATGATAATGAACAACAGCTTCCAGATCTTAAACAGAACTAACCCCAATTTGACAGAGTCCTGCTGGCTTTGCTACAATGCAAGGCCTCCTTTTTATGAGGGAATCTCTACTGTAGGAACTTATACTAACCAATCATCCTCCTTGGACTGCAGATGGCAACAAAAAGGTGCAGCCCTCACCCTACAGTCCATAACAGGACAGGGGACCTGCTTGGGGAATGTTCCTTCCACTCACCTGCATCTCTGCAATACAATCATCAGCATACCTGAAACTGACCACTGGTATGTAGCCCCAAATGATAGTTGGTGGGCATGCGCCACTGGTATTACACCATGTGCCCACGGCATGCTATTTAACATCTCTGAATATTGTGCATTGTTCAGTTGGTCCCTCGAATCATCTTCCAGAGGAACAGGTTCTCCATGGAATAGTGGGTCATCAAGACCTTGTGAGATCTAAGAGAGACCCTCTAATATTGACCTTGGGAGTTATACTCGTTGCTGGGCTGACAGGTGCAGGGACAGGGATAGCTGCTCTAGCCACTAGACACAAGGAGTATGAGCAACTTAAGGAGACCATCGATAAAGATATTCAAAATCTAAAAAATTCAATCAGGCATCTAACTAGGAGTCTCAACTCCCTTGCTGAGATGGTGTTGCAGAACCGAAGGGGACTGGACTTGGTGTTATTACATCAAGGAGGATTGTGCACAGCCTTAAAAGAGGAATGTTGTTTTATTATTAACCATATGGGGGTCATTAAAAACTCTCTAGCTAAAGTCAGAGAAAGCCTGGAAAAAAGGAAAAGAAAAAGAGAACAAAACAGAGGATGTTTTCAATCCTGGATTGAAAGCTCTCCTTGGCTAGCAACTTTGATTTCCACCCTGGTGGGACCCTTGGTAATCCTTTTGCTACTTTTGACTTTTGGACCTTGTATTCTAAATCACCTAGTAGCCTTTATTAGAGAACGCATAAGTACTGTGCAGATTATGATGCTTAGGCAACAGTACCAAAGAATGAATCCAGAAGCTGAGTTATAGCCCCATAGAATCATCACCCCTGTTCATCAGGAAGCAGCTACAGAAGTAAAGATCTTCGACCCTATTCCTGGTCATTCAATATTGAACTCTAGGCAAGAAGAAAAGGGGGGAATGTGAAACTCAAACAACACCACTAACTCCATTTTGTTTTCCAGACTCCATTTGGACCAAGCTAAGGGCCTGGAAAACTAAACTTTTGACCTGCAGGGGCAGAATGTTCCAGGAAGGTCCCCTCCCTGCCCACTGAACCAAATGTTCCAGGAAATTACAGGGCCAAGCCACGGAGGGTACATTCCTGCCTACAACCAATCAGCTTCTTGCCAATATGGAAACCCCCTAACAATCCACTTGTGGTTTCTGCCTTTAAAATGCCCCTTTCCCCAGAGCAGGGGAATCACCATTTTGTGGTGATTCAAGCTCGAGCTTGAAATAAACACCCTCTTGCTTGTGCATCGGAGTCGAGTCCTGGTGGTCTTTCTGGGGTTTTGCAAGTCGGGCACTATACCTGCAACACTATCACTGAACCATAAGGTATTACCTAGAGTTTCACTGGGTCCTAAAAGTTTTCCAAAGTTCTCACAGATTCTATAAGAACTTAGATCAGTTTCTTTGTGTCTAATGTCTTTCCCCATATTCTATCTGGGGCCTACAATATTCTACAGGTTTCAGGGACCATTTCCCCATATTCTTACTGTTCTATAAGGCATTCAGTAGGTTTTTACTAGTCTTAAGACCTTCTCAACATTCTCACTGTGACCTTAAACTTTCTGCAAGTTCTCCCTGAGGCTAATGACTTCTCCAGGTTCTTACTTTGATCAAAGTTCTCCCATAAAATCTCATTAAGGTCTTATACCTTTACTAGGCTATGATCTGAGCCTAACATTTCTATAGTTTCTCACTGGGGAATGAGGTCTTCTCCTAGTTAACAGTGAGATCTAAGGCCTCCCCTAAAGTCTCTTTAAAACTTAAGGTCTTTCCCCTTCTCACTGGGCCTTACCAGTTCATTACCATAGTCTACAGCATTTGGAAGGTTTTGACTGGGGCATAAGTTTTTTCTAGTTTATCATTGGGTCCAAAAGCCTTGACCAGGTTCTCAGTATAGACTAAGGCATTTAGCCCCCTGAGATTCACTGGGGCCCAAAAATATTCTCAAGTTTTCACAGGGTTTATAGGACCATCCCCAGGTTATTGCTGAGTCTGAAGATTTTCCCCATGTTCTCACTATGATCCATCTTCTCACTGGGACTAAAGGCCTTCTCCAGGATCTCACTGGAATTTAATGCCATATGCAAATTCTCCTTGAGACCTGTCTGCCTTGCCCCCTGTTCTTACTGAGGCCTAAAACCTTCTACAGAATCTCTCTGGAGCTAAAGTTTTTTTCAGATGCTAATTTCATTCTGTAAGGCCTTCCCCAAAGATTCACTGAAGCCAAAGGCTTTTCTAGGTATTCCCTAAGACAATGGCTTTCCCATATTATCACCAGGGCCTAAAGCCTTCCTAGGTTGTCACTGGAACCTAAGACCTTCCCAGATTCTCACTGGTATCTAAGGACTTCCTCAGATTCTCACTAGGGCCTAATTAATTCCCAGGTTTTAAATGAGGGTATAAGCATTATTTATATTCTCACTGGGTCTTTTTTTGTTTGTTTTGTTTTGTTTTTTTGAGGCAGGGTTTCTCTGTGTAGCCCTGGCTGTCCTGGAACTCACTCTGTAGACCAGGCTGGCCTCTAACTCAGAAATCCACATGCCTCTGCCTCCCAGGTGCTGGGATTAAAGGTGTGCGCCACCACTGCCAGGCTTTCATTGGGTCTTACAACTTCTTAGGTACTGTAAGGGCACTTTTAGAAGTAATGATTATATTTTTTTATCCACACTATTTCCCAAAATAAATGAGTCAGAGACCATAAGATTTATTTAATCAAGCTTTATAGCACAATATCTGAGCAGTTAATCCTCTAAACTAATTTGGCTGCCTCCCAGCCCAAATCCCTGAGATACCTATATTTTAGTATCGATCTTGGTTCTCTTTGCTCCAGGTGTCTCCTGAACCCTCTCCTCATGGCCAAAATCTTTCTCCTCCCTCTCTCTCCTTCCCCATGGCCTGGATCGAAAGTTCAACCCTATTTTCTCTTCTGCTCAGCCATTGACCGATCAGCTTTTGTTGACAAATCAGAGAATAAATGGGGAGCAATGCTTACACAACACTGAAGCAGGAGATACTTGGAGTAAGCATTACAATGTCATTTCGGGATTGCAACCAGATATGGGGGCAGAGAAATCAGCATTTGAATAATGCAAGGATAATCTTACACAGTGCACAGTCACAATAACATTGAGCCTAAAAGGTACACTTACTGGAGCTTAAGATGTTTCTCAGGTCCTCAATGGGACTTAAACCTTCAACTTCTCACTGGGGCTAAAGGCATTCTTTACTTTCTGACTTTGATCTAAGTTCTTTTCCAATCACACTGAGGCTTTAGGCCTACTTAGTGTTATTTAGTTCTTGTTGTGACCTAAAAATGTTTAGAGTGTAAAAGGTCTCTACTTCTCTCTATAGTATAAAGCATCCTCATGATCCCAAAGGTACTAAGGGTTTCCCCATGTTCTGTCCCAGAGTTAAGATTTCCCTGGGATGTCACAGGGATGCCTTTCCTAGGTTATCATGAGGTCGATGGTCTTTCTCCTGTTTTCCCCGGGCTTTAAATTCTCACAGGTGCCCCAAATTTTCTGTAGTTTCATTCTTGGGCTTAGGTCCTTTTCCAGGGTCTCACTGCTATCTACAAAGTCTCATTGAGGCCTAAGGCCTTCTATTGGTTCTTTTTTAACTGTAGCTGTCTTCTGCCACACCAGAAGAGGGCACCAAACCCCATTACAGATGGTTGTGAGTCACCACGTGGTTGCTGGGAATTGAACTCAGAACCTCTGGAAGAGCAGTCAGTGCTCTTAACCACTGAGCAATCTCTCCAGCCCCTTCTATTGGTTCTGCCTGGGGTCTAAGGCCTTCCCAGCTGGTCACTGTGTCTTAAAGCCTTGCCCAGGTTCTCATTGCTAAGTTATTTCTTCACTGCTGGTGAAATGAGCCAATTTCAACCAAATTAGATTATATTAAAGGCATTTTATTGGGAAGCTGCACCAAGGATTAAGGTCAGGGGAGTTGCCATAGGGGTTGGGGGAGGGGAGAGAAAGAAAAGACACATGCACAGAGAGAGGAGAGAGAGACCAAAATGTCTGGATTATATAGGGAAGAGCCTCTGGAGGAAGGGCAGCCTGGCCCCTGAACTGCAAAGTTCAAGGTATGCCAGGTAGGGACTGAGGGGTGCTGGGAGAACCTGGAGGCCAGGTCTTCCTAAATTCTTATTGGTGTCAAAGACCTTGCCAGGTCGTCCTCATTGTTGTATGGAGCTTTCCTCATGTTCTCACTGGTCTTAAAGTTTCCCATTGGTCCTAAACATTTCCAAAGTTCTCACTGGTTCTGTAAGGCCTTTGATAAGTTTTTACTGTGAAAACTCTTTCATGTTCTCATTGTGGTTTAAAAATATTTTACATGTACTCATTCAGGCTGAAAACCTTTTCCAGGTTCTCTCTGTGATTGAAAGCCTTCTCTAAAGTCTAACTCAAACCTTCTCTAAAGTCTAACTCAAACCTTAGGCCTTCCCCAGGTTCTCACTGGAACCTTAAATTTCTATAGATTTTCACTTGGGCCTAAGGCCTTCCCAATATATCACTTGGTATTAAAGTCTTGCACAGATTCTCACTGGAGCCTAAACCTAGGGCTTCACTTGAACCTAATAATTTTTCCAAGTTCTCACAGGCTCTAGAAGAAATTCTACCAGGTTTTCCCTGTGTCTGAACACTTCCCTTATGTTCTCACTGTGGCCCAAAACTTTCAACAGGCTCTCAATTGGAGCTAAAGGCCTTCTGTTCTTGCTGAGATCTAAGGCCTTCTACAAACTCTTCTTGAGGTCTTCTGCTTTCTAGAGGTTATTACTTGAGCTTAAGGTTCTCTTCAGGTTCTAACTGTGACATAGGCTTCTCCTAAAGACTCACTGAGGCCTGAGCCTATCTTCAGGTACTTAGTGCGATCTAAGGGCTTCACCAAGTTATTACTTGGGCCTGAGGCCTTCCCACATTGTCACTGGAGAGTAAGACCTTTCCAGACTCTCACTGGTGTCCAATGCCTGTCTCAGTTTTTCACTATGGCCTAAGTCCTTCCCAAATAGTCACTTAAGTCCTTCCCCCATGTTCTTACTGGGGTCTAAAGCCTTATACAGAGTCTAGCTAAGGCCTAAAAATTTCCTGTTTTCTCATATGTTTTATAAGGGCTTCAATAGGTTTTACTTTGTCTGAAGGTCTTTCCAATATTCCTACTGTAGCCTAAAAATTTCTGCATGTTCTCATGGGATATTAAGGCCTTTCCACATTATTACTGGGTCTTAAAGCTTTGCCTAGGTTTTCACTGGAGCCTAAACCCAGGGTTATAATTGAGCCTAAATTTTTTTTCAAGTTCTAACAGGCTCTAGAAGGTCTTCACCAGATTTATAATGTGTCTGAAGACCCATGTTTTTTACCATGGTCTAAATATTCAACATATATTCAATGGGGGCTTCTCTAAAGTCTCATTAAGGCTCTTATGCTTTTTCTAAGTTCCTACTAGAGACTAAAACCATTTAAAGCTTTTTCCACATTCCAACTGCAATCTAAAGCATTCCTAACATTCAAGTCCTAAGCTTTCCTGAGGTTATCGCTGGATAAAAGGCCTTCCTACATTGTTCCTGGAGCCTAAGATTTTCCCTGATTCTCAGTATAGTCTTAAGGTTTCTGCAGGCTGGCACTGGGATCTGAAGCCTTCCCAAGTTGTCAATGGAGTTTAAGGTCATATTTATATTCTTAGAGGGTCTTAAGACCTGTCCTGAGATCTTCCTGGTAGAGGCCAAGACATTCTCCAGGTCCTTAATGGGGCCTAAAACTTTCTACAGTGTCTCACTGGGGCCTAAATAATTTTAGTCTCTAGAATCTAGAACTTCATAGGCCTAAAAATTACAAATTCTCACTGTGCCTAAAGGCCTCCCTACTCTCACTTGGACCTAATGCTTTCTCCAGTCACATTGAGGCCTTAGGCCTTAGGTTCTCAATATATGTTCTTACAGGAGCTTAAGGCATTCCTCAGAGTCTCAATGAGGCTTAAGAGTTTTCCCATGTTCACTAAAACTCAAAGCTTCCCCAGAATGTTACTAGGGCACAAGGCCTTTCCAAAGTTATCGTCAGGGCTCAGGGTTTTCCCATGTTTTCAGTGGTCTTCCCAGGAAATCACTGGGGTCACAGGTCTTCCCTATGTTCTCACTGGGTCTTAATTTTTCACAGTAGCCTAAAATGCATTACCCAGGGTCTTGGGACCTAAAGATTTCCCAAGTTCTCACAGGTTCTGTAAGACACTCAATGAGTTTTATTAGGTCTGAAGGCCTTCCCCACATTCTCACTGTGCCCTAAAATAGTCTGTAGGCTCTCCATGTGGATTAAGACCTTAACATGGTTCTCAGTGCAATAGATGTTCTCCAAAATCTCATTGAGGCCTTAGGCCTTTCCCAGGTCCTCACTGGAGCCCACAACTTTATTTAGGTTCTGACTAAGATTTAAGAGCTTTGTTAGATGCATACTGTAATCTATGAATGTTCTTTCCTTGAATGAATGCTCTTTGAGGTCTAAGGCCTTTCTTAGTTTCTCATTGGGCCTTAGGCTTTTCCATATCCATACTGGTATCTAAGACCTTCCTCAGGTTCTTACAGGAGACTAAAACTTCTAAAAATTCTCAATGAGGTTTTAAACATTCTAAAGCTTCTCCATTGGGCATAAATCATTTTACAAATTTTCACTGGACCTAAAGGTTCTCTCCATGTTCTCACTGTGGCCTAAAACCTACAAGTTCTCACTGGATCTTAAAGATTTCCCCAGGATTTCAACTGGGACTAAGGATTTCTCCATGTTCTTACTAGGACTTAAAGCTTCCCCAAGAGTCACTGGGGTCTAAAGTCTTTCTCAGGTTATCATCGGTGTCTAGGTCCTTTCCAGGTTTTTACAGAGACCTGAGGTCTTCACATATTCTCACTGAGGTCCAAGGGTTACCCCAAGTTCTCACTGGGGCCTAAGTCTTTCCAAAGTTGTTTCTGTGTCTGAAAGGTTGGCCCGGGTTCTCATTAGAGCCTATGCCCAGGGTTTCAACTGGGCCTAAAATTCTAAGTTCTCATGGAATCTAGAAGGCCATCACCAGATTTTCACTGAGTGTGAAGACTTTCCTCATGTTCTTAGTGCCCTAAAACCTTCTACATGTTCTTAAAGTGGCTAAAGGCCTTTTTCAAGGTCTTATTGAGACCTTCTGCCTTCCTTAAGTTCTTTTTGGAACATAAAGGAATTTACTGATTCTCATTATGCCTTAAGGATTTTTGCAGGTTCTGTTCTCTAAGGCCTTCCTAAAAAGCCCAATAAGGCCTAAGGCCTTTCACAGGTTGACACTGGAGCCCAAGACCTTCTGTGATTTTTACTGTTGTCTAAGAACTTCCACAGGTTCTCATTGGCACCTCCGGACTTCCCAGGTGGTCAATGGGGTCTAAGGTCTCAAAGGCCTTTCAGACTTCCTCAAGTCTTACTGGGTCATAGAGCCTTGCCAAGATTCTCACTGAAGCCACCAGTTACTCAGTTGTGCCTATATTCTAAGATTTGTCTCTGGGTCTTAAAGCCTTGCCCAGGTTCTCATCAGAGACTAAGGTATTATTCTGGGCTTCACTGTTGCCTAAAATGTTTTCTGTTTTCATGGGATTTATAAGGCTTTAGACAGACTTAAACTGAGTCTGCAGGCAATTTCTGTGTTCTCACTGAGCATCAAGTCTCTGCAGGAATCTGGTGCATCCTCTCCCACTGAGGCCAGACAAGGTAGTCTTCTGATATATATATGCTGGCAACCTTATACCAACTAATATGTATCTTTGGTTGGTGGCTGAGTCTTTGGGAGCTCTTAGGGATCCAGATTAGTTGATACTGTTGGTGTTCTTATGGGGTTGCCATCCCCTTCAGCTCCTTCAATCCTTTCTAGGCAATAGCTTTTAAGATAGCTCCTGTTCTAGTTGTTCATAACCCACACAATGATCAAGCTGCATGTTTGCTACATATAAGCAGGAAGGCCTAAGTCCAGCTCAGGGATGTTTTTTTGTTGATGCTTCAGACTCTGAAAGCCCCAAGGATCCAGGTTTGTTGACTCTGTTGGCCCTCCTGTGGAATTCCTATCCCCTTTGGGGCCTGCAATTCTTCCTTCTATTCTTCCATAAGAGTCCCAAAGCTTCATCCACTGTTTGGCTGTGGGAGTCTGTATCTGTCTTTGTGAGCTGCTGTGGGTGGACAGGGGCTCTTAGAGGACAACATGCTCTTGTCTGTAAGCATAATAGAGTATCATTAATAGTGTTAGTGCTTGGTGCTTGCCCATGCGATGGGTGTTGCAGTAAATCTTCAACCCCAATAAACCTGTGTAAAGACACAAAACCCAGTTACAATGTTTATAAGCTGCACGCAAGCCTAGATTGGGCAGATTTACCACCATACTACTCTACTCCACAGCTATGAGATCCCTTGATACTTGTGGCTTCTCTGGGCCATCTGGTTCTGCTCCATCATCCTTCTACCTCCTCTTCCTGTGTCACCTTCCTTTCTCCTTCCCTCTCTTTCCCCTCTCTCTAAAACATCCAGCCTCAACTTTCTCTTCCACTACCCAATCATAGGCTCTTGCCTTTAGTTGACCAGTTAAAATGAGGAAAAGGTTCACATGAAATCACCTGAGCATGGGATTCACTCCTTGCTATGGCAGGTCCTCTTGAGGAAGCAGAATTAACATCAGAATACAAACAGCACCAGGGAAACCCACAATATTTTCCCCCTTTTGTCCAATTAAAAGGCTCCTTTTTTCAGATATAAATTGAGCACAACTATTGCAATTATGTAAATTATAAAGCATAAGATACACTCAACACCCAGTTCATCATATTTGTCAATTTAGATAAAGCACTCTACCATCTATCCTAACTTAAAAAACTTACAGTTCTATACCTGAATTATGTCCTGGTTTTTGCTTGTATTATTACCATCTGAAAACCATCCTCTCAAAACTATATCTTCTATTTCAATGAATTACAGTTTGAGTTGACTGTGAGACTACAACCGGTCTTCAACCCTGTCAGAAATCTGAGAACAACATAAATATTACCTGAAAAATGGGAAGCACAAAATATGGCTTCCAAAACTTACTCAATTTGTAGAGATGGCTGACTACCTGGACAGTCCCTCATTCTTCAAAACATTGGCACTTCAGTCTTAGGCCTTCTGGCCCAGGATCATCTGACCGACCTTTGTAAAGAAGAATTATGAAGGACTGCTTACCCTGTATTGGCAGGGCTATCAGTCAGCTATTCTGCATAGTGTGTCCTTTACTTGGGCAGTATTTTTGTTTGTAGATGAGTTAAGGCAATTCTTGCCTAGTGGCTATCTTGCCACAACTGGAGCAACTCCATTGATGCTCAATTTCTTCTTTGAACCAAGAAAGGGGTGCTGTCAGGAGCAAACATGTCTCTAGTCAAGTGATTTTTAATAATGCAGGACCTTAAATGTTTTTTATTCTGTGGACTTCTGATACCTTTGAAGGCTATCTATCTATGCAAAGCATATCTGAACTGTTACACCTTAACTATTCTTAGTCATTTCTATTTGAGTAAATTAAAAAGACTAGATCAGAATATAATATAATCATGAGTTTACTATCTGGTCCTTAATTTGTGTTACTTAATCATCCTAAACAGTTTGTAATGGCAATTATTAGAAGGACTTGGTCTAAGCCTTTTATTCTTTTTATTTGCTTGTTTGTTTTTTTGAGACAAGGTTTCTCTGTGTAAACCTGGCTGTCCTGGAACTCACTCTATAGACCAGGCTGGCCTCGAACTCAGAAATCCTCCTGCCTCTGCCTCCTAAGTGCTGGGATTAAAAGCATGCACCACCACTGCCCGGCTTAAGCCTTGTATTCTTATATGAGGTGCATAGGCACAATGCCTATCAAAGAGTAACAATATTAATTTCAAATCTTGTATCAATATAAGAAATTCACACGAATGAAAACCTTAAATCTGTATTAATCTATAAATTCTATACCAATGTAAAATTATAACTTTAATTTGCATTAATTATAAAGATTTCTAACAATGTAAGATAAGGCTATACAATGTCTTAAGAGTAAATTTGACCTGTCTTGAAACCCCCCCCAAATGAGTAAATTTGATAAACTACTCATATTTGTCTATTCCTCTAATTTCTATGGTATTACTATATACCTTTTATCCACCCCCATTTTCTTTACCTAAGAAGGAAGGATAGAGAAGAGGAAAGGAAAGGTAGAAATCCTTGAGTCTAAGCTCTTTAGTTTCCTCCCTGTCCAAAGCTACAACATTTGTAAAGTATCCCTTAAAATGGCAACATATCTATAATTTGTAAATTAACCAGATCCATTTACCTCAACCTAAGGGACTTGGGCTGATGACTCTCTATAACTTCTTCCTGCTGAATAGGAGCCACGAAAAATTCTTTAAAGGGGTAGGGAGGGGTAGGAAAATTAGAAAATTTGATTAGACTTAAGAAAGCTAGCTTTATCATATGTTATTCAGTCTTTGCATATTTGGAAGGTTCAGACCTTGACTAAAATTCTGATCAGATCTGTCTGAAAGATTGGATGAGACAAGATGACCTGAAATCCCTGAAGCTGTTTTGGGCAGCAAATGGATGCAGGGGGCCAAGTAGGTCAGTTCAGCATCTCTGAGGATGAATCTCACCAAAGCTGTACATTCTATAATATATGAATCTCAGAACCAAAATTTTAGTGCCATTAAGACATTCGTGCAGGGTGCACAGATCAATTAAGGATAAAATTCTCTTTGTTTGAGCAGGTGAAAAACAGCTGTCTTTTTTATGAGTTAATTTTATTAATGTAATGTAAATGTAATGTACATTTACAATTGTACATTTACATGTACAATTACATTACATTAATGTAATGTAGACTAAATGTAATGTCTTCATTCATGCCATGTGAAGGATGACATGAAGAATCTTTACCTGCCCTGTTTGATTCTCTTGAAAATTTTCTACTTCATCAGGGGGTCTCCCCCTGTCATATCTGATCCATATCATTCTGGAAAGGGTCCAAAACCTACTCTCCTTCCTTGTCAACACAAATGTAGAGACTTTCTTCCAACAAAACGAGTCCTTGGTCCAGTAACGGAAAATCATTAAACATTTAACTTGACCTCTCTGCCAGAGGAATTTTAATAAAGCTACCTGACTCAGAACCACACTTATTTTGATAAATAAAACACCTCCAAGCAAATAAAGCAATCTGAACAAATATTAACTGATGAGACAGTATTTCTGCTGTATCCTGCCCCAACCTTCATGAGATCAAGGCCTAAATTATTATTTAATATCTCTGTCTACTTATGTATAGGTCTATTTCCAGGCTCTATTTGTCATGCCAGGCAAAGAAATCCCATAAATCCCAGGAGTAGACCATGTTCAAAGATCCCTAGAAATTGTCCCGACAAGACTTTTTCAAATCTTCTCTAAAGTTTATTTTTCATTCAATCTCCCTAACTTCTCCCTTCTGCTCAGCTTAATATTTGCTGCATCTACTGACTGACTATATTTTGTTGTGCTATCTTCTTCACCTCTTCTCTCTACCATGAAAACTATTGTAAATTTGACACAGGTTCCAATATTGCTTTTGCCATATCCTTCCAGTCTTGGGGACTATTCTATTTTTAATAGCCCAAGAAGTTAGGATTTGTTTCACAAACAGAAAATACATCCCAAAACTAGTGACACTTTCCTTAAATTCTCAGTTCTAACACATCCACGGGTTGCCATTCAAGTTCCTGATCACCCTGTGGATGATCATCGTCTGGAGGTCTTTGTTGTATACTAACCAGATAAACTAAAGTCTGTTTTCTTTCGTTGGCTTTCTCTAATTTTATCTTCTGTCTCTACCTGAGTATTTTCCCTAATTAATATTTTAAGTTCCTCCCTTAAGGTCTGTACCCATGCTTCATATCTCTCCTTTTGTTGCTCCTCCTGTTCCCCGAGTTTCTGTATCCTCTGTTCAAGGTTCTGCCTCCAAATTTTAAAGCTTTTTTTATGTTGTAATTCTGATATTGCAGCATCTACCTTATTTTGATTTACTAGCTTTAGTAATTATCCTCTAGACTCTGCTTCCAAATTTTATCTCTATCTCCTTGATGTTCAGTCTGATCTATGAAATTCTGTATGCTTTTTTCTAGCATCTTTTCCAGTTCTGTCTCCAAAGTTTCTTCTCTTTCTGTCACTTATCTTGACCTATAAAATCCTGAACCTTTAGTTCTAGTGTTTTCTCTAGGCCTTGTTGCCAAATCTTAAGTTTATCCCTCTGTTGCTCAGTGTCACTTATAAACTTCTGTAGTGTTTGCTCTAATCCTTTTTCTAAGGCAAATAATTTTTTATCTAGGGTCTTGTCTTTTGAGAAGACGTAGTAAATCAAGAGAATAAATATTGCACTAATGTTAAGTTGAACAAGGTGTCTATTTTCTTTAAATCCATCTCTGTCGAACCGTTCAAATACCATCCCATAAATCCAAGAAGGCTGTATTTATTGTTTTTCTCGTCTTTAAGTAATATATATATACACACACACACACACATATTCAATATATAATTCTTATTATCTGATCCAAAGCCCTTTGTACTTTTGTCTCCCTCTACTGTTCGATTCAGGACACTGCAGTCCTCTCAGATTCTTTCATTTGGAGGGAGGGGCTGACTGCAGCTTCTGTGTTTCTGAGCTGGCTCTTTGTCTTTGTTTGGGTTGCAGCTAGCAGATTGTGTGCACTGATCTTGGGCAGCCTGCAGCGCAAACAGTTGGGAGAGCAAGATTGACTGTCAGGTGTCCTGTGTAGATTACACTCGGGGCATATGGGGGAGCGAGCATGGAAAGGCTCTCTGGAGCTTTGATGCCCCTATCAGCTTACTGTGTCAGCCAGAAAACTACCTCCAAACCAGTTGTGGTCCAGGGTCCCCTTCCCTCCCTGGGAATCAACACTGGTGCTCCCCAAGTCCACCTCCAGGCTAGGTGCTGCCCCAGGCTATAGCTGTCTGCCTGGGGCTTGGGAGGGAGCCTCTCTGAAGCTCTCTGTAGACCCCACAGACCCCTTCAGCTTTTAATTCACATACTGCTGCAGCCTTAGATCTCTGGCCCAGCCTATTTTTCAGGGGTAGGGGGAGGAGCAGTGGACTTTTATCTCAGGTTAGTTGGGTTCTAAGCAGTAAGATGGGCACCAATTCTTAAGTTGGGCCAGTTATTGGTTGGCCATTCCCTCAGTGTCTGCTCCCTGTCTACAAGTAATATAGGCACAGGGGAAAGAGACACAGGATAAATTTTGGGTTGAACATTTTGTGGGTAGGTTGGTGTCTCTATTGCTCCACTGGGGTTCCTGTCTGGCTACAGGAGGTGCCCTCTTCAGGTTCCATATCCCCAATGTAATGAGTTACAGCTAAGATCACACCCATTGATTCTTGGGTATCTTCCTTATCTAAGGTCTCTGTCTCCTCCTTGAGATGCCACCCCTCCTTACCCCCATCAGTTGTAGATGTCCACTCATTTTATGACCATACAAGCATCTCTCCTGTCCTTCCCCACACCTGATCCTGAATTTCACATTCCTCTCCCCATAGCCCCTCCCTCTAAGTTCCCTCCCCCCATCTGCCTCTTATGACCGTTTCATTCCATTTCTAATTGAGATTCAAGCTTCCTGACTTGGGTTTTCCTTCTTGTTAAGCTTATTTGTGTCTGTCCAAATAGAACATGATATGGCTAATATCTGCTTATAAGTGAGTACATATCATGCATGTCCTTTTCGGACTGGGTTACATCACTCAGGGTGACATTCTCAAGTTCCATCCATATGCCTGCTAAGTTTATGATGCCCCCTTTTTTTAAAAATAAATAAATAAATAAAGATTTATTTATTTATTTAATGTACATGAGTACACTGTTGTTGTCTTCAGACTCACCAGAAGAGGGCATCAAATCCCATTACAGATGATTGGGAGGCACTATGTGGTTGCTGGGAATTGAACTCAGGACCTCTGGAAGAGCAATCATTGCTCTTAACTGCTAAGCCATTTCTCCAGCCCCAATGTCTTGGTTTTTAATAGCATAATAGTATTCCATTGTGTAGATATAGCACTTTTTTTTTATCCATTCTTCAGTTGAGGGACATCTAGGTTGTTTCCAGTTTCTGGATATTATGAATAAAGCTGCTATGAATATAGTTGAACAAGTGGCTTTGTGAGAACAAGTGTGAGTTGCCCCCTTCCTGATCCCCCTCCAAGACTTACTTACCCTATTCCCCCTCCCCTTTGCCTCTGAGAGGGTGTTCCCCAACCCACCTACCCATCCACCCTACCTGACCACCCCACTCTTCCTGGGGGAATCAAGTTTCTACAAAATTAGGTGCATCCTATCCCACTGAGGCCAGACAAGGCACTCCTGTGCTACATGTGTGCCAGGGGCCATGGACCAGCCCATGTATGCTCTTTGGTTGGTAGCTCAGTCTCTGGGATCTCCCAGGGGTCCAGGTTAGTTGACAGTGTTGGTTTTCCTATGGTGTTGACATCCCCATCAGTTCCTTCAATCCTTCCCCTAACTGTTCCATAGGGATTCTGGACCTCAGTCCAATGGCTGGCTGTAAGTATCTGCATCTGTCTCAGTCAGCTGCTGATAGAGCCTCTCATAATACAGTCATGCTAGACTACTGTCTGCAAGCACAAAATGGCATCAGTAATAGTGTCAGGGTTGGGTATCCACTGATGGAATGGATCTCAAGTTGCTCTGGTCCCTGGATGGCCTTTCCTTCAATCTCTGCTCCATTTTTGTCTCTGAATTTCTTTTAGACAGGAAAATTCTGGGTCAAAAAAATCTGAAGTTAGGTTGATGACCCCATCCCTCCATCATGGGCCCTGTCTATCTACTGTAGGTGGTCTCTTCAGGAGACTATCTCTTCTCTTTGAGTCCTGGGAGACTGTCTTAGTCAGTGTTTCTATTCCTGTACAAACATCATGACCAAGATGCAAGTTGGGGAGGAAAGCATTTATTGAGCTTACACTTCCATGCTGCTGTTCATCATGAAACGAAGTCAGGACTGGAACTCAAGCAGGTCAAGGAGCAGGAGCTGATGCAGAGGCCAAGGAGGAATGCTGCTTACTGGCTTGCTTGCTTCTCCTGGCTTGCTCAGCCTGCTTTCTTATAGAATCCAAGACTACCAGCCCACAGATGGTACCACTCACAAGGGGCCCTCCCCCCTTGATAACTAATTGAGAAATTGCTTTACCACTGGATCTCAGGGAGGCATTTTCTCAACTGAAACTCCTTTCTCTGTGATAACTTCAGCTTGTGTCAAGTTGACACACAAAACTAGCCAGTACAATTCACCCCTTGTCAACTTGACACACAAACACATCACCAATAAGCCTTGACCCTTACTTCCTTATTCATACCTAAGATCTAAATAACTTTAAAAAGTCCCACAGTCTTGGAAAATTCTTACATATTAACATTTCAGTCACTTTAAACATCCAATCTCTTAAAATTCAAAGTCTTTTAAAAATTCAAAGTCTCTTTACTGTGGGTTCCACTAAAATACCTTGTTTCTTCAAAGGGAAAAATATCAGGCCACAGTCACAATGAAAAGCAAAATCAAACTCCAACCATCAAATTATGGGATCCACTCATGATCTTCTGGATTCCTCCAAGGGCTTGAGTCACTTCTCCAGCTCTGCCCTTTGTAGCACACACCTTGTCTTTTAAGCTCCAGATGCCTGTACTCCACTGTTGCTGCTGTTCTTGGTGGTCATCTCATGGTACTGGCATCTCCAAAACACTGCTGTCTTTCGTTGCAACTAGGTTTACCAACATCCTCTCATAGGCTCTCTTCATGGTTCCAAGCCTCACCTCCTTTCCATGATCCCCTTCAGTCCTGGACTGTCAATTGCAACTGAGGCTGCACCTTCACCAATAGTCTTCTGCAGCCTCTCACAGTGCCCAGGCTTCAGCTGCTCTTCATGACTCCTTCATGCCTTCAAAACCAGTACCACCTGGGTGACACTTACATATTACCAAGTCCAGTCACAACACAAGGTACAGCCCTGGCTATCTCTAGAACACAGCTTCTGTGCTCTCAGAAAACATTTCTCAGAAGATTTCACCTCAATGATGCTGGTCTCTTTCCAATCACTGCCAATTTCCCAATGCCAGCTAACCAGCATCAATAGTCCCAGTAATGCAACGGTCTTGCTTTAGTAGTTCTGGTATCTTGTTAATCACAGGCAATCCTTCAGCCTCAACTAATCAAAACCACAGGACCTCCACAGTCAAAATAGCAAGTGCCCTGATAAGAGTCTTTAATCTTCCCTCTGAAATTTCACAAGCCAGGCCTCCATCTTCTGCACTGTTCTCAACTTTATCTTCCAAGCTCCTACACAACATCCCACAAAGCTCTTAGCATCAAATGGCTCTACTAGCCCAAAGTTTTAAAGTCCTTCCACAGTCCTCCCCAAAACATGGTCAGATTGTCACAGGAATACCCCACTCCCAGTACCAATTTGTCTTAGTCAGGGTTTCTATTCCTGCACAAACATCATGACCAAGATGCAAGTTAGAGAAGAAAGGGTTTATCGAGCTTACACTTCCATGCTGCTGTTCATCATGAAAGGAAGTCAGGACTGGAACTTAAGTAGGCCAAGGAGCAGGAGCTGATGCAGAGGCCAAGGAGGAATGCTGCTTCTCCTGGCTTGCTCAGCCTGCTTTCTTCTAGAACCCAAGACTACCAGCCCACAGATGGTACCACTCACAAGGGGCCCTCCCCCCTTGATCACTAATTGAGAAAATGCCTTACCGCTGGATCTCATGGAGGCATTTTCTCAGCTGAAACTCCTTTCTCTGTGATAACTTCAGCTTGTGTCAAGTTGACAAACAAAACTAGCCAGTACAGAGATTCTGACACCCCTTGTCTCTGGGACCTTCTATAGGTTCTCCCCACCCGCATCCCTTGCAGTTGCATATTTTTTGTGGGAGCCTGGTTTCTGGTTGATCTAAGCTTTAAAACCCTGGGACCCAGTAGGGTGTCCCTAAAGGGTATAACCCTACAAGGGACCTGAGGCATTTTGCTATGCTCCTGGACCCCAGGCTCCTGACATGAGGCCACAGCTTTCCATAGGTCTGTGGCTATCAGTCATGTAGCCCCACCCCCTCCACAGGTAGAGGTGTAGTCATGTAGCCTCAAGACATTCCCATTTTAATGAGGCACCTAGAGGCTTAGCCAATAAACTCCCCTTCCCTTCCATTCCACTCCTTCCTGCAAAAGGTATTTTAGCCCTGAGCTTGTGGGGTACAGTGTTTCATTCATTGCCACTCTCCATTATAACAATAAACACCCTAGAACCGTGGACTGTCTCTTTTCATTGGGATACACTTTGGGGAATGATGGAACAGGCCTTCATTTGAAGAGCTGCTTCCAGTCTCCCAAAGAAGGTCTCTCAGTGCTGCCAACCACAGTCTCTACCAAACCAAGCCAGATAGCCGGTCTCAGGTGGCCCAGGTCCACCCCGCCTTTTCTTCTTGGCCTGGGCTAGATCCAGCCCGTGGGTCCCCACTTCATTCTCAGCTTTTCTGTGGCATTCAGTGGTGCCTGGGGATGCCCAAGAGCCTGAGAACCAGATGGAGTCAGCTCCATGCACTCCCCAAGACCACAGGCCATGCTCCCCCCACCCCTGGGTGGTGTCCCATGGCTTCTCAGAGCCTGACACTGGACAAGTGGTGCTGTGGGGTGAGCGTGGTCAAACTTCCCTCGTCCCTCCTCTTCCAGAGGCCTGAGCCCTGGAGCGGATGTGGGACTCCCACCACCCACCACTGTTAACCCAACAATTTTCATTAATTTTCCTGGCCCTTTGAGCTTCTATCCTGTCTTCCTCCATACCTGATCCTGCCCCCATTTCTCCTCCCCTCCCACCCAGAGTTCTGCCTCCTGTGATTATTTTCTTCCCCTTTCTAAGTGTAATCAAAGCATCATCACTTGGGCCTTCCTTCTTGTTATACTTCTTACCGTCTGTGAGCTGTATCAAGACTATTCTCTACTTTTTGGCTTCTTTATCCAAAATGAAGTGTCCATAGGTGTATGGGTTTATTTCTGGATCTTTGAAATATCTTGTTTTCTTGCTCTATGGTGATTAAGAGTTGTGCTGGGTATAGTCTAGGCTGGTACCTGTGGTTTTTTAGAGGTTTCAGGATATCTGTCTAGGCCCTTTTAGCTTTTAGTGTCTCTGTTCAGAAGTGGGGGTTGTATGTTACCTGACCATTTCCCCTTTCTGCTTTTAATATTCTTTCTTTGTTCTGTAGATTTTGTATTTTAATTATTATGTGTCAGGAAGATTTTCTTTTCTGGTCCAGTCTTGTTGGTGTTTTTAAAGTTTCTTATGTGTTTATAGGCATGTCTTTCTTTAGGTTGGGAAAGTTTTCTTCTACGATTTTGTTGAGAATATTTTCTGGGTCTTGAAGGTGGGATTCTTCACATTCTTTTATTACTATTATTCTTAGGTTAGGTCTTTTCATGATATCCCAGATTTCCTAGATGCTTTGTGTCAGGAATTTTTTAGATTTAACATTTTCTTTGACTGATGTATCAATTTCTTCTATTGTATCTTCTAGGCCTGAGATTTTCTCTTCCATCTCCTGTGTTCTGTTGGTGATACTTGCATCTGTTGTTCCTGTTCTCTTCCCCAGGTTTTCCATCTCCAGGATTTCCTCAGTTTGTGTTTTTGTTATTGCATCTATTTCTACTTCCAGACCTTGCACAGTTTTATTCCTTCACCTGTTTAATTGTGCCTTCTTGTATGTGTTTAAGAAATTTACTTGTTTCCTCTTTAAAGGCCTCTATAATCTTATAAGATTGGGTTTAAGGTCATTTTTCTTGTGCTTCAGCTATGTTTGGATATTTATGCCTTGGTGTAGTGGGTTAGCTGTGCTTTGGAGGTGTCATATTGCTCCAGCTCCTGTTGTGTTATTTCAAGGGTTTCTAGCCATCTGGATGTTTTGGTCCCTGGATGTTCTTGTTGTAGAAGCAATTCAGGACTGGGGTTGGGGCTGAATCTGGATGGTCCGGGTGTAGCAGGCCTCTGATAGTTATTCTTGGGCTGTATTGTTCCAGACCTGCACCTCTGTCCGGTTCAGGAGACTCAGGTCTGATGAAAGTGGGCAGAAACATGGCAGAAGAATGGATGTCCCCCTAAGATGGTAGGATGCTCAGGGCAGCTAGGCTTGGCCCAGAGGGCTCAGCCAGAAGGGAAGATGGGTTGGGGAAGGGAAGCTTAGCTATAAGGTTCAAGAGACTGATGCAGGTAGAGGAGAATGGAGGTCTGTTGTGGGTTGCCAGGATGCCATTTGTATTCTGATGTTAATTCTGCTTCTTCAGGAGGGGCATGCCCCACTATCCCTATGAGCAGTCAATCACATACTTAGGTGATCTCATGTGAAACTTTTCCCAATTTTAACTGGTCCAATAGAGGCTAGATGCTGTGACTGGGCAGTGGAAGGAAAAGGTGGGACAAGATTTCTTGGAAAGTGGGGAAAGGTAAGAAGAGGAGGAAGAGGAGAGAGGACAGAGGAAGAGGAGGAGGAAGAAAGATGAAGTAAAACCATGTGGCCAGGAGAAACTGCAAGTAACAAAGGGTCTCACAGCTAGGGATTCAGTACAGTGCTAGAGCTGCCCAATCTAGGCATATAGCTTATCCAGTTATTGTAAGGGTTTACTGGGTTGGAAATTACTGCAACAAATTGGCACCCTCTACGTCAGGCTTAGAATACAACTAACCTGAGATAAAAGTCCTCTCTGGCTGGGGCTGCAACAGTGTGTGGATTGAACACTGAGTGGGTCTGAGGGGTCTATAGAGAGCTGCTGAGAGGCTCCCTCCCCAAACCCCAGGCAGACCATGGCAGCTAGGGGCAGCACCGCAGTCCTATGTGGGACTTGGGCAGCATAAGTGTCCAACATGGCTTGTGTTCTCTGATCCTATGGAGGGACCAGGGACCCTCGGGGTGTGACTGCCTGTGAGGTAGCCTTCTTGAAGGCACAGCATGCTGATCTGGGCATCTCTGCACCACAGAGCCCTCTTGTGCTCGCTTCCAGCTTCCTGCTCCAGGAAACCAGGTCTAAACAAGCTCAGGACAGCCAGACCTGCTCTACCACCTGAGATCAACAGCCATGACCCAAACAAAGGCAGGACAGCCCAGAAGCGAACTGTAGTGTCTTGAGTCAAACAGCAGAGGGAGACAGAAGTACAAGAAGATCCCTATCAGGTAATAAAGGTTATACATTGAATATATATTACAATATATTATAATTTATTCAATTATACATTGAATATATATATAATATTTATATATATTTTATATATATGTAATTTAAAGATACTTAAAGCTGAGAAACACAATTTTGAGTTTTATGGGATGATATTTGAATGGTTTGACAGGGATGAGTTAAAATGATAACTGGATCGAGCCTTAGAAAAGAGATTACAGGAAAGACTATAACTCAAAGATACAGGAATTTATAGGTCAAGATAAGTGACAGAGAAAAGAAAATGAAGGTTGTAGAAAGGAACTGGAAAGATGCTAGAACAAAAGATACAAAAATTCATAGATCAGACCGAACAGCAAAGAGATAAAGATAAATTTGAAAGCAGAGTTTATAGGATAATTTACTAAAGCTAGTAAGTAAATCTAATTAAGGTAGATTTGAGAATATCAGAATTACGACAAAAAGAGAAATTAAAATTATGGAAGCATGCTCTAGAACAGAAGACAAAGGAATTTATAGAGCAGCATGAACAACAGAAAAAGAAATTTAAGACTTGGTAACATGGCCTAGGAAAAACACTAGAACTAAAGGCACAGGAGTTTATAGGTCATGATAAGCGACAGAGAGAAGAAAATGAAGATTGGAGGCAGGAGCTGGAAAAGATGGTAGAAAAAAGAATAGAACAGCTCACAGGTCAGACTGAGTGACAGAAAGAAAACAGTGAGGATTGGAAGCAAGGCTTGGAGGAGAATCTTTTGAAATTAATCAATCAATCAAAATAAAATACACGTCAGAATATCAGAATTACAACATAAAGAAAAAGTTAAAAATGTGGATGCAGAACCTTGAATAGAGGAATTTATGGATCAAAAGGAGTGACAAAAAAGAGATATGAAGCATGGGCACAGACCTTACGGGAGGAACTTAAAATATTAATTTGGAAAAATACTCAGGTAGAGACAGAAGATAAAATTAGAGAAAGCCAAGGAAAGGTTGTTAGAAAAGAGACTTTAGTTTATCCAGTTAGTATACAACAAAGACCTCCAGACAATGATCATCCACTGGGTGATCAGGAACTCGAATGGCAACCCATGGATATGTTAGAACTGAGAATATTTAGGGAAACTGTCACTAATTTTGGGATTCATTCATCATTTGTAAAACAAATCCTGACGTCTTGGGCTATTGAAAATAGAGCAATCCCCCAAGCCTGGAAGGATATGGCAAAAGCAATATTAGTACTCGAAGTCCTAGCCAGAGCAATTAGAGAACAAAAGGAGGTCAAAGGGATACAAATTGGAAAGGAAGAAATGAAAATATCATTATTTGCAGATGATATGATCATTAAGTGACCCCAAAAATTCCACCAGAGAACTTCTAAACCTAATAAACAACTTCAGCAAAGTGGCTGCATATAAAATTAACTCAAACAAATCAGTAGCCTTCCTATACTCAAAGGATAAACAGGATGAGAAAGAAATTAGGGAAACAATACCCTTCACAATAGTCACAAATAATATAAAATACCTTGGTGTGACTCTAACCAAGCAAGTGGAAGATCTGTATGACAAGAACTTCAAGTCTCTGAAGAAAGAAATTGAAGAAGATCTCAGAAGATGGAAAGCTCTCTCATGCTCATGGATTGGCAGGATTAATATAGTAAAAATGGCCATCTTGCCAAAAGCAATCTATAGATTCAATACAATCCCCATCAAATTCCAACTCAATTCTTCATAGAGTTAGAAAGAGCAGTTTGCAAATTCACTTGGAATAACAAAAAACCCAGGATAGTGAAAACTATTCTCAACAATAAAAGAACTTGTCAGGGAATCACCATCTTTGACCTCAAGCTGTATTAGAGAGAAATAGTGATTAAAAACTGCATGGTATTGGTACAGTGACAGGTAGGTAGATCAATGGAATACAAATGAAGACCCAGAAATGAACCCACACACCTATGGTCACTTGATAATTGACAAAGGAGCTAAAACCGTCCAGTGGAAAAAAAGACAGCATTTTCAACAAATGGTGCTGGTTCAACTGGAGGTCAGCATGTAGAAGAATGCATGACCATTCTTATCTCCTTGTACAAAGTTCAAGTTCAAGTGGATCAAGGACCCCCACTAAAACCAGACGCACTGAAACTAATAGAGGCAAAAGTCGGAAGAGCCTTGAACAGATGGGCAGAGGGGAAAACTTCCTTATGCTCTAAGATGAAGAATTGACAAATGGGACCTAACAAAATTGCAAAGCTTCTGTAAGGCAAAGGACACTGTCAATAGGACAAAACAGCAACCCACAGCTTGGGAAAAGATCTTTACCAATCCTACATTAGATAGAAGGCTAATATCCAATATATACAAAGAACTCAAGAAGGTAGACTCCAGAGAATCAAATAACCCTATTAATAAAGGGGTACAGAGCTAAACAAAGAATTTTCAGCTGAGGAATATTGAATGGCCAAGAAGCACCTAAAGAAATGTTCAACATCCTTAGTCATCAAGGAAATGCAAATCAAAACCACCCAGATAATCTACCTCACACCAGTCAGAATGGCTAAGATAAAAAACTCAGGTGACAGTAGATGCTGGGGAGGATGTGGAGAAAGAGGAACACTCCTCCATTGTTGGTGGGATTGCAAACTGGTACAACCACTCTGGAAATCAGTCTGGCAGTTCTTCAGAAAATTGAACACAGTATTACATGAGGACCCAGCTATATTATACCACTCCTGGGCATATACCAAAAAGATGCTCCAATAATGTAGTAAGGACACATGCTCTACTATGTTCATAGTAGCCTTATTTATAATAGCCAGAAGCTGGAAAGAACCCAGATGTCCTTCAACAGAGGAGGATATAGAAAATGTGGTACATTTACACAATGGAGTACTCCTGAGCTATTAAAAACACTGACTTCATGAAAATCACAGGCAAATGGATGGAACTAGAAAATATCTCCAGTGAGGTAACCCAATCACAAAAGTATACACATGGTAGGCAATCACTGATAAGTGAATATTATCCCAAAAGCTCGGAATACCCAAGATTCAATTCACAGAGCATATGAAGCCCAAGAAGAAGGAAGACCAAAGTGTGGGTGCTTCCTTCCTTTTTAGAAGGGGGAACAAAATACTCACAGGAACATATATGGAGACAAAGTATAGAGCAGAGTCTGAAGGAAAGGCCATCCAGAGACTGCCCCACCTGGGGATCCATCCCATATACAGTCACTAAACCCAGACACTATTGTGGATGCCAAAAAGTGCTTGCTGAAAGGAGCCTGATATAGTTGTCTCCTGACAGGCTCTGCCAGAGCCTGACAAATACTGAGGTAGATGCTCACAGCCAACCATTGGACTGAGCGTGGGGTACCCAATGGAGGAGTTAGAAAAAGGACTGAAGGAGCTGAAAGGGTTTGCAACCCCATAGGAAGAATAACAATATGCTTGCTTTTCTTGACGTGTCAGTTATATTATAAGTACCAAGTTTGAATGGTGTGCTTTCATTGGGTTTTTAAATAGTGCTGGGATATTCCATTTACTAATATATGACATTGCTCATAACCTCATTTTGTTCTTAGTGTTCCATCCAACCTTTTCTGTTTTCATGATTTTAAAGGTTGAATAAGTATGGTTCAAATGTTTGTAAAGTGGGCCCATAATATTCTGAATTGCAAAGCCTGCTGTTACTGTTGGTATTGCTGTTTTGCTCAGACAATTGTAAGTTATATTGGGGGGTCTGTGTCCTTGCAATGTTGCATGCCCTGGCAAGTTTGAGAGTCCTCTTATTCTGTACAAATCGTTTTCTCAAATAGAGTATTTGTTTTCTGACCATGGGAAGAGTTTACAATAGAACCCTACTGGCCCCATTTTACCATTTCTTTTGGCAAAGGTATTTCAGTTTCCGGTATGTCTAATATACTATATCTTCTGGTTGGATATATTATAGGTTAGAATATTCCTTCATATATTCTAGTATTGTTTTCACAATACTAGGTTGTTCTTGGGGCTTATCCAAAATAAAATCACTTTCATTCCTTGCGGTATTATATAAGGGTTACAGAATGACTTATAAATATGCTATGTGTTGTCTCCAATATCCAAATAATCCTATAAGATTTTGTACCTCTGTTTCATGACTTCATGAAGTCACGTGACTTCATCCTATAGTAGACCACATTATACCCAAGAACTTGACCTTTGTATCTGGTCTTGATGCCTTATCGTTACTGATGGTCCAACCATCACCTGTCAGTATTTGATCTGTTTTCTATATATTTCCCTTTTCTTATCCTATTATCAAAGTGTTGTGTTTATAAAAAGATAAAGAGAGGGGAGATATGTTCTATGCAGGTGTGGTGAGGTGTGGCGGAAGGGAGTTCCTCGGGCCCATGCTGAGGCAGAGGCATCCTGTCCCCCTGAGGGACCAGCCACAGGACTGTATAGTGTAGAATAGAGTTTATTCAGGGCATGGGCATGGGGAGTTAAGAGGGGAGTAGAGGCAGAGAAAGGCAGAGAGAAAGAGTGAGTAGAGAAGTAGAGGGAGTAGAGGCCAGCCGTGTGTGTGTGTGTGTGTGTGTGTGTGTGTGTGTGTGTGTGATGCAAATAAGAGAAAGAGAGCAAGAGAGGAGCAAGAGAGCAAGGAGGGGGAAGCAGCCCCTTTTATAGTGGGTCAGTCCTACCTGGCTGTTGCTAGGTAACTGTAGAGTGGAGCATATCTGGTTGTTGCCAGGTGGGGTGGAGCTTAGACAGAATGCTAACATTTTCCTGTCTTTGGTTTAATTAAAAAGGAAAAATTAGAAAGAGGTGATGGCAAAGCAAAGCAGGAATGGGGTCGTCACGATCTTAACCACTTCTTGCTGGCATTAGGGCAATGTGTCTCTAGGGAACCAAGAAGAATGGGTATGGGAATGTTTGTCCAGTCTTAGGAGAATTGGCTGTTTCCTTGCTGTTCAGGGTCTATGGAACTGTCTGTGGATAGATCAGAAGGAACAAGTCCAGTAGAAGCATCTGTGTGTGACAGAGAAGATTGGAACATCTGTAGGTTGCTTCTGTGGAGCTGTCCTAGATGTAGTAAGCACCTGGACTTGACCAGATGCTGAAACACACACATATATATTAAAGGTAGAGAATAAGATTAAGTGCATTTCAAGAAAGAAAATATTTTTCTTAAGATGTACATTTGAAACCCAGAGGAGTCCCACCCTCTGGAACAGGTAATAAGTGGGAACTTTAGGCAAATGTACTTATCTGGGTGGAGTCCATTTGGTCTGTGAGAAGTAGAGTTGGATGGGTTTCCTGTCGCTTATGAGTTTACAAAAGAGCTAACAACATGAGTTAGCAAGATGTACAGTCTTTTAGGAACTCTGATATTGTTAGGACAGTGACATAGCAAGAAGAGGAAATATGAAGCATTTAATCAATGGAACCTGAGTTTAGGTAAGGAATTAACAGATTAATTACATCTGTGAAGGCTTACATCTGAACTAATCTCGAGAAACTGAGTATAGGTAAGGAGTTATGTCTGTTTCCTAGCTGTCAATGTAGTCAGAAATCTGGGGGAAGGATAGATTATAATCTAGCAGTCATATATTATTTAAAAAATGACAGAGCCCATTAGCCAACAGTTCCTTATGGTCTCTGTGGTCTCCATGGCAACTTGGGCAGTAGTCTGGATTTCAAGCCTAGAAGACAAAAGCCTTTTTTTCTCTGTGGAATGGATATGTGTGACATGAGAAATGGCTCCCCTTGATTTAGATAAGTCATTTGACTCAGGTTATCCAGTTTTTTCCACTGTGTTTCTCAGTGGTTATCATACCAAAACATAGGCAGCTCCTTGTAGTTGTGTCCACATCTTCTGAGACCTTCTGGGTGTGTCTTAGTCAGGGTTTCTATTCCTGAACAAACATCATGAACAAGAAGCAAGTTAGGGAGGAAAGGGTTTATTCAGCTTACATTTCCACTTTGCTGTTCATCACTAAAGGAAGTCAGGACTGGAACTCGTGCAGGTCAGGAAGCAGGATCTGATGCGAGGCCATAAAGGGATGTATCTTACTGGCTTGCTTCTCCTGGCTTGCTCAGCTTGCTCTTTTATAGATCCCAAGACTACAAGCACACAGATGGTACCATCCAGAAGGGACCCTCCCCCATTGATCCCTAATTGAGAAAATGCCTTACACCTGGATCTCAGGGAGGCATTTTTCTCAACTGAAGCTCCTTTTTCTGTGATAACTCTAGCTTGTGTTAACACACAAAACCAGCCAGTACAATGAGTTAACTGTTAAAAGCTTCGTGAGATTCTATATGTCATAAACTTAAACATATTAATAATTAGCAGACTTCTGACAAGATTGAGGGCTATATCAATTGGTTATATCTGAATAGAGCACACCATAATACAATGGCAGTAGAAAGAAATCATCATCTATCATGACAGGATAGGAATGAAAATATATATTTTTTAAAAGATTTATTTATTTATGTGTATGAGTACACCATGCTCTCTTCAAACACACCAGAGTTGGGCATCAGATCCCATTACAGATGAGTGTGAGCCACCATCTGGTTTCTGGGAATTGAACTCAGGGCCTCTGGAAGAGCAGTTGGTGCTCTTAACCACTGAGCCATCTCTCCAGCCCTAGGAATGACAATCTTAACTTTGACAGGTTGTGTAAGTAGATAAAAACACATTTTTGTATTAACAGAGAAACATTTGGCTAGGACCAGGATAAGAGAGCTGGCAGCAGTGGCTTGAGATCGTGGTGGCAGAAAGTGAGATTGTCCAGGTGGATTCAGGCCTGAGACATGAACTGAGCATGAAGGCCATGAGAACAGGCAGGGGGTGTGGGATCATGGATAGGTAAATGCTTGGGCATAGGAAACCTCTTACCATTTACCAGACTGCTGGCAGTATGTATGAAGATCCCTTAAAATAATTGGGTCTAGTGTGCCATTAAGTAGCCATTTGGAGCCATTGTCTAATGGGTACTGATCTAGACCTTATTGCAGATGTATACTAGTTTTGATGCCCTCAAGTCAGGAATTAAATTCAGAGATTTGAGATTTTCCAGGAGACATCCCAGTGGGGAGCCTGGAGATACATTCAAAGACAACAAACCACCCATTGGGGAATTACTGGATTATTTGTACTGGCGTCCCAAGAGTAATTCAATAACACAAAATTTCAGCCAGGCTAGATGTTTAAATCACCACCTAGATCCCCTAGAGGATATCTGGTGAATCCCAGACTCACCAGAAAGCATCCCTATCCTAGGCCCAGGGATTCCTAAATGGCTGCAACAGCCCGGAGGAGGAGCGGTGCTAGAGCTGATTTAGAGGGGGTAGTCACCCAGGGGTCGAAGCCCTATCATGTATGTTAGCTAGGAGGCTGGTCATAAGGACCAAGGCTGTGAAATGGCAACCCCTTAGCCCATAAAAGCTGGCCAGGCCCTATCTGGGAAATCAGGGTCCTTCTGAAAGGAATGCTTTCCCTCTTCTCCTCCCCTCCCTAGAGATAAGGCCAACTGGCCAGCAGGTATTCTCTCTCAACATAGGCTCTCCCAAACAACAATGGCCGTGGAATGAAAGAAATGCTTTTCCTCTCCTCCTCCCCTTTCCAGAGATAAGGCCACCTAGCGAGCAGATATTTCCTGTGGGACTGGCATTCCTCCCCTCCTCCCCTCCATAGAGAGATAAGGCCAACTGTCCGACTCAAGCGGTGACCAGAAACTGCCTGAAGAAGGTATAAAAGGTGTGAGCTTTGAGATTTGGATGTTGCCTTTGCCTCAAGTGCAGGACGACCCCAATGCATTGGAAATAATAAACCTCTTGCTTATTGCATCGCTCTCCATGTCTTTGCGATGGGGAACTTCAGGTAGTTGCAACCTTTGGGTCCAACACTTCCTGCCAACTGAAGAAAAAAAAACAAAAACAACACCCTTACCAACGCTGATGTTTGTGCGAGAATTTTAGCAGTCTGGTAGTAAGAAACATGAAACTGTATGGTTGTTGTGGGCCTGTGCGACTGCATAACCTATTTGTCAGAGGCTAGACCCACATGGTGAACTGAGATGGCTGGCAGCAGCTCACATGGTGGAGGTCTGTGAGTCCTGCAGCGGCCAGCAGGTGGCGGTAGTTCTGCAGCAGGGCCGTGGCAGGGCTGTGGCAGTGAGCACCCCTTCTCCACTCCCTCCCGTGAGTCCCAGCGAGCTTGCTATGGGCAGAACAGTGTGCTTGGGGCTGAAGGACCCAGATGCTTTGTGTCTTGCTGCTCCTGGTCAGGGCGGCAGCTCCTTATACAGCTGCACTTGTGGTGGGCGGGCTGGGCGGAGGAGGTTGCACACACAGCAGTTGCAGCTGAGCTGCTGGGGGGTGGGGAGGAGGGCTGCGGGGGTTCACAGCAGCCCGCGAGCATGGCAGTCGTGGTTGCAGACTGTGGTCAGGTCCACCTGGCAGCTCAGCGATGGTTGGTTGGTCACAGTCCCTGCCTCACATTCCCCGCTTGTGCTGGTCCCTGTCAGATAAAGAGGGGGGAGATATGTTTTATGGAGGTGTGGTGAGGTGTGGGGGGAAGGGAGTTCCTCCGGCCCATGCTGAGGCAGAGGCATCCCTTCCCCCTGAGGGATTAGCCACAGGACTGTATAGTGTAGAATAGAATTTATTCAGGGCATGGGGGAGGGAAGATAAGAGGGTAGTAGAGGCATAGAAAGGCAGAGAGAGAGAGAGAGAGAGAGAGAGAGAGAGAGAGAGAGAGAGAGAGAGAGAGAGAGAGAGAGGAGGAGGCAGGCCATGAGCACGTGGTGGGGGGGAGGGAATGAAGAGAGAGGGGGGGAAGGGAAGCAGAGAAAAAGCAAGAAAGCAAGAGAGGAACAAGGGAGTGAGGAGGGGGAAAGCAGCCCATTTTATAATGGGTCAGGCCTACCTGGCAGTTGCCAGGTAACTTTGGGGTGGAGCATACCTGGTTGTTGCCCAGTGGGGTGGAGCTTAGACAGAATGCTAACAAAAGGTCATCAACACGCATACACACACACACACACACACACACACACTATCTATCTATCTATCTATCTATCTATCCATCTATCTATGACAGAATTAGGTGCTGGAGTGACCTTTTCCAGTGACCATCTTAGAATATTGTGGGCAATGATTGGACTATTTATTTATCCTTACGTTAGTCTTAAAAATTGGTACTGTCTTCCTTGCCAAGTGGATATGGTGTATTCTCTGCTATACGGGTGCAGTGGTATGCCAAAGAACATGTCTGACAAATCTATAGCTGCTAGTCATTTTGATGGTGCTTTCTTAATCCTCATGAAAATATCTTCAACGTCTGGTAATTGTCCTGGCAGTTTGGGGGACAATTCATCAATTCTCTTATAATCTACTGTCATTCACCATTTACCATTTAGTTTTCAAACTGGCCAATGTTGATTTTTGAAGTGAAAGTTTTGAATTAGTTCAATTGCTCTTTCCTTAGAAGGGTTTAATGGTTTCAGATCGCTCCCCTTTTCCTCTTTAATTGGGTATTGTAACATACATGAGGGTTTATGTTGTGGATTGTCCTGGTACTGTTTGTATTTTGATGCTAATTCCACTTCCCCTAGAGCTGCTTCAGAGGAGGAGTGAATCAAGTACTCAGGTGACTTCATGTGAACCTTTCCCCCATTTTTAACTGGTAAAATAAAGGCTAAAGCCTGTGATTGGGCAGTGGAAGGGAAAGGTAGAATTGGAGGTTTTAGAGAGGGAGGAAGAGGAAGAGGAGGGAGACGAGGAGAGGAAAGAGAGAGGGGGACAGAAGAAGATGAGGTGGAAGGAAGATGGAGCAGAATCACGTGGCCTGAAGGAACCGTGAGTAGCGAGGGATTTCATAGCTGGGGAACGGAGTAGTGTGGTGGTAGATCTGCCCAATCTAGGTGTACAGCTTGTATGAATTAAGTTGTGTTTTCTTTGCACAGGCTTATTGGGGTTGGAATTTACTGCAACAAATTGGTGCCCATCGTATTGGTTAGAAGAACCCAACGAACCTGAGATAAAAGTTCACTGCCCCTCCCATACACAGATGGGGCAGTGATCTAGGCTGCAGCAGTGTGTGGCTTGAAAGGTGATTGGGTCTGAGGGGCCTACATAGAACTGCAGAAAGGCTCGCCTCCCCCCTCTCCCCCCAGCCCCAGGCAGAGAGCTAGGCCAGGGACAGAACTCCAGCCTGCAGCTGGACTTGGGCAGCACCATGTAGTACTCTCAAGGAGGGACACAGGACCCTGGAGCACAACTGCCTGTGAGATAGTTTTCAGGCAGACATGGTGAACTGATCCGGGCATCTATGCCTGAGAGAGCCTTTCTGCGTTCTCTTCCCCATATCCCCAGCGTCTACACAGGACACGGACAGCCAGACTGGCTCTCCCAACTGCTTGCTTGTATTGCAGGCTGCCTGAGATCAGTACACAAGCACATGCTGCCAGCTGCAACCCAAACAGAAACACAGAAGCTGTGGGTCTTTCTACTGTCAGCCTCTCCCTGTAAATAAAAGAACCAGAGAGGACTGCAGTGTTCTGAATTGAACAGCAGAGGGAGGCAAAGGGTTCTGGATCAGGTAATGCATTGATAATGAAGAGAAATATAATAACTTTTTTTTTGATACTTAAAGATGAGAAACACAGTAAATATCACTTTTGGGTTTTATGGGATGATATTTTGAATGGTTTGACAGGGATGGATTTAAAGAAAACAGACATCTTGTTATTTACTAGTATTGCAGTATTTATCCTCTTGATTTACTTCTGTCTTCTCAAAAGGCAGGGCCCTAGATAAACAATTCCTTGCCTTAGAAAAGAGATTACAGGTAACACTAGAACTGAAGGCATGGGATTCTATAACTCAAAATAAGCAATAGAAGGAGGAGGATAAAGGTTGGAGACAGGAGCTGGGAGAGATGCTAGAACAGAAGTTTCAGAAGTTCACAGATGAGACTGAGCAACAGATAAGCTTAAGACTTGGCAACATGGCCTGCAGAAAACACTAGAACTAAAGGCTCAGGATTTTATAGGTCAAGATAAGCAATGAAAGGAGGAGAACAAAGGTTGGCGACAGGAGCTGGGAGGGATGCTAGGAAAAAGGGTTTATCAATTCATAGACCAGACTGAACAGCAAGGAGATAGAGATAAAATTTGGAAGCAAAGTCTAGAGGATAATTTACTAATGCTATCAAATAAACATAAGGCAGATGCTGCAATATCAGAATTACAACATACAAAGAATCTAAGATTATGGAAGCAGGGCCTAGAACGGAAGATACGGGAATTTATAGAGCAGCATGAACAACAGAAAGAGAAATCTAAGACTTGGCAATGTGGCCTAGAGGAAACACTAGAATTGAAGACACAGGAAATGATAGATCACAGTAAGAGACAAAAAGATGAAACTGAAGGTGGAAGACAGGAGCTGGAAAAGATGTTAGAACAGAGGAAATTTAAGGCAAGTGTCACCAGTTTTGGAATGCATTCACCAATTGTAAAGCAAAGCCTGACTTCTTAGGCTATTAAAAATAGAGTAATCCCCCAAGACTAGAAGGATATGGCAAGAGCAATACTAGAACCTGCCACATATTTACAATGGTTCTCATGGTGGAGAGACCTGGCAAGGGAGATGACATGACAAAATAGAGCCAGGGAAAGAGATATATCCACAGATCAGCTGCTTGTGAAGGCCGCTTTGCTGAGGGAGAGGTGCAGGCAGTATATGATGAGGAAACTCTGGCATTGTGTCGATTGTCAGCCTTGAATGCCTGGGGAAAAGTCACAGAATCAGGGAAAAGACTTGAACCATTTACTCAAGTCATGCAAGGACCAAAAGAAACCTTCCCTGACTTTTTGCAAAGGTTAACCTCAGCTGTGGAAAGAAATGTTATCAGATTCAGCAGCAAGAAAGGCAATAATCCAGTCTTTAGCCTTTGAAAATTCGAATGCTGAATGCAAGGAAGTAATCAGATCACTGAGGGCAAGGGCAGCATCAATGAGTAGATTAGTCTAACAGCTGATGTTAGACTTTGCTCACCCAACATTACTGTAATAGGAGAAGATGCAACTAGACATCTAGAGACGACCCAAGATTTCAAATGTTTTAATTGTGGTGAGCAGGGTCATCGCAGACATAACTGCAGAAAAAACCAAAGTAATCCCAAAAGAGGGCCTATGTCTTTTGGAATATGTCAAAGATGTGGCAAAAGCTGACATTTGACTAGGAAATGTAGAGCAACAACAGACAAATGGGGCAACACCCTACAGAAAACTCCCAAGGGGGCCTCTCCCAGGCCTCGATGCCAGACAGGTAGATTCTCTTCCTCAGGACAATTAGACATCACTGCTTCAAAAACAGATATTGTGAGACCAGATAACAAGGTTGAAGCAAGTTTTATAGATAGTTCAAACAACCTAAAAGGGAGCCAAAAATGAATATTTAGATAAACTTCTATAAAGGATCAAAGGCCAAAACTACGAATACTAGTAAACAATGTCGAGATGGAAGGAATGGCCAACACTGGAGCAGATGTCATCATTATCTCTCCAACATCTTGGTCTACAAGTTGGCCACTTCAAGAAGTAGGCATCCAATTTCAAGGAGTTGGGACTTTATCTCAAATATAGCAAAGCACCAGATGGCTTACATGTACAGGACCAGAAGGTCAGGTAGGAAAACTGAGGCCATATGTAGCTGATATAGCATTAACTTATGGAAAAGAGATCTATTACAACTGTGAACAACACAAATTAATATTCCCTCAGTTTTAGTGTCTGGTCACAAAACTAGTCAGGCTCCTAATAAAAATTTTACATTAGTTAGGGAATATTATCAAAGGCAGTTAGAGACTTTCCAAGCTGTCCATAAACAAGATACAGCAGAGGCTGACAATTTAGCTCTACCCCAAAGAGCCACTGCTGATAATACACCAACAGCCTAACCACTAAGGTGGTTAACTGACCAACCCATTTGGATTGATCAATGGTCTATGACAAAAGAAAAACTACAACATTAGAACAGCTAGTTCAGGAGTGGCTGGTGGCTCAGAATATAGAGAAGTCAACCTAGCCCTTGGAATTTTCCAGTATTTGTCACAAAAAAAAAAAAATCTGGCAAATGGAGGATGTTGACAGAGCTCAGACCAATTAAGATTATTATGCCAATGGGTTCCTTGTAGCCTGGAGTCTCATAGCTTTCCTTGTTGCCTAAGGAATGGCCTATCATAGTGATTGATGTAAAAGATTGCTTTTTTACCATTCCTCTACATGAATGTGACAAGAAAAGGTTTGCTTTCTCAGTACCTACTTTTAATAGAAGTTGTACAATATAAAGATATTATTGGAAAGTCCTGCCACAAGGAATGTTCAATATGTCAATATGTGTCAATATTTTGTATACTAGCCATTGGAGATGATTCATAAACAATTTCCCCAATCCATTATTTATCATTATATGGATGACATCCTATTGGCTGATCCAGATATAAATATCCTGGAAAGAATGTTTGGTGAAGAAAAAAAAAACCACCTTACCTTGCTGGGGATTGCAAATCACCCCTTAAAAAAAATACAAAGAGGGGATTCTATTAATTGTCTAGGGTATAAAATAAGGTCTCTGAATTGATACTAACAGGAAAAATGAGAGTTGACAATTAGAGAAATAGACAAATAGGGATAGGTTATCAAATTTCCTCTAAAACAAAACATTGCATAGCTCTATTTTACATTGGTAGAGATCTTTATAATTGATGCAAACTTGAAGTTATAATCTCTTACATTGGTACAGAATTTATCTGATACAAATTTAAGGTTTTCATTGGTATGAATTTCTCTATTGATATAAAAATTGGGATTAATATTGTTACTCTCCTGTAGGCATTGTGCCTGTACTATACATAAAAGAACACAAGGCTTAGACCCAGTCCTTCTATAACTGTCAGTACAAACTGGTTTTAGATGGTTAAGCAATATGAGTTCAGGGTCATATAGCAAACTCATGATTCTGAGTTAAGTAAAAGAGTATATTTGAGATATTTACATTAGAAATGGCAAAGTAGTAAAGGCTTAACAGTTCAGAAATGCTTTGCATAGATAGATAGTCTTCAAAGGCATCAGAAGTCCACAGAATATGACTTTTATGGTCATTTCTTTATTAAAGATTCTTTATTTGATTAGAGACATTATCTGCTCCTGACAGCACCCCTTTTTTGGATTCAAGGAAGAAATTGGGCATCAATGGAGTTGCTCCAGTTGTGGCAAGACAGCCACTAGGCAAAATTGCCTCAATTCATCTAAAGATAAAATACTGTCCAGAAAAAGGACATACTATGCAGAATAATAGACTGACAATCTCTGCAAATACAAGGTAATCAGTCCTTCAAAATTCTGCATTACAAAGGTGTGTCAGATGATCCTGGGTCAGAAGGCTGAAGACTGATGCTCCAACATTTTGATGAATGAGGGATTATTCTGGCAATTGAAGGTCTCTATAAATTGGCTAAGTTTTGTAGGCTATGTTTTGTGCTCCTTATATTTTCAGGTAATATTAGTCATTCTCAGATTTCTGATGGAGTTGAAGACTGCTTGTAGTTTCATAGCTATCCCAAGCTGTTTAGCATTGAGAAATATGATTTAGACTTGAGAGGATGGTTTTCAGATGGTATACAATCTAAAACCAGGACATAATTCAAGTGTAGAATTGTAAGCCTTTTAAATTAGGATAGATGATAGAGTGCTTTATCTAATCGACAAAATTGATGGACTGGGTGTTAAGTGTATCTTATAATTTACAAAGTGCAGAATGGTAATAGTTGTGCTCAATTTATATCTGTCAGAAAATAGCCTTTTAACTGGACAAAAGGGAAATGTTGTGGATTGTCCTGGTACTGTTTGTATTTTGATGCTAATTTCACTTCCCCCAGAAGGATTGTCTCAGAGGAGGAGTGATCACTTACTCAGGTGACATCATGTGAACCTTCATCCCATTTTTAACTGGTAAAATAAAGGCTAAAGCCTATGATTGGGAAGTGAAAGGGAAAGGTAGAGCTGGAAGTTTTAGAGAGGAAGAAAGAGAAAGATGAGGAGAGGAATGAGAGAGAGGGGGACAGAAGAGGAGGAGGTAGAAGGAAGATGGAACAGAAGCACGTTTCCTGTAGGAACTGCAAGTAGCAAGGGATTTCAGAGATGAGGAATATAGCAGTATAGTGGTGTATCTGCCCAATCTAGGTGCACAGCTTGTATCCATATTAATTGAGTTGTGTTTTCTTTGCATCGACTTTTTGGAGTTTACAGCAACAAGTTTAGTTGTTGGTAGCCTTACAGGTTCTATTTTTACTTCCAATAAAATAAAATTTACTTTAGCAAACTCTTTTAAAATTTAGGAAACCATGGAAAAATTTTAAGATCATTGGGAAGTCTAAAATATTTAAGGTTTTCTGCAACATGCAAAATCCAAGGGAATTATTTTATCATACACCATTAATTCTAATTTACATATGGGTACTATGGATTCTCCTGCCACTCTTTTATAATCACTGTTTTAAAACTTGGTATAGTGTCTCATAGTCCTATATATATAGTAACATCACAGCATGTATAAACGGAAGGTTCTCCACCAAGGTATGAAAAATAGTCTCACTCTTTGTCAAAAATTTGTAGATCAGGTCTTAAGATCCATTAGGGCTAGACATAAAAAGGCTTTCGTACTACATTATATAGGTGATATTCTTTTTTTTTTTTCTTTTTGTGAAGATAAAACTTGCATTCCAAATATTTTCACCCAATGTCATATAATTCTCAGGAAGGAACCAAATTTGTGATAACAGGAGACCTACAATGAAAATAGACCAGCTGTGAAGGAGTTAGACTCAGTTATTATAAACTTATTGAGCCATCTGTAAGGTCAAACACAATATTACTTACATTCTAACACTTATCATGGGATAAAGGCATCAATAAGAGAATATAAACCAGAAAATATTTTAAAAATTGCAATAGAAATCCTGGAAGAGGGATCTTAGAGAATTTTGTAGACAGCCTGCATAAACAGAGCAGGTCATCTTCTGTAGAAAGTATTTATGTAATTTTTCTAGAGCTCTCACTACATGAATTTTAAAATTCCTATTCTGCTTTTTGACATTAATGTAGCAATTCTTGGTAAACATCTGTAGGTTACAGAAAAGGAACTATAATTACTTTGCTTAATGGTAAAGGTATTAAAATTATAATACACAAACTATTATACACAAAAGTAAAAGCTGTATGACAAAGTTATATTAAATTCTCTATCATAAAGATGATTACAAATACAATGTATTGCAATATATAAATAAATCAAATGCAAGTACTGAGTGACTTCATGTAAATTGGAAATAGAATGATGTTTATTGAAAACCAGGGAGTAAGGGTAAGAAATGTAGATAAGTTGATAGTTTTTTTTTTTTGTATTTGTATCTCGTTTATTTCTTTCTTTATTTTATTTTTCTACTTTATTTACATTTCAAATGTTTTCCCCTTTCCAGATCTCCCCTTTAGAACCTCCCTATTCCCTCCCCCCTCCCCTGCCTCTATTGGGGTATTCCCCCACCCACCTACCCACCCACTCTCATCTTCCCTCCTTGGCATTCTCCTATACTGGGGGATCTAATACCCTCAGGCCCAAGGGCCTCTCCTCCTCCTGATGTCTAACAAGACCCTCCTCTGCCGCATATGTGGCCAGCACCAAGGGTCACTCCATGTGTATGCTTTGGTTGGTGGATCAGTCTCCAAGAGTATCAGGGGATCAGGCCAGTTGCCGCTGTTGCTGCCTTTCTGGGGATGCAAACTCGCTCAGCTCCATCAGTCCCTTCTCCAAGTCCTCCATCTGGGACCTCCCACTCCGCCCTACTGTTGCTGTGAAGTGACTCTTGGGTATTTCAAACTCTTGGGCTAATAACCACTTAACAGTGAGTACATACCATGTTCATTCTTTTGTGACTGTATTAACTTGCTCAGGATGATATTTTCAAGATCCATCCATTTGTCTGCAAATTTCATGAAGTCATTGTTTTTAATTGCTGAGTAGTATTCCATTGTGTAAATGTACCACATTTTCTGTATCCATTCCTCTGTTGAGGGACATCTGGGTTGTTTCCAGCTTCTGGCTATTATAAATATGGCTGCTACAAACATAATGGAACATGTGTCTTTATTACATGTTGGAGCATCTTCTGGGTATATGCCCAGGAGTGGAATAGCTGGGTCCTCAGGTAGTATTATGTTCATTTTTCTGAGGGCCCGCCAAACTGATTTCCAGAGAGGTTGTATCAACTTGCATTCCCACAAGCAATGAAGGAGTGTTCCTCTTTCTCCACATCCTCGCCAACATCTGCTGTCACCTGAGTTTTTGATCTTAGCCATTCTGACTGGTGTGAGGTGAAATCTCAGGGTTGTTTTGATTTGCATTTCCCTGATGACTAAGGATGTTGAACATTTCTTTAGGTGCTTCTCGGCCATTCGAGTTTCCTCAGTTGAGAATTCTCTGTTTAGCTCTCTTTCCCATTTTTTGATAGGGTTATTTGGATCTCTGGAGTCTAGCTTCTTGAGTTCTTTGTATACATTGGATATTAGCCCTCTATTGGACGTAGGATTGGTAAAGATCTTTTCCCTGCCCCGCCCAGCGGGACCTCATTATCCGTGAGGTGTGAGGAGGACCGAGCCTGAAACGAAAATGGGCGAGAGAGAGGAGGGAGACCGAGCAAGGTTTCGTCAAGGTCTCAACTTTATTCCAGACACACATGTAGCTTTTAAAGAAAAAACGAACATAGAGGGGAGGGGGAAAGGAGGCTTATGGCCCCCTGGCTGTCATGGCTTAATTATTTTATTATACTAGACTATCTGGTGTCAAACTGTTTTATGGTAGGTCTATTTCCTGGAGATGTGAAGGACAGCTTATCTTGTAGAAACATAACTAGTTCTTGGAAGGTCATTAGGGCCAGATTCCCAAGGATGGTGTGAAGGCCCTGGCTCCGGTGTCTCCAGCTTATCTTGTACAAACACAGCTGGTTCTCAGAAGGTCTCAGATTCCCAGGGACGGTGTGGAGGCCTCGGCTCCTGACATTTCCAAATCTGTAGGTTGCTGTTTTGTCCTATTGACAGTGTCCTTTGCCTTACAGAAGCTTTGTAATTTTATGAGGTCCCATATGTCAATTCTTGATCTTAGAACACAAGCCATTGGTGTTCTGTTCAAGAACTTTCCCCCTATACCCATGTGTTCAAGACTTTTCCTCACTTTCTCTTCTATTAGATTCAGTGTATCTGGTTTTATGTGGAGGTCCTTGATCCACTTGGACTTGAGCTTTGTACAGGGAGATAGGAATGGATCAATTCACAATCTTCTACATGTAGACTTCCAGTTGAACCAGCACCATTTGTTGAAGATGCTATCTTTTTGCTACTGTATGGTTTTAGCTCCTTTGTCAAAGACCATAAGTGTGTGGGTTCAATTCTGGGTCTTTGATTCTATTCCATTGATCTACCTGCCGGTCACTGTACCAATATCATGCAGTTTTTATCACTACTGCTCTGTAGTACAGCTTGAAGTCAGGGAGGCTGATTCCCCCAGAAGTCCTTTTATTGTTGAGAATAGTTTTTGCTATCCTGGATTTTTTGTTATTCCATATGAATCTGAGAATTGCTCTTTCTAAGTCTATGAAGAATTGAGTTGGGATTTTGATGGGGATTGCATTGAATCTGTAGATTGCTTTTGGCAGGATGGCCATTTTAACTATATTAATCCTGCCAATCCGTGAGCATGGGAGATCTTTCCATCTTCTGAGGTCTTCTTCAATTACTTTCTTCAGAGGCTTGAAGTTCTTGTCATACAGATCTTTCACTTGTTTGGTTAGAGTCACACCAAGATATTTTATATTGTTTGTGACAATTGTGAAGGGTGTTATTTCCCTAATTTCTTTCTCAGACTGTTTATTCTTCCAGTATAGGAAGGCTACTGACTTGTTTGAGTTAATTTTGTATCTAGCCTCTTTGCTGAAGTTGTTTATCAGCTGTAGCAGATCTCTGGTGGAGTTTTTCGGGTCACTTAAGTATACCTTCATATCATCTGCAAATAGTGATATTTTTGATTTCTTCCTTTCCAGTTTGTATCCCTTTGGCCTCCTTTTGTTGTCTGATTGCTTTAGCTAGAACTTCAAGTACTATATTGAATAGATAGGGAGAGAGAGGGTACCCTTGTTTAGTCCCTGATTTTAGTGGGATTGCTTCGAGTTCCTCTCCATTTAATTTGATGTTGCCTACTGGTTTGCTGTATATTGCTTTTACTATGTTTAGGTATGCTCCTTGAATTCCTGATCTTTCCAAGACTTTTATCATGAAGGGATGTTGAACTTTGTCAAATGCTTTTTCGGCATCTAACGAAATGACCATGTGGTTTTTTTCTTTGAGTTTGTTTATGTAGTGGATTACATTGATGGTTTTCCGGGTATTGAACCATCCCTGCATCCCTGGGATGAAGCCTACTTGATCATGGTGAATGATCATTTGATGTGTTCTTTGATTCGGTTTGCAAGAATTTTATTGAGTATTTTTGCATTGATATTCATAAGGGAAATTGGTCTGAAGTTTTCTTTTATTGTTGAGTCTTTGTGGGGTTTTGGTATCAGTGTAACTGTGACCTCATAGAATGAATTGGGTAGTGTTCCTTCCATTTCTATTTTATGGAATAGCTTGAAGAGTATTGGTATTAGGTTTTCTTTGAAGGTCTGATAGAATTCTGCACCGAACCCATCTGGTCCTGGGCTTTTTATGGTTGGGAGACTTTTAATGACTGCTTCTATTTCTTTAGGGGTTATGGGACTGTTTAGATGGTTTACCTGATCCTGATTTAACTTTGATAATTGGTATCTGTCTAGAAACTTGTCCATTTCCTCCAGATTTTCCAATTTTGTTGCATATAGGCTTTTGTAGTAGGATCTGATAATATTTTTAATTCCCTCAGAGTCTGTTGTTATATCTCCATTTTCATCTCTAATTTTATTAATTTGCACACTGTCTCTGTGCCCTCTGGTTAGTCTGGCTAAGGGTTTATCAATCTTGTTGATTTTCTCAAAGAACCAGCTCCTGGTTTTGTTGATTCTTTGTATAGTTCTTTTAGTTTCCACTTGGTTGATTTCAGCCCTTAATTTGATTATTTCCTGCCTTCTACTCCTCTTGGGTGTATTAGCTTCTTCTTGTTCTAGAACTTTCAGGTGTGCTGTTAGGCTGTTAGTATATGCTCTCTCCAGTTTCTTTTTGGAGGCATTCAGAGCTATGAGTTTTCCTCTTAACACTGCTTTCATTGTGTCCCATAGGATAGGGTAAGTTGTACTTTCATTTTCATTAAATTCTAGGAAGTCTTTAATTTCCTTCTTTATTTCTTCCTTGACCATGTTATCATTGAGCAGAGCATTGTTCAGCTTCCATGTGTATGTGGGCTTTCTGTTTTTGTTGTTGCCATTGAAAGCCAACCTTAATCCGTAGTGATCTGATAGGAGGCATGAGATTATTTCAATCTTCTTATATCTGTTGAGGTTTGTTTTGTTACCAATTATATGATCAATTTTGGAGAAGGTACCATGAGGTGCTGAGAAGAAGGTATATTCTTTTGATGTAGGATGAAATGTTCTATAGATATCTGTTAAATCCATTTGGTTCATAGCATTTGTTAGTTTCACTGTGTCTCTGTTTAGTTTATGTTTCCAAGATCTGTCCATTGTTGATAGTGGGGTGTTGAAATCTCCCACTATTATTGTGTGAGGTGCAATATGTGCTTTGAGCTTTAGTAGAGTATCTTTTATGAATGTGGGAGCTCTTGTATTTGGGGCATAGATATTCAGGATTGAGAGTTCTTCTTGGTAGATTTTTCCTTTGATAACTAAGAAGTGTCCTTCTTTATCTTTTTTGATGACTTTTGGTTGAAAGTCAATTTTATCCGATATTAGAATGGCTACTCCAGCTTGTTTCTTATGGCCATTTGCTTGGAAAATTGTTTTCCAGCCCTTTACTCTGAGGTAGTGTTTGTCATTAACACGGAGGTGCGTTTCCTGGATGCAGCAAAATACTGGGTCCTGTTGATGGATCTAGTCTGTCAGTCTATGTCTTTTTATTGGGGAGTTGAGACCATTGATGTTAAGAGATATTAAAGAATAGTGATTGTTGTTTCCTGTTATTTTTGATGTTGTTTATGTGCCTATCTTCTGTTGAGTTTGTTGGAAGATTACTTTCTTGCTTTCTTTGCATGTAGTTTCCCTCCTTGAGTTGGCGTTTTCCATGTATTATTCTCTGTAGGGCTGGGTTTGTGGTAACATAGTGTGCAAATTTGGATTTGTCATAGAATATTTTAGTTTCACCATCTATGATTATTGAGAGTTTTGCTGGGTATAGCAGCCTGGGCTGGCATTTGTGTTCTCTTAGAGTCTGTCTGAGATCTGCCCAGGATCTTCTAGCTTTCATAGTCTCTGGTGAGAAGTCTGTTGTAATTCTGATAGGTCTGCCTTTATATGTTACTTGCCCTTTTTCCCTTACTGCTTTTAATATTCTTTCCTTGTTTTGTGTATTTGGTGTTTTGACTATAGTGAGACGGGAGGAATTTCTTTTCTGGTCCAGTCTATTTGGCATTCTGTAGGCTTCTTGTATATTTATGTTTATCTCTTTCTTCAGGTTTGGGAAATTTTCTTCTATAATTTTGTTGAAGATATTTACTGGACCTTTAAGTTGGGAATCTTCACTCTCTTCTATACCTATTATCCTCAGGTTGTGTCTTCTCATTGCATCCTGGATATTTTGGATGTTTTGAGTTAGGAGCTTTTTGCATTTTGTGTTTTCTTTGACTGTTGTGTCCATGTTTTCTATGGTATCTTCCGCACCTGAGATTCTCTCTTCCATTTCTTGTATTCTGTTGGTGATGCTTGCATCTATGACTCCTGATTTCTTTCTTATGTTCTCTAACTCCAGGGTTGTCTCCCTTTGTGATTTCTTTATTGTTTCTATTTCTGTTTTTAATTCCTGAATGGTTTTGTTCATTTGATTGATTGTGTTTTCCTGTAATTCTGCCTGTTTGTGTTTTCCTGTAATTCTTTAAGGGATTTCTGTGTGTCTTCTTTAAGGGTTTCCAGTTGTTTACCTGGGTTCTCTTGTATTTCCTTAAGGGAGTTATATATTTCCTTCTTAACGTCTTCTATCATCCTTTTGATAAGTGATTTTAAGTCTGAGTCTTCCTTTTCTGGTGTGTTGGGGTATCCAGGGCTGGCTGTGGTGGTAGAGCCGGGTTCTGATGAAGCCAAGTAGTCTTGGTTTCTGATCCTTGTGTTCTTGCCCTTGCCTTTCGCCATCTGGTTATCTCTGGTGTTAGCTGGTCTTTGTCTGACTGTGGCTTGTCTTTCCTACAGGCCCAGGTGTCAGTGTTCCTGGGAGACCAGTTCTCTTTCCTGGCTGTTCCTCAGTCCCTGCATCTAGCTCCCTGCTTCTGCTGGCTTTTCCGCACAAGTGGGCAGGTCGCTTTCTCCCTGCACCGGTGGGCAATGGAGGCCTGGTGGCCCAGGCAGCGGTCTCCCACCACAGGTGGAAGCAGACAGCCTCTTACCTCCTGGCAGTTCCTCAGTCCGTGTCTGGGTGATACTCTTATAGCAGAAAAAACAAAGGACTTAACTAAATTAATTTTGAAAAATGTGATTGAGGTATTGACCCAGCATGGGCTAATTATCACCCCTGATAAAATTCAACATAACAAGTCAATAAATTATTTGGGAAAAACAATTCATAGTGAATATATCATAGCTCAAAAATTACCACTTAGGATTGATAAATTAAGGACACTTAATGATTTTCAAAAACTATTGGGAAATATTAATTGGATTAGACCTTATTTAAAAGTTACCACAGGACAATTACATCACTTATTTGAAATTCTTTAAGGAGATCCTGATCCCAAATCTAAAAAACAGCTTCCAAAAGAAGCCTTAAAAGAATCAGAATTGATAGAGCAAAACATGCAAGACACAAAAGTAAAACAAATTATCTAAAAACATGGTCCCTTATTATACTTAAAACATCTTGTACACCTACTGCATGTTTATGGAAAGAAGGTGTATTAGAATGGATTTATCCCCCTCGTACTCAAGTAAAAATGATATCTTCTTATCCTTTCATGTGTAGTCAATTAATTATTAAAGGGAGGCTAGGATCCAGGGAATTATTTGGCAAAGAAATACAAGAAATGATCATTGCCTATAATAAGGAACAATTGGAGTATTTACTTCAAACTTTGGATGATTGGGGAATTGAAATAGCTTATTATATGGACAAATCAAATATCATGTACCTCAACACCCTATATGAAAGTTTGTAGTAGAAATAGAGATAATTTTTCCTTCTAAAATAGCATTGGAACCCATTTCCAATGTTCTCTTGGTATTTACAGATGAGTCATCCAATGGAACTTTAGCCATCTATATAAAAGATAGACCTGTAATTATTCAAAGGGCAAAAGAAATTTCTGCACAGAAGTCGGAACTTATTGCAGTTATTACTGCCCCTGAACACAAACCTGAAGAGTTTAACCTTTATACAGATTAAAATATGTAGTTCATTTATTTCCTGATATAGGGATAGCTCTTATATATGGGAATTCCAAAATTATATCACTCTGACTTCAGTTGCAAAATATAATTCAATCATTATCTCATTGGGGTTTAATATCATCCGAGGTCAGGGAATGTTTCCTTTGGCCAATGGATGACCTGAGAAAATGGTTCAAGTCTTTGTCCTGTTTCTGCGACCTTGTCTCAGGCATTAAGACTGCTAAGCAACATAATATCTAGGTTTTGTCATCTTATTCAGCCTGCACCTCTACCTCAGCAAAAAGACCCTCACCAAGCAGCTGATCTTTAGAAACATTGACACCTCTGACTTTATTTTGTCATGCTATACCCTTTGCCTCTTCTCTCCATCATGAGAACCATTGTAAATGTTACCCAGGTTCTAATATTGCTTTTGTCATATTCTTCCAGTCTTAGGGGGGAATTATTGTATTTTTAATAGCCCAAGAAGTCAGCATTTGTTTTACAAAGATCAAATGCATTCCAAAATTAGTGACACTTCCCTTAGATTTCTCAGTTCTGACACATGCACAGGTTGCCATTATAATTCCTGATAATTCTGTGGCTGATCATCGTCTGCTGGTCTTTGTTGCATACTCGCTGGATAAACTAACGTTTGTTTTCTAACAACCTTTGGTTGGCTTTCTCTAATTCTATCTTCTGTCTCTACCTGAGGATTTTCCTTAATCAGTATTTTACGTTCCTCCCCTAAGGTCTGTGCCCATGTTTCATATCGCTCCTTTTGTTGTTCATCCTCTTCCATAATTCCGGTATTCTTTGTTCAGGATTCTGCTTCCACATTTTAGTTTCTGTAATTGTGATATTCTGATATCTGCTTTGGTTTGATCCACTAATTTTCAAAGGTTCTCCTCCAAGCCTTGCTTCCAATCCTTATTTTCTGCTTCTCAGTCTGATCTGTGAGATGTTTTATCCTTTGTTTTAGTGTCTTCTTCACCTCCTGTCTCCAACCTTCATCTGCCTGTCTTTGTTCTTTATCCTGACCTATAAATTGCTGTACCTTTAGTTCTAGTGTTTTCTCTGGACCCTGTGCCAAGTCTTACATTTCTCTTTCTGTTATTTATCCTGCTCTATAAACTCCTGTATTTTCTGTTCTAGGCCCTGCTTCCATAATTTTATTTTTTGTTATGTTGTCATTCTCATATTGTAGTGTCTACTTTATTTTGGTTTACTAACTTTAGTAAATCATCCTCCAGGTTTTGCTTCCTAATCTCATTGCTATCTTTCTGTTGTTCAGTCCGATCTATGAAATTCTTTATATTTTGTTCAAGAACCTTTTCCAGCTACTGTTGCCACCATACATCTTCCTTTTTTGTTGTATAAAATTTTGTAATTTCTTTTAAAAATTCAGATTTTTTTTTAAAACCTAGGGCCCTGTCTTGTGAGAAGACATAGTAAAATACTTAATATTGTAATAATGATAACTGGCAAGGTGTCGATTTCTTTTAAATCCATCCCTTTTGAACCATTCAAATTAACATTCCATAAGACCTGAAAGGTATCTATTGTCTTTCTCATCTTCAGGTGTGTGTGTGTGTGTGTGTGTGTGTGTGTGTAAAATTCTTATTATGTGATCCTGAACTTTTTGTGCCTTTGTCTCCCTCTAGTGGTCGATTCAGGATACTGCAGTACTCTCCAATCTGATATCTGCAGGGAGGAGCCAACTGTAGAAGGACCCACAGCATCTGTGCTTGTGAGCCATCTCTGTCTTTCTTTGGATAGCTGCTGGCAGCATGTGCACCAAATCTCAGGCAGCCTGCAGTGCGAGCAGTCTGGAGAGCAGGTCTGGCTGTCTTGTGTCATGTTTAGACGTGGGGGATAAGGGAAAGCGAGCACTGGAAGGCTTGCAGTTGGAGATACCCTGATCAGCCCGCTGTGCCTCTGAGAAGGCTTTGGACAGTTAGCTGCCATTTTTTCAGCTGTTGATCCTCAGCTGTGAAGACCGCTTCACAGGCAGTCATGTCCCAGGGTCCTTGGTCCTTCTTTAGGCTAAGGGAACCCCAACCCTGTTGTAACACTGGCACTGGCTAAGTCCCAGCTTGGGGACGGGTTGCTGCTTCTGGCTGCCATAATTTGCATGGGGTTTGGGGAGGGAGCTTCTCAGTAGCTCTCTGAAACTCCTTAGACCCACTAGGTGTTTAATTTCCACCCTGATGCAGCATAGTCTTAGTTGTTTATATGGGGGGTGGGGGGCTTTTCTCTCATGTTAGTTGGTTTGGAGCCAATTTGTTGCTGTAATTTCCAACCCCAATAAGCCCATATAAAAACCATGCAATCCAATTATTGATTGTAAGCTATATGCCTAGATTGGGCATGTCTAACACCACATTATTTCCCAGAAATAAGACCCCCTGCTACTTGTGGTTTCTCGTGGCCACATGGTTCAGGTCTATTGCAGCTTCCTCCACATCTTCAGGCTTCTCTCCTTCACCTCTAGTCCTCCTGTCTCTCCACCCACCCTCATGCTCAAACCTCCAGTCTCATCTTTCCCTTCTACTCCCCAAACACAGGCTCTTTGGGGACCATAGACCAGGCAATATGGGGAGAAAATTCATATGAAATCACCTGGGTACTTGATGACCTGACTGTTCATTGGGGCAACCCTTCTTAAGGAAGCAGAATTAATGTCAGAACACAAAAAGAATTAGGACAACCCACACTGATACTGGATAATTTCAATGGGAATGCTAACTAACTATGGTTTAAGACCTCCCCCAAAGACGCAATGCAGCATAAGGCTTTCCCCAGTTCTCACTGGGACCTTAGGACTTCACATGTTATCACTGTGACCTAAAACATTCTTCAGGTTGTCATTGGGGCCTAGGCTCCCTCTAGGTTCTGACCGCAGTCTAAAGCCCATGCCTTCTCCAATTGCTCAATGAGTTATATGGCATTCTCCATGTTCCCACTGAGGCCTAAAAAAAAAAATCTATAGTACTCAACAGGTCCTAAGGCATTATGAGGTTGTTTCTGGTGTCTAAGGCCTTCCCCAGGTTGTCACTGGGGTCTGAGGAAATGAACAGAATATCACTAGGGCCTCAAGCCTTTCGAGATTCTCACTGGGACCTAAGATCATCCCCTGTTTCTCACTTGGGCATAAGGAATTTGCTAGCTTCTCGCATACCTAAGGCTTTACCTAGTTTGTCACTGGAGCCTAAGGCCTTGCTAGGTCTCACTGGGACCTAATGCCTTCCCAGATTCTTACTGGATACTAGGCCTACCCCAGTTTCTAACTTGGGACTAAAGCTTATCCACAGTCTCACTGGGATCTTGGACTTTTTCTGGTTTCTCTCTGTATCTTAGCTCCTAATTATGTAGGATCTAAGGGATTCCCTATGATCTCGTGGGGCCCAAGGCTTTCCTGGCTCTGACTAGGGAAATATACCAGCTATAAGTGCTCACAAGATCCTAGGGAAAATTAAAGAGTTGGTGAGAATCTGTCGGTAGCTCTAAAATCCCAGGGAAAACCTTGGGAAAGCAACAGACATGAGTGAGAATCAGGGGAATGCCTAAGGTCCCAGTGCAAAAACTGAGACAGCCTTAGGGCCAGTGAAAAGCTGGGGAAGACCTTAGTTCCCAGTGAGTACTGTTGGAAAGCCTTGGGTGCCACTAAGAACCTGGGAATGCTTTAGGTCCCAGGGAGGCACTGGAGAAGGCTTAAAGATGCAGTGAGATCCTGGGTAAAGCTTTAGACATGACAGTGAATATAGGGAAATCATTAGGCCCAGTGAATACTTGGGAAAGCCCTGGGGGTCCAGTGTGATCCTAGGAAAACTTTCTCTACAACTGAGATAGTGGAGAAGGCCTTGGGCCCATGAGAGTATGTGGTAAAGACTTTATGACCAAGTCAGAATGCAGATAAATTCTTAGGCACCACTGAAAACCTGGAGAAAACCTTAGGTGGTGTTGAGATACTGCAGAAAGCCATAGGCCACTGGAGAAAGCCTTAGGTTCCAGTGACATAGTTGGGAAAGCCTTGGGTCCCATTATAAACCTGGAAAAGGCCTCAGAGTACAGTGAAAATTGGAGAACTTTTAGTCCCTATAAGCACCTGGGGGAAGACCTTAAGACCCATTCAGAACCTAGGTAGGATAAAGCCCTAGGTCCCAGTGATAACCTGAGGGAAGGCCTTACCATAGTGACATTCTAAGAATGACCTTAGACACCATTGAGAATATTATGGAAGGTCTCGGCCTCAACGAGAATCTGGGAAAAGCACAGGTCCCAGTAAAAACTTACAAAGATCTGAGGCTCCAATGAGGTTCAGAGAAAGGCTTAGAATAGTGAGAACCAGAGGGAGGTCTTATGGCACAGTGAAAACAGAGAAGAACTTAAGACCCAGTGGTATTTTGAAGATGGTCTTAGACCCCATTGAAAATTTGGGGAAGGCAAACTAGTCAAAAATCCCTAATTCCTCAAGCTACCCAGCCTCATGAGGTATCTTAGCCAAAACTGGGTCCATTTTCTCTCATTACAGGCTCCAGTTCAAGGGTCAGGATCCCAGCAGAGATCTCCAGCCATATGAAAGATCAACATGGTGTGTGTTCAATCTTTGGAAAGCCTTAGATCCTGGTGAGTATCTTGGAAGGCCTGAGATAGCAGTTAAACACAGGGAAGATTTAGATCCTAGTGAAATTTTGGGGAAAGCCTTCTGACCCAGTGAGGCCATGAAAAGGCCTTAGGTGCCAGTTACATACTGGGGACCTCAGACCATAATGGTGAAGGCTTTAGGCCCCAGGGAAAACCTGGCTAGTCATTGTGTCCCAGTGAGATACATTGGGGAAGGCCTTGTGCCCAGTGAACCTGAAAAGGCTCCAGATCACAGTAAAATTTTGGAATAAAATGTTTTTCTTGGTTTTCACTTGGGCTTAAGTCTTTCTCCAGCATCCCACTGGGACCTGTTGCCTTTCCATGATTTCTCTAGGGTCAAATGCTCTCCCCAGAGGCTTAGTACCTTTCCCAGGTCCTCACTGAAGTATGAGGTGGTCCTCAGAATGTAACTAATGACCTCTCACTGTCTTACTGGGGCCTAATGACTTCCTTAGGTTTGAAGTGGGTTCAAATGACTTCTCTCTGTCTCCCTGGAGCCTCAGGCATTTTGAAGATTCCACTGAGAACTAAACTTTCCCAAATGTTAAACTAGGTATTCTGAGGTAGAATATAGGTATGCCCACTTGCTATAATAAATATTGTATTTTCTTATGCTAAGGGACTTCACATAAGGTTTATACTCCAAATTCCTAACTATGGTCCTAACCCTAACTCCCCAAGCTGCTCTCCTGCATGAGGTATCTTAGCCAAACCTCAGGTCAAGTCTCCCATGGTAGACTCCAGTTCAAGGGTCAAGATCCCAGGAGGGACTCTCCAGTTACAGTACAGACCAATATGCTGTCTCTCCAATGTCTTCAGCAATCCTTAAGAGGCAAAGTGATATGCATTGCTCTTGATCTCTGCTTATGTACTGTCAAGTGGGCAAGGTGGCATTGTCTGCTCATGCAGTCACATGTCGAGTTATCTTCAGTAAGTGATCTCACTGGTTTTTGGTTATCAGAAGCAGCCTTGGGTATACTGGGGCTTCTGATTAAGCTATTTTTCCCCTCATCTAAAAGGCACTTTTAATTTTTTAAAATTGTGCTGTCATAATGAGGAAGTTCTTTGGTTTCAGTGAGAATCACTGGGTGGCTGTAGACCCTAGTGACAACTTGAGACTGCCACGAAGCTGATCAGCTTTGAAGAGGTAGGCCTAGGACTGTGGTTAAGAACTTAAGCAAGTGAACCATGGGAGAAGAACCTCAGCATAACAAAATATAACTTTGGTACAAGTTTAAATACCTACTTTCTTGCTATTCATACATACTAGGGCTTATGGTCTTTCTAAGATTTTAACTTTAATCTAAGGTTCTCGTGAGATTCTCACTGGGATTGAAGCATTTTCCCAGGATTTCTTTAGAGTCTAATGCCTTCTTGAGTACCTACTGGGACCCAAGGTTCTTCCAACATTCATCCTGGGGCCTAAGGCCTTCTCCAGGTTCTTACTGTGTGATAGGCCTTTACCTTCTCACTAGTCACTAAGACCATTTGTGGGTTTTACTTGGACCCAGGACCTTCCCCCAGGTACTCAGAGTTCCAAGTTCTAATTGGGGCCTAAGGCCTTCTCAGGGTCATTCTGAGACCTAAGACCTTCCCCAGTATCTCACTTGGGCCTAAGTATGTTTTCATCGACACACAAACTTTACCTAGTTTGTTTCTGAGCATAAGGTCTTTCAAGGATATCAAGAAGGCTGTGTCTTAAAGCTTTCCCTATTATCTCACTGGGGTCTAATGTCATCCCAGGTACTTACTGGGGCCAAAGCCTTCTTTAGTGCCTCACTTGGATCAAGGCCTTACAGAGTACTTTCTGGAAGGACTTTCCCAGGTTTTTAATCTAAGGCTGTTCCTAGTGTTAATCCTTCTGACAATTTTACTAGATCCTTCCATGGACCTAGTAATGGCTTACACCATCAACTGCCACCTCCACCACTTATGTTAGTTATGGGCTTTGTATATAAAAGGACTTCCTACCACTTCATCTCTCTCTCTTTCTGTTTCATGTGTTCTTTTTCTCCCTCTAACCTCCTCTCTTTGTCATTCTCTCTCTCTCTCTCTCTCTCTCTCATTCTCTTCCAAATTTTCTCCTTCTTTCTGTTCCCACCAGGTCTCCCTCCCCCCTTTCTGTCCTTCTCTGTGCCTCCCTCTTCTCTGCCCTCATGACTCTGCTCCCATCTGCCTGCCTATCTACATGTCTACCATCTGCCTCTACCCCTTCTCCATGTTCTTATACCTCTCCCTTCTTCTCTCTGCCCTCATGGCTCACTCCTCTGCCTCTACACATACCCTACTCCTCACTCCTCTCCTGTCCCCAAGTAAGCCCCTTTTATTCAAGATCTGTTGCATGGCATGAGTACTCCCAGGTAAACTTTAGCATTGGCTCACCAGGTATCCTTTACTGATTAAAGCAGTACACTGTGATCTCGGTTCATCCCCAATACTGTCGAGCCCTAAGACCTTTCCCAACTTCTCCCTTTGCCTTAGGCTTTCCCAGTTCTCTACTAGTGTCTTAGGCCTTCTGTACGTTCTTACTGGGACCTAAGGCCTCACAAGTTTGCCACTCATATTAAAGCCTGTCCAGGGTTTTCACTGTAGCCTAAGGCTAAATTGAGAGATTCACTGAAGCCCAAAAGTATTCCCAAGTTCTCACACCATCTATAAGGCCATTACCAGGTTATTGTGTAGTCTGAAGACTTTCCCCTTCTTTTTCTGGCCCAAAACTTTTAGCAGGTTCTCACTGGGACTAGAGACCTTCACCAGTTTCACACTGGTCTCTAAAACCTTCTATAAAGTTTCCTTGAGCCCTCCTGTCTTTGCTCAATTCTTACTGTAGCTTAAAATTTCTACAGGTTCTCACTGAAGCTTAAGGTTTTCTTCAGGGTCTAACTTGTTATAGGATAGTTGGTTATTGTACATAGAAAACCTAATTGTCAGCAAAATATAAAAGCTTAAATAGATAGACATTGCATTTGTCAGATGCAGTTTGGGCATGCCCCTAAAACTAAAAGCCAGTGTAGATTAGCATGATAAAAATGGAAAGTTCCTACCTATTTTAAAGCAAGTAGCTTGGGAGAGTTCTCTTGTCTTTCTATAATGACTGGAGGCAAAGTCAGCAGGGTGGTCTCAAGATACCCAACCAAAAATATGAAATGGTTTGGACCCTACTGACTTGGTTTGGAGCCCCCACAGCCATGGTGGTAACATGGGTCAGCCTGCCAAGGGTATAGCAAAGGAAGTAGAGACTTCTATAGCAATTGGACCTTTTTATAGATCTCACTATGATTCTCTCTCTCTCTCTCTCTCTCTCTCTTTCTCTCTCTCTTTCTGTGTGTGTGTGTGTGTAGCTTTCTGTCTATGTCTCTTTCTCTGCTCCTTCTCTTTTTCCCTTTGGCTTGGAAGAGCCTTTATATAAGAAACTCCAATTAAGAGCTAGGATGGTAAGTTTTAATGGATTTTAAACCTCCCTTTTAGCTCACCATCTACAAGAGGTTGTAGAAAAGAAAGATTACTAGGACATGGGGGAAATGGACCTGTTTAAAGCAATTCTTTGGGGAGATCCCACTCTTCATTGTCAGGACATCAGTAGTTCAGTCTACTAGTAAACTATCAAACATGAACCAGGAGCTTCAGTCCAGTCTGCAGACACAACAAATAAACTAGTGATGTCAGCTCAATCAGAATAAATGCCTAGGCTCCATTTATTGGCTCAAGTCCACAGAAGCTGCATGAAGCTGCAGGAATATCACAAGAAGTTCTTTGGTGAGTAACTGTCTATGAGGTAACAACAAAGCAAATATCAGCACCTCGATGTAAGGCAAACCAATAAATGTGAATCATCTGTGAAGACTAGTGTGCTGGAATAAGGCAAACCAATGCCAGAGCCTCCTCGTGCTGTCTCTGGGATCATATTTATGTTCCTTCTAATCATGTGTCCTCTCACCTGTGCTGCTTCAGCAAAACAGCATTATGATGTAACTGAGTCTTCAGAAATTTCTACCTCAATAGGGATTTTCTCTGTGGGCTTGGAGAAACTACAGAGAAGCATCTGGCAGGCACAGGCAAAACAATATTCTTGGAAAGATGGCCCATGAACTCTCTTGAGTCTGAAGAAGCTCAAGGGAGAAAGATAGACTAGTCAGGTAGAATGACATATTCTAAATATCTAGATTCTAGATTTCTAAAGAGCTAGTAGAATCAGGCTTGTAAAAATATCTTGTATATAGTTCAGAAAATAAACTTACTTTACTGAACTAGCAGGTTTTAACCTCAGTTATCAACTCTCTTGTCTTTATAGGTATAAATGCTGGGTAATTTAAATGGTTACACTAACTATGGTTTAAGACTTTCCCCAAAGACACAATGAAACCTAAGGCTTTCTCTCAAGTTCTCACTGAGGCTCAGGGTTTCACTGTGGCCTACAGCTTTCCAAAGTTGTTTCTGTGTCTTAATGCCTGACCCAAGTTCTCACTAGAGCCTGTGCCCGGGGTTTCAACAGGGCCTAAAATTTTCTTAAGTTCTCATGGAATCAAGAAAGCCAATCAAGATTTTCACTGGGTCTGAAGTCTTTCCTCATGTTCTCATTGACCTGTGATATGCCACAGGTCTTACTGTGGCTAAAGGCCTTCATCAAGTCTTGAGACTTTTTGCCTTCCCTAAGTTCTTAATAGATCATAAAAGAATTTACAGGTTTTCACTGTGCTGTAAAGCTTTTTGCTGCTTCTGTTATCTAAGGCATTCCTGAGAAACTCAATAAGCCCTAAGGCTTTTCTAAGTTTTTCCATGGGTCCTAACCCTTAACAGACTGACACTGGAGCTAAGACCTTCCATGATTCTTACTGTTATCTAAGAGCTTCTACAGTTTCTTACTGGCACCTCAGGACTTCTCAGGCAGTCAAAGGTCTTCTGGCCTTCCCCAGGTTCTCACTGGGTCATAAAGCCTTGCCAATGTTCTCACTGAAGCCAAATGTTTCCCTACTTACTCAATGGTACCTAAAATCTAAGATTTGTCTCCAGGTTTTAAAACTTTTCCAGGGGGATTTCAGTGGGGACTAAGGCTTTCTCAAGTTGCCACTGGAGCCTAAGAGCTTTACAGAACCTCTCTGGTGTATGCCTTCAGCAGACTCATATAGGGACCAAAGGCCTGGAGTTTAAGACCTTTCCCTTTGTGGTAATTTGAATAATGCTTGGTCCATGGGATGTAGCACTATTAGGAGGTTTGGCCTTATTGCATTAGGGGTAACTTTGTTAGAGATAATATATTACTATGGAGGTGGGGATTTAAGGTCTTATATGTATGACCAGTGTGATCAAGAGTCTTCTCTTGGTGACTTTAGGCTCCTTGATGCCTGCATGGACACTGCCATTCTTTCACAATTATAATGGACTGAACCTCTGAACCTGTAAGTTAGCCCCAATTAAATGTTGTCTTTGATAAGACCTTGGTCTTGCCTTGGTCATGGCATCTCTTCAAAAAAATGAAACCCAAACTAAGGCACCCATGTTCTCACCAGTTCTTAAAACTTTGCCCACATTATTATTAAAGACTCAAGGAACTACTCAGAGTGTTAGTGGATGCTTAAGGTTTTCCCTTGTTATCATAGGTATTATGTGGTCATTGGTAGGTTTTTCACTGTAGCTGAAGCTCTTCCCAAGGTTCTTATTGTGGCCAAAAATATTCTGCAGGTTCTCGATTGGTCTAAGGCTTCTTCTAGGTTCTGACTGCAGTCTAAGTCCTATGCCTTCTCCAATTGCTCTCTGAGTCCTATGGCATTCTCCATGTTCCCACTGAGGCCTAAACCTTCTACAAGTACTCAGTGGGTCCTAAGGACTTACATGGTTGTCCCTGGTGTCTAAATTTTTCCTGTGGTTCTCATTGGGGTCTGAAGCCATCCCCAGAATATCACTGGGGCCTACAGCCTACCTTAGGTGTCTCTGGACTTCATGCTATCCCAGATTACTAATAATAAGCCTACTCAAATTTCTCACTGGAGACTAAGGCTTCTTCACATTCTCCTTGGGGTCTTAAGGCTTTCCCTGTGTTCTCTCTATATGTTATGTCCTAATTTTCTAGGGACCGAGGCTTCACTGGCAGCTCACTGAGCCCCAGACTTTTCCAGGTTCTTACTGGGACCATATACCAGCTATTTGTACTCACAAAGGAAGGCTATAAGTCCTTCCAGGTGTTTTACGTGACCTGGGGCCTTTTAGGTTCACTGAGGTAGAAGGCCTTCCCCAGTATATCACTGGGACATAATACCTTGGCAGGTTTTCACAGGGACTTAAAGCCTTCCCCAGTAGGATCTAAGGTCCAGTATGTAACTGAAACTAAGGGCTTCTCATGGCTTCACAGGCACCTAAGGCTTTACCCTAAAACTTAACTAGAATCTAAGGCCTTCCCTGTATCTCATTGGTGTCTCAGGCTTTTGTGTTCTCTCGGGCACCTAAGGCATTCCCAACATACTAATGGTACCTATGGCCTTGTCCAAATTCTCACTGGGGTCTATGGCCATCTCCAGAATACCACTGGGTCTTAAGCTCTTCTCAGGGTTCACTGGGCCCTAAGACCTCCCTCTGGTTCTCACTATTCTAAGCCTTTCCCTGAATCTTATTGTAGCCTCAGATCTTTAAAGGCTTTTACTGGGACCTGGGCCCTTCCCCAAATTCTCAATGAGAACTAAACCTTCCTCAGATTATCAATGATTTCTAAGGTCATTCTCAGAATATCAGCATAGTAAGGCCTTCCTCCATATTATTACTGGGGCTAAGGCTTTGTTTTACCTCTGACTGGATTTTCTAAGGCCTTCCATAGGTTCTTATAAGGTCTAAAGGCTGTCCAAGGTTTTTGCTGTAATCTGAGGCTTTATCCAGGGTTGTACTGAGGCCCAGGCCTTCCCAACTATCTCACTAGAACCTAAAGCTTTCTCCAGGGGCCTATGGCTTTCTACAGTATCTCAACAACACCTAAGTTTTTTTCTAGATTCTTGTTAGAGTCCAAGGCTTTCTCCAGGTTCTCTGTTGTACTGACTAGTTTTGTGTCAACTTGACAAAGCTGGAGTTATCACAAGGAAAGGAGTTTCAGTTGAGAAAATGACTCCATGAGATCCAGCAGTAAGGCATTTTCTCAATTAGTGATCGGGGTGGGAGGAAGGCCCCTTGTGGGTGGTACCATATGTGGGCTGGTAGGCTTGGGTTCTATAAGAAAGCAGGCTGAAGAAGCCAGGAGAAGCAAGCAAGCCAGTAAGCAGCATTCCTCCATGGCCTCTGCATCAGCTCCTGCTCTTTGACCTGATTGAGTTCCAGTCCTGATTTCCTTTTTTGATGAACAGCAATTTGAAGTGTAAGCTCAATAAATCCTTTCTTCTCCAACTTGCATCTTGGTCATGATGTTTGAGCAGGAATAGAAACCCTGACTAAGACATCTGCAGTACCTAAGGATATACCTACATTATGACTGGGTCATAAAACTTTTACTAAATATTCTCTGTGTGCCAAGGTCTTCTCCTGTATAGTTATGGAGAAAGATGTTTTAGGATCACACTGGGCATCCTGGGATTTCCCAAGTATTCATTGGGCCTAAGATTTCCTCTAGATTCTCAGTCAGATCTAAGGATTTCCCTAGGATCACACAGCATCTTAAAGGCTTCTCCAGGACCTCCCAGGGATGTAAGGAGTTTCCGGGTTCTTACTGGCACAAAAGAACTTTCAGAAAGCTTTCAAAAGTTATTCAGTGAGACCTAAGGCCTTCCTCAAATTCTCATTGTGGCTTAGGGTCTTCCCCAGTTTTTCACTGACCCCAAGGCTTTCTTTATATTTTCATTGTGGAATAAATCATTCCCCTGATTCACAGTCATGTCTATGGCTTTCCAGAGATTTTCCCTGGGATCTAAGGTCTATTGAAGATTCTCACAAAGTCTTAAAGTCTTCTTTAGGACCTTCTAAGGGTTTAATGTTTTCCTTGGTTCTCACTTGGGCTCAATCCTTCTCCAGTGTCTCATTTGGACCTGTTGACTTTCTATAATTTTACTAGGGGCCAAAGCTTTCCCCAGATATTTACAAGGGCCTAATACCTTCCCTAGGTTTTTACTGAGGTATCAGCTTGTCCTCCGAATGTAACTGGTACCTCATGTTTTCTCACAGTCTCATTGACACCTAATAATGTCCTCAGATTCAAACTGTTTCTAAGAACTTCCCTGTGTCTACCTGGACCCTCATGTTGTGAGGCCTTGAGAGACAAAAGGCAGCTAATGAGCCGGACCGGGAAACATTCTAGATAGTCAGAAGGGCCAAAGATAACTGTTATAAAATGAAAAAGTGAAGCTAGGTGCAGATATGCCCCAGGCCCCACACAATGGACAGAATTCTCTGTCGTCAAAGACAGGTTGAAGCCACAGATGGGTGGTAACAGGCTGATGTTACCACCTCGGGCCTCCAGTCATAATAAAGGTCAAAATTAACCACCAATGCGAGCCTACCCTTTTATGCTGTTGCCAAGCTCTGCCCCAGAAAAGTGTATAAAAAGTGTGTACCTTACTAACCTGGGGTCGCCATTGCCCTCTTGGTAGGGCGGCTCCAGTGCACTGGATTCAATAGACTTCTTGCTTTTTGCATCGTTCTCAGTCTCTGTGTCTTCGTGGGGTGGGCTGCCTAGACGTGTGGACTTTCAAGTGCAGAACTATGAAGTCACAAGCAAATATGAGCAACCCTATGTAAGGCAAACCAATACATGAGCATCATCCATTAAGACTAGTGTACTGGAGCAAGGCAAACCTATGCCAGAGCCTCCTCCAACTGTCTGTGGGTTATTTATACTCTTTCTAAACATCATATCTCCTCTCACCTGTGTCTGCTTCACCAAAACATCCTCTCACATGTGTCAGCTTCAGCAGAACATTCTTTTACCTTTCTGCTTCAATATTCTTTCACATGTCTACTTTAGCAAAACATCCTTTTACCAGTATCTACCTCAGCAAAACATCATTATGACCTAACTTAATCTCCAGAAATTTCCCCTTCAATAGGGATTTTCTCTTTGGGCTTGCAGGTAACACAGAGGATTATCTGGCAGGCCCAGGTATAACAGGAATCTGGGAAAGACTGCTAAGGTGGCCTCTTAGGTTTGAAAGAGCTCAAGGGAAAGGTAGGCTAGCCAGGTAGAAAGACATAGTTCTACAGAGCTAGTAGCTTAGCTATAGAAACAGACTTGTGAAAATATTTTGTATGTAGTTCAGAAAATAAAGTTACCTACTGAACTAGCAGGTTTTAACCTCAGTTTATGCCTCCCACCCCTTTATTGGTATAAATACTGGATAATTTAAATAGTTACACTAACTGTGTTTTAAAATCTTTTCCAAAGTTACAATGAAGCCTCTGTCTTTGCCCCAGGTTTATTGGGGACTCAGGTCTCACGTGTCATCACTGTGGCTAACAACTTTATTAAGTTTATTTCTGGGTCTTAATGCCTGGCCCAAGTTCTCACTAGACCCTATGCACAGGATTTCAATTGGTCATATTTTCTTAAGTTCTCACGGAATCTAGAAAGCCATTACCAGATTTTCACTGGGTCTGAAGACTTTTCTAATGTTCTCATTGTTACCTATAACATTCCAGAGGTTCTGAATGTGACTAAAGGCCTTCTTCAAAGTGTTTTTCAATGTTATTTTTATGTTTGTGTGGCTATCTTCTTTTGAGTTTGTTGAAAGATTACTTTCTTGCTTTTTCTAGGGTGTAGTTTCCCTCCTTGAGTTGGTGTTTTCCATCTATTATTCTTTGTAGGGATGGATTTGTGGAAACAAACTGTGCAAATTTGGATTTGTCATAGAATATTTTTGTTTCACCATCTATGATTATTGAGAGTTTTGCTGGGTATAGCAGCCTGGGCTGGCATTTGTGTTCTCTTAGAGTCTGTCTGAGATCTGCCCAGGATCTTCTAGCTTTCATAGTCTCTGGTGAGAAGTCTGTTGTAATTCTGATAGGTCTGCCTTTATATGTTACTTGCCCTTTTTCCCTTACTGCTTTTAATATTCTTTCCTTGTTTTGTGTATTTGGTGTTTTGACTATAGTGAGACGGGAGGAATTTCTTTTCTGGTCCAATCTATTTGGAGTTCTGTAGGCTTCTTGTATATCTATGTTCATCTCTTTCTTTAGGTTAGGGAAGTTTTCTTCTATAATTTTGTTGAAGATATTCACTGGTCCTTTAAGTTGGGAATCTTCGCTCTCTTCTAGACCTATTATCCTCAGGTTCTGTCTTCCCATTGTATCCTGGATATCCTGGATGTTTTGGGTCAGGAGCTTTTTGCAGTTTGCAGTTTCTTTGACTGTTGTGTCAATGATTTCTATGGTATCTTCCACACCTGAGAGTCTCTCTTCCATCTCTTGTATTCTGTTGGTGATACTTACATCTATGACTCCTGATTTCTTTCCTAGGTTTTCTAACTCCACGGTTGTCTCCCTTTGTGATTTCTTTATTGTTTATATTTCTATTTTTAGTTCCTGGATGGTTTTGTTCATTTCCTTTATCTGTTTGATTGTGTTTTCCTGTAATTCTTTAAGGGATTTTTGTGTTTCCTCATTAAGGGCTTCTAGTTGTTTACCTGTGTTCTCTTGTATTTCTTTAAGGGAGTTATTTATTTCCTTCTTAAAATCTTCTATCATCATCATGAGATGTGATTTTAAGTCTGAGTCTTCCTTTTCTGGTGTGTTGGGATATTCAGGGCTTGCTGTGGTGGGAGAGCTGGGTTCTGATGATGCCAAGTAGCCTTGGTTTCTGTTCCTTATGTTCTAGCCCTTGCCTTTTGCCATCTGGTTATCTCTGGTGTTAGCTGGTCTTACTCTCTCTGACTGTGGCTTGTCCCTCCTGCAAGCCTCTGTGTCAATACTCCTTGAAGACCAGCTCTCTCTGAGAGGAATTTGGGTTTGGAGAGCTCTGTGTGGTACAGGGTCAGCTCTAGGGTGCAGACAGAAACCAGAAGGATCTAGTCCCCAAACTGTCCCTAGTTTCCTGTGTCCTGATGGCTCTGCCAAGGTCCCTCTTGGTCCAGTGAATTTGAAAAGAAGTGATGGTCTTGTCTATGCTTGAAGGTGTTTTCAGCATTCCTGGGATACCAGCTCTCTCCTGGCACTATTTGAGTATGGACCCCTGTGTCACAGAATCAGCTTCCTGGCCACTGAAAGAAACCAGTAGCCCACTCCTCAGTCCCTGTGTCCTGGGTATTCCAGGTTGGTCCCTCTGAGCAGACAGACTTGCCCATACTCCTGGGAGGCTATCTTTCTCCCAGTGCTATTTGGTTATAGAGCCCTGGTGACCCAGACAGAGGTCTTCTGCCCCAGATGGAAACTGGAAGGCTCCTTCCTCCAGGCTGTTCCTCAGTCCCTGTGTCCCAAGGATTCCATCCGAGTCCCACTGAGCAGTGTTAGTCCTCTCACCTCCTCTCACAGGCTTTTCCATACTCCTGGGAGGCTAGCTTTCTCCCAGCGCTATTTGGCTATAGAGCCCTGGTGGCCCAGGCAAAGCCTTCTTCAAAGTGTTAAAGAGACATTTTGCCTTCCTTAAGTTCTTTTTGGAACATAAAGCATCTTACATTTTCTCAGTGTGCCCTAAGGTTTTTTGCAGGTTTTAACTGCTATCCAAGGCCTTCCTGAGAATCACAACAAGGTCTAAGGCCTGGGTTCTACATGAGTCCTGAGGCCTTCCAAAGGTTGACACTTGCATTTAAGACCTTCCATGTTTCTTACTGTTATCTAAGAGTTTCCACAGGATCTCACTGGCACCTAAGGTCTTTCCAGGTGCTTAGTGGTGTCCAAGGCCTTCTGGTCTTCCCCAAATTCGCACTGGTCATAAAGTCTTGCCAAGGTTCTCACTGAAGCCAAATGCTTACTCAATGGTGCCTAAAATCTAAGCTTTGTTTCTGGGTCTTATAGCCCTGCCAAGGTTCTCATCTGAGACTAAGGTATTATTTGTAGGTTTCACTGTTGTCTAAAATATTTCCAGTTACCATAGGCTCTATACATCTTTAGACAGGTTTAAACTGGGTCTGTAGGCCAAGTTCTCCCTTTGGTGTAAAATATTATATAGATTCCTACTGGGGCTTAAAGGCCTCTACAAGTTCACACTTAGACATAAGTTCTTCTATATAGTCTTGTTGAGGCCTTAGACTTGCCTCAGTTTTTAACCTTTTCCTAAAACCCTCTCCAGGATCTTGCTGAGACTTAAGGCCTGCTCTAGGTTTTAACTGTGACCTAATTTCTTCTCTAAAGTAGCATTGAGACCTAGGACTTCCCCTGGTTCTCAATAGTACCTAAGGTCTTTTCATGATTTTCCGTGAGGACTAAGGCTAGTTGTCATTGGAGCCTGAGACCTTTACAGAATCTCACTGGTGTATGCCTTTAGCAAACTCTTAACAGAGACCAAAGGCCTAGAGACTAAGGCCTTTCTCTTTGTGATAGTTTGAATATGCTTGGCCCATGGGAAGTAGCACTATTAGGAGGTATGGCTTGATTGCCTGAGGGGTAACCTTGTTAGAGAAAGTGTGTAACTGTGGAGGTGGGGCTTTAAGGTCTCATATACAGGCCTAAATCTGGCTAATGTGATTAAGTGTCTTCTCCTGGTGGCTTTTGGATCAATATGCCCAACTCTTAGCTCCTCCTATTCCATGTCTTCCTGGACACTGCCATTTTCCCACATTGTTAATGAACTGAACCTCTGAACCTCTAAGTCAGCCCCAATTAAATGTTGTCCTTGATAAACTTGCCCTAGTTATGGTGTCTCCACAGGAATGGAAACCCAAACTAAGACACCTTTGTTCTCACTAGGTCTTAAGGCTTTGTCCACATTACTGGTAAAGACTCTAGGAAGTACTCAGAGTCTGAGTGGAGCCTAAAAATTTGCTCTTGGGCTGGAGAGATGGCTCAGCAGTTAAGAGCACTGACTGCTCTTCCAGAGGTCCTGAGTGCAATTCCCAGCAACAACATGGTGGCTCATAACCATCTGTAATGGGATCTGATGCCCTTTTTTGGTGTGTCTGAAGACAGCAACAGTGTGCTCACATACACAAAAATAAATAAATAAATCTTTTTAAAAATTATCCTTGTTCTCACAGGTTTTATGTGGTCATTGATAGGTTTTTCACTGGGTCTGAAGCCCTTCTCCATGTTCTTATTGTGGTCTAAAACATTCTTCAGGTTCTTTCTGGGGCCTAGGCATTCTCTAGGTTCTGATTATAAAGCCCAAGCCTTCTCCAATTGCTCATTGAGTCCTATGCATTCTTTATGTTCCCTCTGAGGCCTAAAACCACCTACAGGTACTCAATGGGTCTTAAGGACTTACCAGGTTGTCACTGGTGTCCAAGTCCATCCTCATGTTCTCACTCACTGGGTTTTTTTTTTCACATTTTTTTAAGTTTTTATTTAGTTTTCTTTTTTTTAATCTATTTTTAAAATTTATTTATTTATTTGTTTATTTTTACACTCCAGATTTTATTCTCTTCTTGGTCCTCCCTCTGACTGTTCCACATCCCATACCTCCTCTGTGTCCCCCTGTCTCCATGAAGATGTCCCCACCCTCCATCCCCCACCCCTCTAAACTCCCTGGGGCCTCCAGTCTCTTGAGGGTTATGTGCATCTTCTCTGATTGAACCCAGACCCGACAGTCATCTGCTGTATATGTGTTGGGGGCCTCATATCAACTGGTGTATGCTGCCTGGTTGGTGGTCCAGTGTTTAAGAGATCTTGGGGGTTCAGGTTAATTGAGACTGCTGGTCCTCCTACAGGGTTGCCCTCCTCCTCAGCTTCTTCCAGCTTTTCCCTAATTCAACCACAGGGGTCAGCAACTTCTGTTCATTGGTTGGGTACAAATATCTGCATCTGACTCTTTCAGCTGCTTGTTGGGTCTTTTAGAGGGCAGTCATGATAGGTTCCTTTTTGTGAGCACTCCATAGTCTCAACAATAGTGTCAGGCCTTGGGGCCTCCCCTAGAGCTGGATCCCACTTTGAGCCTATCTCTGGACCTTCTTTTCCTCAGGCTCCTCTTCATTTCCATCCCTGCAGTTCAATCATGTCCTTTTGGGTCTGAGTTACCTCACTCAGAATGATATTTTCTAGTTCCATCCATTTACCTGCAAAACTCAGGATGTCCTCATTCCTAGTAGCTGAGTAGTATTCTATTGTGTAAATGCACCACATTTTCTGTATCCATTCTGTTGTGGGATATCTGGGTTGTTTCCAGCTTTTGGCTATCACAAATAAGGCCGTTATGAACATAGTGGAACATGTGCCCCTGTGGCATGGTGGGGCAACTTGGTATATTCCCAAGGGTGGTATTGCTGGGTCTTCAGGTAGATCTATTTCCAATTTTCTGAGGAACCTCCAGATTGATTTCCAGAGTGGTTGTATCAGTTTGCAATCTCACCAACAATGGGTGAGTGTTCCTCTTTCTCCATATCCTCTCCAACATGTGTTGTCACTAGTCTTAAAGCATTGCCTAGGTTTCACTGGGGCCTAAAAATTTTCCAAGTCCTCACAGATTCTAGAAGCTCTTTAGAGCTTTGTATTGTTTTCTAAGAACTTTTCCATACTCTTCCTGTGTCCAACAACCTTATATACATTATTACTGGGTCTAAAGTTTTTCTCCTGGTTCACACTGGCATCTAAGGTCTTTTCCAATTCTTACTGAGGCCTTTGGCCTTCTCCAAGTTCTCATGGTATGATAAAACCTTCTAGTTCTCACTTTAATCCAAGGCCTTCTCCAAATTCTCATTGGTGCCTAAGGCCTTCTGGCACTTAAGTGTGTCCTATTATGTTTGCTGTGTTCTCATTGTATCTTATATCCTTGCCCATGTTCTCTGTCATGCTTAAGGTATCAGTCAGGATCTCATCGGTGCCTAAAAAGTTCCTCTAAATTTCTAGGGTTTATAAAGCTTTATATGGGTATAAACTAGGTCTGAAGACATTCCCCATGTTCACACTATAGGACAATTTGTACAAGTTCTCATTCATGCTGTTATTGAGTTTTCACTACATTCTAAGGTCTTCTCTAAAGTCTTTTTGAGGCATTAGGCCTTCTCCAGCTTCTCAGTAAAGCCTAAAACCTTTTACAGGTTTCATTGGGCATAAGAACTGATCAAGGTTCTGACTACTGGACTTCTTTTCCAAATTATTTATGAGGCCTAAGGCCTTACTCAATTTCTTATTACAGCCTAAAACCCACTCAGTGAAATTGAAAGCTTTCTCAGGTCATTATAGTCTAAATCTTTCCCATGTTCTCACTGTGTCTTAACTCTTTGCCCATTGTAATGTCTGGTTTTGTGTCAACTTGACACAAGCTGGAATTATCACAGAGAAAGGAGTTTCAGTTGAGAAAATGCCTCCATGAGATCCAGCTGTAAGGCATTTTCTCAATTAGTGATCGGGGTGGGAGGAAGGCCCCTTGTGGGTGGTACCATCTGTGGGTTGGTAGTCTTGGGCTCTATAAGAAAGCCTCTGAGCAAGCCAGGAGAGCAAGCAAGCAAGCCAGTAAGCAGCATTCCTCCATGGCCCCTGCATCAGCTACTGCTCCTTGACCTGCTTGAGTTCCAGTCCTGACTTCCTTTTCTGATGAGTGGCAATTGGAAGTGTAAACTCAATAAACCCTTTCCTCCCCAACTTGCTTCTTTCTTGGTCATGATGTTTGAGCAGGAATATAAACTCTGACTAAGACACCCATATACTCACTAGTACCTCAAGCTTTACTAAGAGTCTCACTGAAGCCTAAATGTAGAGAAATGGCATGAGGAGACTCCCCCTAGCTTGCTAGTTAGCTTCACCAGGGTCTTTGTCATTCTTAGCAGATTGAAACTGAGGAGGCATACTTTTTCAATTCTGGTATTTTGCCAAGTAAGCTGCAAACCTGAGGAAGTGACCTTCACGATCTGTTTCTCATGAGAAGTAACTTTGTTTATAGTTTAATTAGACATCACACCAAAGAGTTGGATTGCAAACAGATTTCTTAGTCTTCAAGAAGATTTGGGTCACCTTGAGCCAGGATAAGATGTTGTTAGGTAAACAGCACCTGGTGGGAACAAGAAACTGTGGGAAATCTTTATTCTGCTTTCTGTATAAAAGATGCTGATACTTTGAATAAAGTGGGCATTGGTTGACTATGGCTGTGTACCCCTGTGTCTTGGTTAAGGTGGCTCTACCCTTGGGACCCAACTCACTAGACATTGACACCTAAGTTCCTCCCATGTTTCTAATGGGTTCTCAGGCCTTCCTATTTTCTCATTGGGTCTATAGACTTCCATGGGTTGAAAACCTTCCCCCATGTTCTCACTGTGGTTTAAAGGCTTCTACAGGTTATTAGTTGAGCTTAAGGCAAGCATGCCTATGTCTCAATGGGACCTAAGTTTTCCCCTTGTTCTCACAGGATTTTCATTTTAAACCCAACTTTTAAAAAAGGTTTATTTATTTATATGAGTACACTGCCAGTGTCTTCAGACACATCAGAAAAGGGCATCAGATCCTATTATAGATGGTTGTAAGCCACCATGTGGTTGCTGGGAATTGAACTCAGGACCTCTGGAAGAGCAATCAGTACTCTTAACCTCTGAGCTATCCATCCAGCCTCTCACAGGATCTTAATGCTTCCTTACATTCTGATCGGAAAATAAAGGCTTCCAAGGTAGTACCTTGGGTCTGTTATGTATGTTCTCATTGTGTCTTAAATCTAGGCCAAGGTTCTCACTGCAGCCTAAGGCATTAGCCAGGTATCATCACTATCAAAAATTTTGTCACAGTTTCAAAGATTCTGTAAGGCCTTTGGCAGGTTTTCATTGATTATGCAGGCCCTCACCATGTTCTCAATTGAGCCTAACATATTCTTCAGGTTCCCACTGGAAAATAAGGCCTTCTCCTCCAGGTTATCACCAGGGCCTAAACATTCCACAGGTTCTCAGTGGGGCTAGAGGCCTTCCCCCAATTCTCACTTGGATCTAAGTCCTTCTCCAGGCACACTGAGGCCTTAAGCTTTCCTCAGATTTTCACTCTTACTATACATTTTCTACAGATACTCACTGGAGCTTAAGGCATTCCTCAGGGTCTCTAAAGCCTTCTGCAAGTTGTGACTGGGGTTTAAGGCCTTCCTAGGTCCATACTGGGCTGTAAGGCTTTCCTCTGTTCTCACAGTATCTTAAGTTCTTGTGCAGGTTCTCACTGGACCCTAAGGCAATATCAGGAATCACTATGCCTAAAATATTCCCCAGTTCTCAGGGGTTCTCTAAGACCTGCAAAAGTTTGTTTTGTTTTGTTTTGTTTTGTTTTTTAAAAAAACAACTGGGACTGAAGGCCTTCTCCATGTTCTCCCTGTGGCCTAAAGCCTTCACTGGTTCTCACTGGGGCTTATGGTCTTCTCTAGGTTCATGCTGAGATCTAAGGACTTCCCAAAATTCATATTGAAATCTTAAGCCTTCCCAAGTTTCTAATTGGAACCAACATCTTCTAAAACTTCTCACTTGTGGCTTAAGACATTTCCCCAGGTTATCCCTAGGTTCAAAAGTCTTCCCTTTGTTCTCATTGGATTTGAAAGCCTTGCTAGGTTTCTCAGTGGAGCCTAAGGCATTAACCAGGATCTCACTGGAGACTAAAAAATTTCCCCAAATTCTTACAAGGTATACATGGTTTTTACTAGGTCAGAAGGCATTTGCCATTTTCTCACTGTGGTCTTAATCTTTATGCAAGTTGTCATTCATGCTAGCAGCCTTCTGCAGGTTCTGAATGAATTCTAGAGCCTTCTCCCAAATATTATTGAGACCATAGGCTTAGCATGTTGTCACTGGATCCTAAACTTTCTATTGGTTATCACTCAGGCTTAAGACCTAGTTCAGGTTCTACATGTGATCTAAGGCCTCCTCCAAAGTCTCACTGAGGCCTAAGCCTTCCCCAGGTTGTCACTGGAGCTTAAGCCCTTACCAGATAGTCACAGGATCTAAGATCTTTCCCATATTCTCTCTGGGTCTTAAAGCCTTTCCCAGGTTCTTTTTAGGGCCTAAAGTTCACTGGGTCCTAAACATTCTCACAAATTCTCACAGATTCTATAAAAACTTAGACCAGTGTCTCTGGGTCTAATGTCTTTCCCATGCTCTGTGTGGGGTGTAAGATATTCTGCAGTTTTCAGGGGCCAAACGATTCCCCCACATTCTCATTGGTTCTATAAGGCATCAAATAGGTTTTTTGCTATTCTTAAGACCATTTTTATTTTCTCATTGTGACCTTAAACTTTTTGCAGGTTCTCTGAGGCACTGTGTCTAAAGTCCTTTTCCATTTTCTCTCTGGGGCCTACAACATTCTACAAATGCTCACTTGGGCTTAAGGCCTTTTCCAGGTTCTCACTAATTCCATCTCCAAAGTCTTTTTGAAGCCTTAGGCCTTGGTTAGGATATCATTGGAGCCTAAAACCTTTTAAATATTCACACTAATTCTTGAGGCTTAGTTTCTTACTATAATCCAAGGACTTTAGCCAAGTCTCATTAACACCTAAGGCCTTCCCCAGAATCTCACCATGACTTAAAACTTGTACAGGTTCTCACTGAGTCTTAAGGTCTTCCCCATGTACCTACAGTGATATAAGGTCTTCCCCGTGTACCTACTGTGATATAAGGCCTTCCCCATGTACCTACTGTTATACAAGACCTTCCCCATGTACCTACTGTTATACAAGACCTTCCCCATGTACCTACTGTGATATAAGGCCTTCCCCATGTACCTACCATGATATAAGGCCTTCCCCATGTACCTACTGTGGCCTTTCTGAAAGTGTCATTTATGCCTGAAGCCATGCTCATATTCTCAGTGGGCTAAATCTTTCTACAGATTCTCAATGATGCTTAAGGCATTCCTCTGAGTCTCGTAGTGCCTAAGGCTTTTTCCCTGTCCTTATTTGGTCTAAAAGATTCTCCTGGTTTTTATGGGGATCAAGGACTTTTCTATGTTTTCACTTGGAACCAAGGTCTTTCTAGGTGGTAACAGCAGCCTAAAGCCTTCCTGGTGTTCTCACAGATTCTTAAACTTTTATTCATGTGTTCATGGAAAATAAGACAATACATTGGGTCTCAGTGGGGCCTAAAATATTTACCAAGTTCTTACAATCTGGGAATAGGTATAGAAGTTTTAAGCCATGAAAAGATTCTGGATCACAGAAACCAACTATAAGTTTTATAAGGCTCTGATAGGTTTTCACTGGAACTGAAGGCTTTCTCCATGTTTTCACTGTGGAAAAAAAGATATCTATAGGGTCTCACTGCAGTCTAAGGCTTTCTCCAGTCTCATTGAGAGAAAGGTTTTAGACCTTTTCCACATTCACACAGGAGGCTAAAACTTCCTAGAAGTTTTCATGATGCCTAAGGTCTTCTCCAGATTTTGAATGCAATCGGTGGCCTTCCTTCCCCAGAATTTCCTTGAGGCTTAAGGCCTTCCTCAGGTTTTTCTTGGGACCTTAAACCTTCTGCAGGTTCCCTCTGGGGTGTAAGGCTTCTCAGATTCTTAAAGAAGCTGAAACCCTTATAGAGGTTCTCAATGAGGCTTAAGCATTTCTCCAAGTTCTCACTTGGACTTAGGCCTTTCCCCAAGTCTCAATGAAGCCCAAGACCTTCTAATTATTTTCATTGGGGTCTGAGGACTTCTCAAGTTTTCCTGGGGTCTAAGATCTTCCCAGTTGGGGTAACTTTTTTTTTTTTTTTTTTACATTGTATGAAAGTATGTCCCTGTATTTTCAATTGTAACTCTGTACCAGCAGTGAGCTAAATGCTGACAGGATTTTGGTATTGTCATTTATACAGCCTATCACCATGTTTTCTATTTTGCACGTATTTGTTCTTCACCTGCCTAAAGACAATGTAGAATTTTATCAGAGGTTGTCTCACTGATTGGTTATAATAAAGATCTCATGGCAAATAGCTGTGCAGGAATGGGGGCAGAACTTCCGAGAGAGAGAGAGAGAGAGAGAGAAAGAGAGAGAGAGAGAGAGAGAGAGAGAGAGAGAGAGAGAGAGAGAGAGGGATCCTTCTTTCCAAGAAGAAAGCACATGTCAGAGACTTGGGAGGGGAACATGGTAAGGAGTCTCAGTCTGCAGAGGAGTACAGAGGTAGAGAGGTTTCCACATGGTAGGGGAATAAGCTAGATAATTGAGTTAAGTTAGATTAGCTATCAAAGAGACAGACCAAACAAAAGGTCTAAGCCTTAAGGTATATAGAAGACTCCATATCATTATTTATACCACTGGAGGCTCCTAGAAATCCTGCTACACTTTTCTATGCTATCACTTAACTTAAAGACTTGCCCAGGTTTTCACTGGAGCATAAGCCATTACCCAGAGTCTCAATGGGATCTAAAAATTTTCACAATATTTCTGCTCTGTAAAGGTTCAACAGGTTTTCAATGAGTATGAACATTTCCTTTTATCTCCACTGTGGTCTACAATCATCTTCATGTTGTCAGTTTGGCTGAAGGCTTTCCCCAGGTTCTCACTGTTATCTACAACCTTCTCCAATATCTCATTTAGACCTTACACCTTACCCAGTATCTCACTGGAGCCTAAAAACTTCTACAGACTCTCACTGGCTTAAAAACTTCTCCAATTTGTCACTGCAATTTTGGGGCCAAACACCTTCCCCAGGTTCACCATGGCCTAAAACCTTCTATAGATTATCATGGGAGCTTCAGACATTTCTCAATATCTCCCTAGAACCTAAGGCCCTTCATATGTTCTCACTGTGCCTTAAAGCTTTATCCAGGTTATCACTGGAGCCTAAGGAGTTGTCTTAGTTTTTCCATTGCTGTGAAAAGACACCATGAACAAGTAGACTTTTATAAGGACATTTAATTGGGGCCGACTTACAGGTTCAGAGGTTTAGTCTGTTATCATCAATGTGAGAGCATGGTAGTGCCCAGGCAGGCATGGTGCAGCAGGAGCTAAGAGCTCAACATCTTGTTCTCAAAGCAAACTGGAGAAGAGTGGCATCCTCAGGCAGCTAGGAGAAAGCTCTCACATCCCACACCTACTGTGACACCCTCCAACAAGGCCACACCTCCAAACAGTGCTAAATATGTGAGGGAATATCTCACATATAAATCTCACAGATTTACACTGGGTCTGAAGGCCTTCCCCAGGTTTACTGGGCTAGAAAACCTTCAAAAGGTTCTGAATGTGGCCTAAAGACTTCCTACTTTGCTACTGGGGCCTAAGACCTTCCACCCGGTTCTTATTGAGTCTTAAGCCTTGCCAGTGTTTTCATTGTAATATAAGACATATCCTTTAATTTCATTAGGTCCTAAAACAGATCACAAAGTTTGTACAGGTTTTACAAATCTCCAACTAGTTTCACTGAGTCTGAAGGCTTTGTTCTTACTATGGCCTAAAACCTCTACAGGTTCTCACTTGGACTTAAGTCTTCTGCATGTTCTAACCATGATCTGAGGCCTTTTCTTAAGCATCATCCAGACCTTAGGTCTTCTAAGGGTTCTCAATGCACCTAAACCTTTCTACAGGTTCTTACTGGGCCTTAAGACATATCTCAGGATATCTAATGTTGCCTAAAATCTTTCCCATATTCTCACTAGGTGCTATAGTTCTTCAAGTCATCAGTGAGTTTTAATGGTTTTTCTTGGTTATCACTGGGGCCTAAGGTCTGTCCAGGATGTCACTGGGTCCTAAGGCCCTCCCAGGTTTTCAGTGGTGTGTAAGGAGTTCTGCACATTATCCATGGGGCCTAATGCTCCCCCTAATTGTCACTGAGGTCTAAGATTTTACCTGTATTCTCATGTGTTAAAGCCTTGCCCAGTATTTCACTGGAGCCTAAGGCATTATGCAGGGTCTAACAGGTTCCTAAAGTTTTCCCAATTTCTGCCAACAGGTTTTACTAGGCCTTTTACAAGTTTCCACTGGGTCTGAAGGCCTTACTCAGGTTCTTTTTTCTTCTTTTTTTTTCTTATTCACCTTATATCCTGCTTCCTGCCCCTCCAGGTCACACCCTCTCACAATCCTCTCCCTATTCTCCCTTCCCTATTCTCTGAGCAGGTGGGGCCCCCATGAGTACCCCCATACCCTGACACTTCAAATGTTTGAGAGGCTAGGTGCTTCCTCTCCTATTGGGGCCAGACAAGGTAGCCCAGCTAGAAGAACATACCCCATATACAGGCAACAGCTTTTGAGATAGCCCTGTTCCAGTTGTTTGGGACTCACAGGAAGACCAAGCTGCACATCTGCTACACATTCATGGGGAGGCCTAGGTCCAGCCCATGTATATTCATTGATTGGTTGTTCAGCCACAGCTCTTGTAGTGAGGAAGCAACCCCAGTGGAGTGATAGAAACACAAACCCACCAACAAAACTTTCAACCCAAAATTTATCCTGTCTACAAGAAATGTAGGCATGGAGGAGGGAGCAGAGACTGAAGGAAATGGCCAACTAATAACCAGCCCAACTTGAGATCCATCCCATGGGCAAGCAGCAATCCCTAACACTATTAGTGGTACTATGTTATGCTTGCAAACAGGAGCATAGCATCCTTTGAGAGACTCGACACAGCAGCTGACTCAGATACAGACACCCTTAGCCAAACAGTGGATGGAGTTTGGGGACTCTTATGGAAGAATAGGAAGAAGGATTTCAGACCCCAAAGGGATAGGACTCCACAGGAAGACCAACAGAGTCAACTAGCCTGGATCTTCCCCAGGTTCTTACTGGAGCCTAAATCCTTCTATACAAACTCACTAAGACCTAAAGCCTTTCAGGGTGTCACTGAGATGTAATCCCTTCTCTGTTTTATCACTAAGTCTTAAGTTTTGCCCAGGTTCATACTGGAACCTAAGGCATAACCCAGACTTTCACTGGGTTGTGAAGCTTTCCTCAAGTTCTCACAGGTTCCATTAAGATATTTGAATGTTTTCACTGTGCTTGAAAGCTTTCCTTGTTCAGTGTGGCTTAAAACCTTCTATAGGTTCTTACTGGGGCTGAAGGTCTTCCCCAGTTTCTGTAATCTAAGCCCTTCTCCCAAAGATTCACAACAAACTAAAGCCTTCTCTAACTTCTCCCTGGGGCCCAAAAATCTTTTACAAGATCACACTGGGGCCTAAGGACTTCTCAGGTTTCATCTGGGCTGTAAGCCTTCTCCAAAATCTTGTCAATTCCTTTGGCCTGCCCCAGGTTCTTTCTGGGTCTTAAAGCTTTGTCCTGGGTCACATTGGAACTTGGGCATTAACAAGATTATCCCTGGGACCTTAAATTTTTCCTGCATTCTCATAGAGTATATAAGGACTGGGACGGGTTTTCATTAAGTCTGAAGATTTTCCCCATTTCACACTGTGGCCTAAAACCTTCTACAGGTTCTCACTGGATATTAAAGGATTTTTTTTCAGGGTTCCAATGTGGACTAAGGTCTTTCCCACGTTATCACTGGTCCTTAAAGGTTCACTAGGTTCTAACTGAAGATCTAACCCAAGTATGCTGGATAGTTTTCGGTCAATTTGATAGGAACCAAAATTATCAAAGTAGAAGGAATCTCAATTTACAAATTACCTCCAAAGATTGGGGTATAACAAAGTTTATACAGCATTTTCTTTAATTGGTGATTGATTGTGGAGGGCATAGCCTGTTGTAGGTTGTGCTACGTGTTCCATATGAATTCAAGCTAAGCAACCAACAAGCAGCATCCTCTGTTGCAGGATATTTGGTCACACTGAGATTGTGTACTGAAAATACTTGTCTCTAGTTGTGTGGCTCATCCCTAGCACACATCTTTAATCCAAGAGTGTTGCAGGATATTTAACCACACTGTGAGATTTGTACACCTGAAAAACAAATTTCTAATTGTGGTATGGCTCAGCCCTTACACATGACTTTTTTCCAAGAGTTTTCTGTTTATTGTAAACAAGATTGAATAAGATCAACCATAGGTGAAGAGGCAGAGAAAGCAACCAGTTGACAAGGGGTGTATATAGGATAAAACCATAGAGTGAGAGGAAGTCAGGAGGATGGATAGAGAGACACACAGGAAATAGAAAGGAGAGATATTTAGTTGGAAGGGTTTTTAAGAAAGTGTGAATCAGGAAAATGGGTGTTTTCCTTCTGGGACACTGGTTGAGGGGGAAGATCAACTGTCTGTTTGCTCTGCCTCCCTAAGCTAGTAGGCTTTCACCATGGGGTTTGGCTCCTGAGTCTTCATTTGGTAAAATGAAACAATCCAATTGTGATTTGGTTTTGAAAACAACACTACTCCATGGCCTCTGCTTCAGTTCCTGCTTCCAAGTTCCTGCCCTGTTTTGAGTTCCTCTCCTGACTTCCTTTGATGATGAAGAACAACATAGAAGTGTAAGTTTTTTAAAAATCACTTTAATCAAGACCTTGCTTTTGGTCATGGTGTTTCATTGCAACACGGAAACCCTAATTAAGATACCAGGTAATAATGGAACCCTAAAGACTTAGGTTTGCACTGGGGCCTGAGGCCTTCTCAGATTCTCACTAATGTCTAAGGAAGGACTTCTGCAGTCCTCTATGAGGACTAAGGTCCACACAGGTTGTCACTAGAGTCTCAGACTTTACCTGTATTGCCGGGTCTTAAAGCCTTGCCTAGATTCTCACTGGAGGCTAAGGTATCACCTAGGGTCTCACTGGTGCCTAATAAACTTCTGAAGTGCTCAAGGTTCTATAAGTAATTTAACAAGTTTTCTACCTGTCTGAAGGTATTACATATGTTCTCATTGTGGCCTAAACCTTTCAGCAGATGCTCTTCTGAGCCTAAAGTCTTCTCCAGGTTCTAGCTGGGATCTAAGGCCTTCTCCATAGACTCATTAAGACCTTAGACCTTCCTCAGGTACAAATTGGATTTTATAACTTTCTACATTTTCTGACTGGGTTTTAATACTTTTCAGTTTCTCACTGTAGTCAAGGCCATTTCCAAAGTCTTGTTTGAGGCATAAGGCTTTCTCTAGCTTCTCAGTCAGATCAAGGGATTTCCTTGATGTCTCTTTAATGGCTAAGGCCTTCCTTAGTTTCTCAGTAGGGTATAAAAACTTCCACAGTTTATCAATGTGTCTTAAAGCCTTTCCACATTATGCCTGTGACCTAAGGCATTCCTCATATTCTCAATGAGTCATAAAGCCTTGCCCAGTTTCTCAATGTCCTAAGATATTGCCCAAGGTCTCACTGTGACCTAAAAGTTTAACTAAGTTCTCAGAGTCAATAAAGGCACAAACAGATTTTTCTTGTGTCTGTAGAGCTTCTTTGTGTTCTCACTGTGGCTTAAAACCTTTTACAGCTTTTCACTAGAGCTTAAGGAATTTCTCAGATCTTTAATGTGGCCCAAGGTCTTTCCCATGTTCTTACTGGGACTTAATGCTTCACCATGTTCTCACTGGAGCCAATGGCCTCATCCAGCTAATCTCTAGGGACTAACGGCTTCTGAAGTTGTCGCTGGGGTCTAAGGAATCCCCAGATTCTCACTTGTGTATAGGCCTTCTGTAGATACTCACTGAGACCTTAGGCCTTTTTCATATTTTCACTGGGTCTTGGTGCCATGACAAGTTTCTCTGTGAAGTTAAGGTGTTGCAAATTGCATTGCTGGTTACAAGGACCTGAAAAATTTGCCAAACACTTTGTCACACAGTATACCATTTTGCTCAAACATCTTTACTTGCCAATGTTGATTGCAATAAGTCTGGTTTGAGGCTCCTGACTTCTACCACACTATCAATATTGGTTCCTCATCAGGCCTCTTCTCAGATATCCTCACATATCCTGTTGTCCTGTGTCATGGAGATCCTGCTATTGCAGGATATTTGATCACACTGTGAAAACTGAGATTGTGTTATTTATGGAAATAAACTGTTTCTATTGATGGTGTGGCTCAGCCCTTAGAACAGATTTTTAATCCATCTGGCTGGAATGCATACATACCTTCAGTACATACCTTTAATTCCAAGCAATGAAGATGGTTTGTAGAAGGAAGCACCATATTTAAAAATAACGTCTAATTGAGTAGCAGACAAAATGGAAGATTTGACAGAATAGGATCCTCCCAACATTCACGAGAAAAGAGAAGAATAAGAAGCTACTTAAGAGAGCGGTGTGGGAGTGAAGTAGGGAGAGACAGAAAGGGAGAGACAGAGACAGAGAGATGGAGAGAGAGAATCATCATCAGTTTGCCCTGCAGAGTTCTACAGAGACAGGGTGAGGAGAGAACAAGGTAGACATGGGTAAAGACAGAACAAGCAAGAGAATGAGGAACCAGATTAGAACAGGTTGCCAGTTAGTATGAGACCAAGAAGGGCAGTTCAGGAGAGGAAGAGAGATTGAGAGAGAGAGAGAGAGAGAGAGAGAGAGAGAGAGAGAGAGAGGTTTGAACCAGTCAGATTGGAGAGGAGTTTGAGCCAGAACAGCTGAGTCAAACCAGCCAACCATAGTTCAGAAAGAACTAGCAAGGACAAGCTTATTCAACATTACGTCTCAGAGGAAGAAAACATTCTAGACCTAGATTAGATTTTATGGAGGCTAGAAGCTTCTAGGACTAGGCCTAGGTTAGCAGACTAAGGCAGTAAGCCTCAGAGATGACAATTACTTCAGGTAAATAAAAGTTACCTTAACATTCTGCAGCTTTGTACCTGTAGGGCTGGCTCATTCACAAGCTCTAGAGGTTCATAGATGTGGTAGATGTTGGGGTGAGCCAAACCAGAGCCCTGGATCTGGGCCTTGGTGGAAGCTGAGTTGGTCAGCCCATCAGCTGTCCTGTGCCCACACCACCAGGGCCAGCTCTTCTACTTTGTGCAGGCAAGGGGCAAGGCCTGCTGTCCTTCTCTCATGCCTTTGGGCCTGGCTCTCCCATGAGCCCCATGCCACCAGGGCCAGCTCTAATGTCCAGGTGAGGTCTGGGCCTATTCTCCCAAGTGCTGCAAAGGTTACGGTAGGGCCAGCTCACCCACCTGCCTCAGGGGGTGAGGAACACTTCTCCTGTGTCCACACCATGACACAACAACTGAGGGGCACACTGAGGTCTCCTGTACACCTGCCTCTACAACCAGTTCTTTAGGAAAGGGGTGGGCCAGCACAGCACTGTGCTTGGACATCAACATGGTCTCAGGTGGCAGCCCAGAACAAGGACATTGCATGGCCTGTAGTGGTGACACAGGCCTCAGACATCAACACAGAACCCAGTTCTGATAGAACCATGAACCCAGACAAACTCCAGTGACAACATCAGCCTGGATGTCACCATTGCTTCAAGTGGCAACACAGGCAACTCAGATCAGTTTGACACCCCCCTGTGTCAACACAGCACCCAGATATCAACAAGGTTTCAATCAGCAGCCTAGATCACTGACATTCAGATACTATTCAGAGGCCACACAGAACCTGACCACAATATGGCTGTGGACCCAGACATTAAGTCACCATGGCTTCAGATGTTTGCACAGGTTGTTCTTTGCAACATGCCTGCTCCTCACTCTTCCTGAGTAGTGTAAAAACTACTCAGCTCCATTTTCTCTCCCCATCTCCACTGAATACTCTGTCTTTCCCTTCTCATCGCATGTTAGCTCATCATAGTGGCACTCACCATGGGGTGGTTGCTTGGGTGTCTTGCTTCTGTAACCCAATGAGTACAAGGGAAAAACTTAAGGTCCCTGTGGGACACTGAGGAATGCCTTAAACTTTTCAGTGAGAAAATCTGAAGATTTTAGGCAACAATGAGAACCTGAAGATGGCCTAAAGGCTAATGAGAATTTGTAGACAGCCTCAGAACAGACTGGAGATGTAAAACTGGAGATGGCCTAAAGCTCCAGTCAGAACCTATCAGAATGTTGGAAACTTTTAATTTTCCAGTGAGACCCTGGCTTAATGCCTTAGGCACACATAAGAACCTGGGCAAAGTTGTATAGCCCAGTGAGAACATGAGAAAGATCTTAAATCCCATTTATAACCTGAGAAATCCTATGCCCCAGTAAGTACCTGATGAGAATTTTAGGCCCCAAGAGAACGTGGGGATGGCTTTAGGGATTAGTAACAATTTGGAGAAGGCCTTAGATTACAGTCAAAACTGGAAGGAGGGCTTAAATTCTAGAAAGTTTTAGACCTCAGTGAGAAAGTGGAGAAGGCCTATGGCCTCAAAAAAGCCTTAGATCATAGAGAGAGCCTGGAGAAGGCCTTAAGCCCCATTAAGAGCATTTAAAGTATTTTGGACCCTTGTGAAAACAAGAGGAAGGCTTTCAGACCCAGTGAAATGTTTTCAAAGGTCTTATAGAAACTGGGAGAACTTGGGAAAATTTTTAGGAGCTATTGCAACCCTGGGTAATGTCTTAGGCACCACTGAAAATCACTACAAGACTTTATTATCCAGTGAAAATACAAATAAATCCATAGACCCTAGTGACAATCCAGAAAGGCCTTAGGATTTAGTGAGACCCTATGGAATACCTTAGACAACAGTGAGAATCTGTGACGGTCTTAGGCTCCAGTGACAAACTAGGGAGAGCTTAACCTGGGAAATGATAACCTGGGAAATGCCTTAGGCCCCACTAATAAACTGTAGAATGATTTCAATCTAAGTGAGAACCTATGGGATATTTTAAGATCCAGGGAGATCCTGGATGAAGCCCTAAAGCCTCATTGACACATTGTAGAAGGCATTTGTACTGGTTGGTTTTGTGTGTTAACTTGACATAAGATGGAGTTATCATAGAGAAAGGATCCTCCCTTGAGGAAATGCCTCCATGAGATCCAGGCATTTTCTCAATTAGTGATCAAGGGGGGAGGGTCCATTTTGGGTGGTGCCATCCCTGGGTTAGTAGTCCTGGGTTCTGTAAGAAAGCAAACTGAGGAAGCCAGGGGAAGCAAGACAGTAAATAACACCTCTCTATGGCCTTTGCATCAGCTCCTGCTTCCTGACCTGCTTGAGTCCCAGTCCTGACTTTCTTTGGTTGTGAACAGCAATGTCGAAGTGTAAGCTGAATAAATCCTTTCCTCCCCATCTTGCTTCTTGGTCATGGTGTTTGTGCAGGAATAGAAACCCTGACTAAGACAGCCTTAAATCTCATTAAGAGTCTGAAGGAGTCATTTGACCTTAGAAAATTTTAGGCCCAAGTGAGAAGCTAGGAAGACATTAATCTCCAGTGAGACCCTTGGCAAGGTTTTAAGACCCAGAATATGGAGAGGGACTTAGTCCATAATGAAAACATGTGAAAGGCCTAAGACACCAGCGACAATCTGGGAAGGTTTTAGGCATGGTGGCATCCCAGGAAGGCCTTGGGTACAAGTGAGAACCTAGGGAAGTGCTTAGCCCTCAGTCTTTGGGAAAAGACTTAGATCTCTAGTTAGAAACTGGAGAAGACATTTAACCCAAGAAAGAACAGAAAGATATGGCCACAATAAGAATTTGGGGAAGATCTTCAGACCCAGTGAAAACTCACTGAAGTCATTATAAACAAGTGAGAATTTGGGAGAGATTTTAGGTTTCAGTAAGAGGTTCGATACTGATTTAGGATCCAGTGAGGCTCTGGACAAGGATTTAAGACCAGTTAGAACACTGAGAAGGACTTAGTCCCTATAGAGATCCCAAGGAATACCTTAAGCTTCAGTGAGAACCTGCAGAAGATTTTAGAGACTGGAGAAGGTACGATGTCTCAGTGAGACTTTGGAGGGAGCCTTAGATCACAGTGAGAATCTAGAGAAGCCATTAAACAAAAGTGTGAACTGTAGATGATTTTAGGACACAGGGAGAATATGGGAAAGACCTTTAGATCCAGACAAAACAGTTTGCAGGTCTAATCCTCTTCTAACTTTGGAGAATTTCAGGCAACAGTGAGACTGTTCTTAATGCCTTATACCCCAGTGATAAGCTGGGAAGTGAGTACCTAGAGAAGCTTTAAGAGCATGTGAGAACAAGGGGAAAAACCATAGGCCCCCCTTAAGTTACTCTCAGAAATACCTGAAGTCCCGATGAGAACCTGTAGAAGGTTTTAGACTGCAGTGAGAAACAGGAAAAAGCCTAGGGCCCCAATAAGACTTTGAAGAAGGCATTAGGTCCTAGTGCATGTACAGAGAAGGCCTTAAGCCCTGGTGAGAACATGTACAAGGTATAACACTCAAATGAGAACTCAAAGAAGGGCTTAGACACCAGAGAGAATCCAGGAGGGGTTTAGGCTCCATTGACAACCTGGGACTAGCCTTAGGTCCCAGTGATAATAGGAGGAAGGCCTTAGGCCTCAATCAGACTTTGGTTAAGGCCTTAGATTACAGTTACAATCTGGAGAAAGCCTTAAGTTCCAATGAAAACCAGTAGAATATATTAGGCCATACTTAGAACTTGTGAAATCCCTGAAGAATTAATGAGACTTTTAATAAGTCCTTAGTTCCCATTGAATTCCTTTAGTCTCAGTGAGACCATGTAGAAAATTGTGGATCAAGTGAGAAATTGGGAAAGCTCAGGCCTCATTGGGACTTGGGTAAAAGACTTAGATTGAAGCACAAACCTGGAGAAGTTGTTAAGTAATGGTGTAAACCTGTAGAACGTTCATCTCCACAGGAGTAACAAGGGGAAGTCCTTCATATCCAATGAAAACCTGTTGCAGGCCTTATAGATTCTGGGAGAACTTGGATAAGATTGTCTTAGAGCCTTTGAGAATATGAGAAAAAGTGTAGGCATCAGTGAATCTATAGGGAAAGGTCTTATATCACAGAACCTGAAGAAAGATTGAGATGCTGTGAGAACCTATATTAGATTTTAGTTTCCAGTGATAAACTGGGAAGGCCTTGTCCCTTAAGAAGATTTTGGAAAGGGGCTTAAATTCCAGCGAGAACCTTGAGAAGGCCTTTACACCCAGTGACAACCTGTTGAAATTTCTAGGCCACAGTGAAAACACGGAGAAAATTCCCAGAACCAGTAAAAGTCTGGCAAAGGCCTTGTAGTTCCTATGAAAACATAAAGGTCCCAGTACATCCTGAGGATTGTATAAGCTCCATTTAACAGCTGGGAAAGGCTTTATGATCAGTGACAACCTGGGAAATCCTTATACCACAGTGCAAACCTTCAGAAGACCTTAGACACCAGGAAGATCTTAGGACACAGTGAGAACCAGGGAAACCCTATGATGAGACTTTGGGAAAAACCTGAAGAATGAGAACCTCCTGAATATTTTAGGTTACAGTGAGAATATGGGAGAAGGCCTACAGGCCCAGAGAAAATAAATCAAAGGACTTATAGAATCTGTGAGAACTTTGGAAAAGTTTTAGGTGCCAGTGATACCCTGGATAATGCCATAGGCTCCAGTGACCAATTGGGCAAAACTTTAAGAACCAGTGAGAATATCAGGGAGGCCTTTTAACTCAGTGATAGCCTGGGATAGCCTTAGGTGCCAGTGAGTACCTGTAGAAGGTTTTAGGCCACACTGTGAACCTGGGAAAGCCACAGGCTTCTGTGATATCCTGGGAACAGCCTTATGATCCAGTGAGAAACTGAGAAATCTTTAAAACCCAATGAGAAATGGAAAAGTCCTTAGGCTCCACTGAGAAACTAAGGGATGCCTTAGCATCCAGTGGGAACCTGAGAAAGGCTTAAGGCTTCAATGAGACTTTAGAAAAGGCCTTATTTTGCAGTATGAACCTGGTGAAGCCAACTAGTTCAGTTGAAGCCTTTTAAATGTATTAATGCCTACAGAAAATATGGGAAAGGCCTTCAGACCCAATGAAAACCTGTTGTAGTGTAGAACCATCAACTCAGAACCTCCGTGAGACCAACAGGACACAACACCGATGTAATTAGCAAAGAAGCATTTTTAATTAGACAGCTTGAGCTGGACCACCCATGAAATGGTGATCCTGGGGGCAGAAATGATTGAATATTTAAGGTCAAAAGTGCAAGTAGGTGGGGGCTTGGGAACTGGGGCTTGGGAACTTTGTCAAGGCTTGCAATCCATCAAGGCTTGCAGAACAGTGATGTTGCACAAGACTGATCAAGGATGTGGTTAGTTCCTGGAACAGTCTGCACCTTCAGTCCAGGAATTTAGGTTGCCAGGCCCTCAGAGTAGGTCAGGCACAAAATGGAATCTGAAAATCAAGATGGAGTGAATTATGCTGTCTTTTTAAGTCTCTCATTCCCTCCTTTTCTTTTTCCTAAAGTTCATCCTTGAATGACCAGGAATCGAGCCAATGGTCTATTCTTCTGTAACTGCTTCCTGCTGAACAGGGACGATGGTCTAGAGGGATAGGTCATCCTCAAATTCTTGATTTCTATATGAAAGAGGGTAATATTGTTGTCTGAGCACCATCAGGTGGATACTAGACAGTCTATCTTTCATGTATTGGACCAACTTGTTTAAAATGCATGGCCTAAAGGTAAAGAGTAGAAGTAAAATCATTAATGGCCCAGTAAGTGTGGAAATCAGGGTTGTGAGCCGTGGAGAGGTTCAAACCAGGACTGAAACCATCCTGTATTTTGTTCTCACTCTCTTTTTCTTTTTTTCTAGACTTTCTCTAACTTTTGCAAAGGAGTTTTCAATAACTCCTGTATGATTAATATAGAAACAACATTCTTCTTTTAAGGTTGCACATAAACCCCCTTGCTGTAAAAACACCAAGTCTTCTATAAAAACCCTTCTATTTTGTAATACTACTTCAGCAAGAGAATTGAGGTTCTTAGTTAAATGGCTAATTGACCTTTCCAAATTCTGGATGTTCTTATCAATAGTCTCTTTTAGCCGTTCAAATTCCTTGTGTCTAATAACTAATGCTGCAATTCCAGTTCCTGAATCATGCAGTGAGTATGACTCCCAATGTTAATGTTAAAGGGTCCCTTCTAATTCTTATGGGCTCTGGGGAACCCCACTACCCAATACAGGACCTGTTCCTCCATATGGAAGATAGTTTGGGTAACCAACTGAACTAGGACGCAGTATTCGGAACTATTAAACAGTCTACTGTGAGCACAAGGGGTGCTACCTGTAGTACATGCCCACCAGCTGTCATTTGGAGCAGTGTACCAGTTGATCAGACTCAGGGACAGTGGCAGTTGTGTTGCATAGATGCTGATGAGTGGAAGGTACATTTCCTAGGCAGGTCCCTTGTCCTGTTATTGACTGCAGGGTAAGAGCTGACCCTGTGTGTTGCCATCTGCAACTGGAGGATATAGTCTGATTGCCATAGGTTCCTATAATGGCTATTCCTTCATAAAAAGGGGATCTTGTATTATAACAGAGCCAGCAGGACTCCGTCATATTGGGGTTTGTCCTATTTAAAATCTGGAAACTATTATTCATCATCAATAGGTGGTCATCTAAAAGTGGGTCCCATGCCATAGACATCGGGGAGGGGTGCTATGGTGATGGCTGCTGAATAAAGGGTGCCTGTGTAACTAAAGGAGTCAAAATTGTTTCTTGTCTGGGGTTTGTTTTCTTAGGAGGGGCCAAAATTTGATTTCGGCCTATCTTTTCTGCTGGCCTGACAAATGAGACAATCCTTTGAAGTTGAAACAACATGCCAGGGTCTTTTCCATATGTATATAGACGGAAGCCCCAGCTTTGACAATTTTCCAATCCAATATACTGCTTACCTGTATCTGATATGGTGAGATTTGTAATCCCTTGGTCTTTATATCGTTTGAGGGAAATATAACTGTCCTTTATGGGGGGCGTCCATGAATTTTTCCCCTGTCACTCCTTCAACACAATCCCAGCTGGGACAATAGTATTGGGTGGTATCTCTACACTTTTTGGCTTTGGGTTTGGCATTGCAGTAGTAGAGAGTGGCCCCCTGCAGTTACTTTGTGTCTTAGGAATGTATATAGGCACCCTATTTATTCCTCCCCCAGCCATGATCAGCCTTCTATTCTGTTTAGCCCATTCAGCACCAGCTACTTTGCAGAGATCAAAAGACATTTCTGGGAACCATCTGTCTTTTCCTCCCCATGAATCACTCTTGGTGGCTAAAGTGTATGAGTCTTCAGTTTCTAAATTAGTAAGCTCCCATGTAACTTGTACTGCCTGATGTGGGGATTTATTGCTAGCAGAAAGGGAGGGCAAGCAGAGGCATAGAATGAGAAAAGGCAAAAATATCACCTGTCCTGTAGGCAGGAAATCTTCAGCTTTAGAGGGTTGTCCCCTCTTTGAACTTTCCATGATGTTGATGTATCTGGTGGGTCTGCCTTCTTCAGGTGAGTCTGGTGTATCCAGCTGGATATTCCTTCAACTTTGACCACTGTTGGTGTGGTCAGGATCACAATGTAGGGTCCTTTCCAACAGGGCGTTAGAGTCTCTTTCTGATATCTTTTCATGTATACCCAGTCACCTGGTTGAAAAGGATGCGACTGAGGTGGAGATCCAGTATTATATAAAGCATTGAGTTTAGGCCATAATTGCTCATGGGCCAATCTAATGCCCTTAATTTTCTGTAAGAGTTCTTCATTAGGGAGATCTCCAATGGCATCAATAGCCAAGCTAGGTATTATGGGTGGGGGATACCCATATATAACCTCAAAGGGCGTCAATCCCATCTGATATGGAGAATTCCTAACCCTAAATAGGGCAAAGGGAAGGAGGGTCACCCAGTCCCCACCAGTCTCTATGGTCAACTTAGTTAAGGTCTCTTTTAGGGTTCTATTCGTTCTTTCTACCTGTCCTGAACTTTGGGGCCTGTAAGCACAATGCAATTTCCAATCTGCCCCAATTGCTTTGACTACTGCCTGACTCACCTTGTACACAAAAGCCGGTCCATTATGTGACCCTATAATCTGAGGAAAACCATACCTTGGGAGAATTTCTTCCAGAAGCTTTTTGGCAACAATGGCTGCCATTTCTGTCTTGGCTGGGAATCTTCAGTCCATCCCGAAAAGGTGTCCACTAACACTAGCAAGTATTTGCATCCAAATTTTCCTGACTTGATTTCTGTGAAGTCTATTTTCCAGTGGGCCCCTGGCTTTTTACCTCTTTGACTTAATCCCGGTCCAGCAGTATGATGACTCATGTTTGTCATCTGGCAGGCCTTACAAGCAGTGGTCATTTCATTTATCATTTTAGTGAGGCCTCTTTTGGTTAAATCAGACTGTCCAGCCAGCTGTGACATTTTCTTTGTTCCCAGATGGGTGGTCCTGTGTAGTTTCTGAAGTATAGTTCTAGCCAAAGCCTGTGGTGAGACTAATTTATTTTCTCAATCACACCACCATCCGTTCTCTAATCTGGATCTTTCTTTTTGTTTAACTCATGTAATTTTTCCCTTTGTATAAGGTGGGTCGGAGGGCAGGTGAGGATTTGGTGGCTCTGGGAGAGTTATTATCATTATGGCATTTTCATTCATGGTGTAGTCTCCTTTTAAGGCCATCTCTTTTGCTGTCTTGTCAGCTAAATTGTTTCTCCTCACTATGGGAGAATGTCCCTTTTGATGGCCTGCACAATGTATTATTGCCACGTGCTTGGGAAGCCATAGGGCTTTCAGAAGGTTTATTATTTCTTCTTTGTTTTTGATGGCTTTTCCTTCTGCTGTTAAGAGTCCTCTCTCCCAGTAAATAGCCCCATGAATATGTGCTGTGGCAAAGGCATATCTGCTGTCAGTATAAATATTAATCACCTGGTTTTTTCCCAACCTTAGGGCAATAGTCAATGCTATTAGTTCAGCCTTCTGGGCAGAAGTTTCTGGTGCAAGGGGTTCAGCCCAAATTACCTCTGTCTCTGTGGTCATAGCGACTCCTGTTTTCTGACGGCCATCTCTCATGAAACTGCTGCCATCTGTATACCAGGTGTGATCCACCTTAGGAAGAGGGGTATCTTTCAAGTCTGGTTGGTAGCTGTGAGAGGCAGCCAGAATCTCCTCGCAGTTATGAAGGAGAGCATCAAGGGCTGAATTCGGCAACAAAGTAGCTGGGTTCAGGGAGGTTAGTGGTTTAAAAACAATCCTCCCTGGGTTAAGAAGTAAAGTCTGGTAGTGAGTCATGCGGGTGTTACTTAGCCTTCTAACGGGGGGGGGGGAGGGGGGGTTGTTTGAGAACTCCCTCTATTGCATGTGGAATACTGACAGTCAAGTCCTGTTCCAGAGTCAACTTATCAGCATCCTTTGCCAGGAGTGCTGTTGCTGCTATACTCTGCAAACATGGGGACCATCCAGCAGTCACAGGGCCTAGTTTCTTTGACAGATATGCCACAGGTCATTTTCAAGGTCCCAGGGTCAGAACTCCCTTTGCTACCCCTTTTTTTCATTTATGTAGAGGTGGAAGGGTTTAGTTACATCTGGCAATCTCAAGGCTGGAGTAGTTGGTAAGGCCAATTTTATTTTGTCAAAAGCAGTTTGTTGAGCCTCCCCCCAGGTGAAATCTTCATTACCTCTCATTGCCTCATAGAGGGGCTTGGCCATCTCAGCAAATCCTGGGATCCACAGTCGGCAGAATTTTGCTGCCCCCCAAATTTCCCTTACCTGCCATCTGTTCTTTGGAACAGGGATGCATAAAACCGTTTCTTTTCTGGCCCTTGATAGCCAGTGCTGCCATTCTCTGATGACGTAGTCTCAATAGGCTACCTCCGTGTGACATATTTGGGCCTTTTTTTTGCAGAGGCAAAAAAAAAAAAGTACCCAAGATCTCCAAGGGTTTTAAGGAGGTCCCTGGTGTCGGCCAGGCATTCTTCCTCTGTCCCTGCTGCAAGCAAGAGATCATCTACATATTGGAGTAAAATCAGATGGGTATTTCTTACCTGGTAACTTGTGAATTCTTCATCAAAAATAGTAGGGGAGTTTTTGAACCCTTGTGGAAGCCTCATCTAGGTGAGTTGTCCATTAGTCCCCTTTTCCGGGTCCATCCATTTGAAGGAAAAGTATTCCTGGATTTTAGGTGCCGGGGAGGGTGTGTGTGTGTTAAAAAAGGCATCCTTGAGATCCAATACAGTGTACCATAAGTGGTCAGGGCACAAAGCACTCAGAAGGGTATATGGGTTGGGAACTGTTGGGTGAATGTCCATGACTCGATTGTTAACTTCTCTAAGGTCTTACACTGGCCTGTAATCCCCAGTACCTGGCTTCTTTACAGGCAAGAGTGGTGTGTTCCAGGCTGAGTGGCAGGGTTTCAGAATCCCCTCAGTCAAAAGTCTTTGGTTGTGAGGGGTAATGCTCCTGCATGCCTCAAATGACATTGGGTATTGTTTAACCCTGATGGGGTCTGTCCCTTGTTTCAATTCAACCAGTATCAGGACTCTGTTTGGCCAGTCCATGCCTCCTGTCTCTGCCCATGTCTGTGGAAACTCTTTCAACCAGGAGTCCATCCCTGTGGCTGCTTTAGATACAGGCTCCTCAAAAAGCCTGTACTCTGCCTCAGCTGGAATATCAAGACCCAGGACTTGGATTGGCATCCCTCTGGAGTCAGAAATATGAATACCAGATTCTGTAAACTATATTTGGGCTTGCATCTTTGATAATAAATCTCAAACCAGAAGTCGGTAAGGGCAGTCAGGTATTATCATGAAAGAGTGGGACATTTGGCCTTTTCCCAAGTCCACAGTTCTCTGAGTGGTCCATGGATATTGCTTAGTTCCTATAGCTCCCTGGACCCAGGTTTTTCGATTAGAGACTGGGCCTTCATCTTTAATCAGGACCGAATTTTGAGCTCCAGTGTCCACCAAAAAATCAATAGGCTTCCCCTCCACTGTCAATGTTACCCTAGGTTGGGGGAGGGGCTCGGAACCCCATCCCCCTCAGTCTAAATCTTCTGTTCCCAAGCCTAAAACCTTTGGGTGGTCCTGCCTTTCTTCTTGGGTCATTCTCTTACTCAATGTCCTTTTTCCTTGCAGTAAGTACATTGGTCCTTGTCTAGGGGCTCCCTTTTCTGAGGGAACCTTCTAGTGGATTCTGGCCCTTTAGTCTGCATCATCATGACTTTGACCTTGGCCTTATCTCTATTTAACATCTTTCCAATCCTAATTTGTCTCTCTTCCTCTGTCTCTCTACTATTATAAACTTTCTCTGCTGTCTCTACTAATTCACATAGTGCTCTCACTCCTAACCTTTCTAACATCTGTAATTTCTTTCTAATATCTGGTGCCGCCTGACTAATGAAAGCTATTGCCACTGTGTTCAAATTGTTAGGATCCTCAGGGTCAATATGAGTGTACCAGCGGAAGGCTTCCATGACTTGTTCAAGGAAGGTGGCTGGACTTTCAGTTTCTCCCTGCCTGACATCATATACCTTAGCCAAATTGGTGGGCCACAGAGCGGCTACCTTGAGACCTGCCATTAGAGCCTGGCAGTAGATCCGGAGACACTCCCTACCTTCTGCCGTGTTGAAATCCCAGTTTGGTCTCCTTAAAGGGAACCCCTCCTCAATGTCAGCTGGGTTTTGGGTTGGGGTCCCATAAGCATGAGGAACATTTTTCTGGGCCTCAATTATAATTCTCTCCCATTCCTCAGTCGTGAAGAGAATCTGTAACAGCTGCTGGCAATCATCCCAAGTGGGCTGATGAGTAAAATAACAGAATCTAGAAGACCAATAAGTTGTTTGGCTTCTCTGAAAAGGGTGCATTCTGGTTTTTCCAATTATAAAGGTCTGCTGTAGCAAAGGGCCAGTAATACAAAACCTGATTACCTTGTGCATCTGGAGGCCCCACAGCCCTAAGAGGAAGGGTCATAATAAAGTCAGCAGGACCTTCCTCCCCCCAAGCCTGCTGACTCCGAGTTCCTCCTGCTGGTCCCAGCGGGGCAGAAGGAAGGGGAGGATGACATTGACTGAGGTTGGGGTTGAGGTAGTGGGTTTGGTTGTGGTGGGGGAGTGTGGTAAGGAGGAGGAAACTGGACTTCCTTGGGGGAAGAATCTTGTTAGACAGGTAGTTTGATGGATTCCCGCCCCAGCTCCAGGCTGTAAAGCACCGTGAGAATGCATAGAAGGCATAGGATCCAGTGAGAACATAGGGAGATCCCTCTCATACAGGAAAAACCAGACAATGGCCTTATAGAACCTGTGAGAACTTGGGGAAAGTTTAGGCCACAAGGAGACCTAGAGTAAAGCCTTAGGCTCCACTAACTATGTGAGCAAGGATTTATTGTTCATTGAGAACCTGGGGGAAGCCTTAGATCCCAGTGATAGCCTCGGAAGTTCTTAGGGCCCAGTTAATATCTGTAGAAAGCTTTGGGCCACCTTGAAAATCCATGGAAGGCTTAAATCTCAGTGATAATTTGGGGGGAGGCATTAGTTCACAGTCAGAATCTGGAAAAGACCTTATACTTTATTGAGAACTTGCAGAAAGTTTTAAGTTACAGTAAGAACATGGGGATGGCTTCAGAACTAGTTAAAAAAATATCAAAGACCTCCTAGAACTTTTGAGTACTTGTGAAATATTTTAGGCCTTCAGTTAGACCCTCTGTAATGCTTTAGACTCCAAGGCCAGCCTGCAGAATGTTTCAGGCCACAGTAAGAATCTGGGGAAGGTCTAAGGCATAAACATGACTATGGAGAGGTGTTGTGGGATATTTGATCACACTGTGAACCTGGGAGGTTTGTTATTTACTGGAAAAACATGTCTCTTGTTGTTGTATAGCTCAGTCCTATCATACACCTTTAATTCAAGGTCTTTTAGTTTACTTTAAAAAAGGACTAAATAAAATCAACCATAGGTCAAGAAGCAGAGCCAGCAACCTGTTGGCAGGAAGTGAACATAGGAAGTAATGATAGGCAGAAAATCAGGGGTAGGGATCGAGAGACACACAGGAAGTAGAAGGTCAGGGCACTCAGATTGAGGGTTTTTTTGAGATGACCTAGAGAAGGAGAACTTCCTTTTCATTTTGAAACATCAGATGAGGAGGAAAATCAGCTAGGTTGTTTCTCTGTTTCTCTGAGTGAGCAATATTTTACCCTAGCATCTGGCTTCTGAAGTTTTATTGGTAAAATTGAAGGTTTCAGATTTTGTTGAAAACAACAACAACAACAACAACAACAACAACAACAGTAGTCTAAAACTGTCTATAGGTTCTCACAGGGTCTATGGGCTTCTTCAAGTTCAGACTGAGATGTAAGACCTTTCACAGAGTGTCACTGAGACTGTGAAGGCTTTCTGTAGGTTATTGATGGAGGCTAAGTCATTCCCAGCCTTACAGTGGTGTCTAAGGCCTTCAGCTTGTTCTCACCTGGGGCATAAGGCTTTCCCAGGTTATTACTGGGTTTTAAAGGCTTGAAAAGGTTTTCCCTGGAACCTAAGGTATTACCAGGTTTTCATTGAGGCCTCAAATTTTCCCCAATGTCTCACATGGTCTAGAAATCCTTCACCAGAATTTTTCTTTGTCTGAATAATTTGTCCTTATTTTCACTGTAGCATAAATCTTTCTAAAGATTTGCATTGGGGTTAAAGGCACTTACCAGGTTCTCACTGTAATCTAAGGACTCTTCCCAGACTTATTAAGGAATAAGTCTTTCCAAGGTACTCTCTGGGGTCTAAGGGCTTTCTCAGGTTATCAAGTAAGACTCTGGGGAGTCTTAACTTTCGTAAGACCCTCCAAATGGACACACGGAGTCGGGGATTGATGCAAAATGCAAGAGAAATTTATTGATTCATCAGCATGCTGAGGTCGCTCTACATACCAAGATGAGAGGGTGATACCCCCCCCCCCCGCCAGAACCCGTTCAGGGACCTTAAATAGGATTTTAGAGCAGCCACCATTAGGTGCAATGTGATTGGCAGAACAGTGTGACTTTTAAACTGATAGGTCTTTAGGGAATGAGGTAGCAGGGGCTTAATCAGCCCCTCCCTCCCAGCCAATGTGCTTTCTAACCTGTTTCTTCTGTGAGCTCAGAGGGGGGAGGGGACCTTGGTGGAATATCTCAAAGTTCCCAAGCTGATGTTTCAATCACTGGGGTCTAAAGTCTCCCCAGTCTGTGACTGGAACCCAAGACCTTCTGAAGTTTCTCACTGGTAGCTAAGGCCTTTCACAGATTCTCACTATGGTCTAAGGCTTCCCCAATGTTTTCACTGAATCTTTAAAGCCTTGTCCAGGTTCTCACTGTAGACCACCCCAAGGTTACATTAGGGTCTAAAACATTTCCTAAGTTCTCGCAAGCTCTTTAAAAACTTCAGCATGTTTTCACTGGGTTTGAAGGCCTTCCTGAAGTTCTCACTGGAGCTCAAAATCATCTGCATGTTCTCACTTAACCTCAAGGATTTCTCCATGTTTAACCACAATATAGACCCTTTCTAAAGTCTCCTTGAGGCCTTAGGCCTTCCCTAGGTTCTCACTGTGGCCTAACATTCTACAGGTTCTGAATCAAATTTAAGGCATTCCTTAATTCATTGGGGCCTAAGGTATTTCCTGTGTTCTTCCTGGGTCTTAAAGACTTGCTCAGATGTTCACTGGAACCTGAACGTTTACCTGGGACTCAATGGCCTAATATTTTGTAAAATTCTCATAATTTTTATTAGGACATGAAGAAGTTTCATTGAGTCTGAAGGCTTTCCCCATTTCTCACTGTGGCCTAAAAGTTAGTGCAGGTTCCACCTTGGTTCTGGGCCCTCTTCTATGTTCTAACTGTGAATTAAGGACCTCTACAAATTATCATTGATACCTAAGGCTTCCCAAAGTTTTCAGTGGTGCCTGATAGATTCTACAAGTATTCACTAGGGAGTAAAGATTTTCCTTTTTCTCGATGATGTCTAAGCCTTCTCCATGTTCTTGAAAGATCCTGGAAGAAAAATGCCCCTAGACTCAGCACTAGAGCCCTAGGCCACCCAGGGGCCTGAGATGGGCTAAACTCACACCCTTAGACAGTTCTGAGAATGGTTGTTTTTACCTTGTTCCAAAAACAGGCCCACCATGAAATGTCATGAAAATTGTTCTGAAAATTGTTTTGGAAAAGTAGTTGTTTTGACTTGACTCCTATCCTGTTGATCAACCAAAAATGTCACAATGACCTCTGTTTTGAGACCCTCTGCTCTTTCCCATGACGCATGTTCCCTCCTGCTCCCCCTTTTGCGTTGTGATTTTTCCCTATAAATACCCCTAACTTCAGCTGCTCGGGGTCGATCTCCTCTGCCCTATGTGGGTTATGAGCTCGGCCCAGTGCACTGCTTCCCTGAATAAACCTCGTGATGTGGAGGACGGACCGGCCACAGGGACTTGAAGCCAGCGCACCCAGAGTCCTGCTCAGAGTCCCGGGAAACCAGACTCCATCACTGCGCTGCTGCTTTGTGTATACGCTCCCCCCCCCCCCCCCCCGTCAAGATGCTGAATTTCCTCTGAACTGCCCTAATTGGGATTTTAATACGGCTGAAGGTAGGGAGTGGCTGACAGTCTATCGCTGGGCTCTGGTGGCAGGTCTCAAAGACACCCTACCAAATTGGCTAAGGTAAGAGAGGTCCTACAGGGCCCAACTGAGCCCCCATCTGTGTTCTTAGAACGCCTAATGGAGGCCTACCACTGATATACTCCTTTCAACCCAACTTCTGAGGGTCAGCAGGTGGCAGTGGCCATGGCCTTCATAGGACAGTCAGCAACGGATATTAAGAAAAAGTTAACAGCATTTGGAAGGATTGCAGAACCTGTCATAGCAGGATTTAGTTAAGGAAGCTGAGAAAGTGTTTCATAAGAGGGAGACTGAGAAAGAAGAGAGAGAGAGAGGTGGGAAGCAGAGGAAAGGGAGAATCAGAGGGATCGTAGACAGGAGAGGAATTTGACCAGGATTTTGGCCGCAGTAGTAGGAGATAAGGACAAGACAGGATTCAGTCAGACAGGGAACCTGGGCAACCGGAGTCCACGGATGAGGGGAGACGAGCAGAGACCCCCTCTGGGGAAGGACCAATGAGCCTACTGCAAGGAAAAAGGACATTGGGCGAGAGAGTGTCCAAAGAAGCGGGCCCCCAAGGTCTTGGCCCTAGAGGATAATGATTAGAGGGAACGGGGCTCAGACCCCCTCCCTGAGTCTAGGGTAACCTTGACTGTGGAGGGGACCCCTATGGACTTCCTGGTAGACACCGGAGCTGAGTTTTCCATCTTAAAGCAACCATTAGAAAAGCTAAAAAGCAAAAAGACTGTTGTCATTGGGGAAGTCTGTTTAAAAGTCTTTCTTGCAATCTCTGTGATCTGGCTTCTGCCAGTTCGGCAGGCCACCTGGCTCTGGTTATGGCACAGCAGGAGCTGCGGGAAAGTCTGCTCTGAATCTGTGGCAGGGATATGGCCGCCTGCGGGCAGGGGTGGGCTGGGGGCCAACTGTTGCTTTCTGTTGTTTTGGTTTTTTTTTTCTGTGTCCTTACTACGGGTTTTTGTTTATTTAGACTTTAAAGAAGTTAGGGCGGGGGAGAGGGGTTGGGTGCGCTCCTCAGCTGAATGACCGCCTCCTTTCAGCCTGCCTGGGGCTGCCCTCCCCTCTCCCTGTGGGCCGGGCCATTTGTCACCCTTTCTGTCCTGTCCAGGGCCAGCGCACACAAGCCCACTTCCACTGTGGTGGTGTGCTGTGACTGGCTCCGGGACTGCTAAAAAGGCCCAGTGTTAAAAATGGCTGGGGGTGAGGAGGCGGCGTCACCTGTGGCTCCAAACCACCCGGGCCCAAGTGTTGCAGCCCTGGCAACAGTGCTTGCCAAATCTTGGGTTTGAGGGGGCGGGGCTGAGTGCAGCATGGCAGGAAGTGCTCAGTGCTAGGGAGCACAGCAACAAGATAATAGAAACAGGCTCCCTTCCCCCACTGGCAGTATTCCCAGAGGTCAAGCTAAAAGTTTTCCTAGTTACTGGCGAAAGGACATTCTGATTTGAAAAAAAAAGGTAAACATTCTTGTGCCATCCTTTACATGGCAAAAATAAAGACTTATTGGTTATTATTAAAATTGATTCATAAAAAGAGAATGCCTTTGCAAATTGATTTTTAGATTATTAAGCATACGAGCTAAAGACCAGATAGCAAATTCATAGCTCTGAGTTAATTGTTAGGGTGTATTCAAGATATTTTAATTAAAAATAGCTGGAAATAATTAAAAGACAACAGTGTAGATCACTGCACATAAATAGCTTTCAATAATGTCAGAATTCCACAGATTATGCTCAGTATTCTGACGGGATTAAAGACTGATTATAGTCTCATAGCCAACCCAAGCTGTTTAATATTTAAAAAGATGGTATAGACTTGAGAGGATGGTTTCCAGATAGTATACAAGCTAAACCAGGACATAACAGGTGTAAAACTATGGCAGATGGACTGGGTGTTAGGTATATCTTGTGCTTTATAAATTACAGAATATTAATGGTTGTGCTCAATTTATATCTGAGAGAAAAGAGCCTTTTAATTGGACAAAAAAGAGCTGTCTATAGGCAGGTAAAAAATAAGGCTAGAGCCTGTGATTTGGTAGAAAAAAAAAGTAAAAGAGGCAGGTTGAGAGCTTTAGAGTGTGGACAGAGACAGACAAAGAGAGAAAAAAATCTAGTAGAAGATCCCTCACCCCCTCATAGATAAAGACCTTTCTTTTCCCAAGATTCTTGCCTCACAGGTGCTGACCATCTGGAAAAAAGAATGCTCTGAAAAAGAAGAAGCTCCCTTCCCCCCCCCCCCCCCAAGGTAAGGAGCATCTGACCTGAGGTCCACAACCAGACTCCATTGGCAGGTCTCTGGGAAACTGTTTGACGTAATATAAAAAGGCTTCAGAGGCTAGAAAGACAGGGTAGGCCTGTCAAGAGAGTTAGTGCAGGTTGCTGAGAAGGTGCAGAGAAAGAGAAAAAGGAGGTGAGCCCAGACAGAAATCTGGTCTCAGAGAAGTGGAGCAGAGAAGTAAGTTCAGGTGGGAATTTTAATTTTGAGGTGGAACAGAAGAAGGCTTCAGACAAGAATCTGGTTTTGGGCTTGGACAAGGAAATAGGTTCAGATATTTTAGTCATCCTGACACACCCTGAGAAACATTGATGATCACGGACTTTTGCTTATTGCCTTGCTCATTCCTTGGCTATTTGTATTACAGCCTTAAAATGACCTTATTGCTTACATGTAGTTGAAATGGTATAAAAGCAAATTGAAAAAATTATACCTGCCTTCAGTCTCGGAATTGACTGAGGCCATTGGGCCTGAGAGTGTCCTAGTGGAAGCCTGGAGCAAGAAATCCTAGGCCTTGGGAAAAGTGCCCCCAAGTGGCAAACAGTGTTATCCCTGAGTGAAGACAGTGATTAGGGGAGACCCCCCCCCCAACCCAGGGAAACTCTGAGAGAGTGCAGAGGAGAAACCCACTCAATTCTTGGTGGACACAGGAACTCAACACTTGGTCCTCCAAGACGATGGCCCCATCTCAAGAAAAGATCTTGTGTCCAAGAAGCTGTTGGCACCAAAATGTATTCATGGACTACCCAAAGAACAGTCAGTGTACCTAGGGATGGGCCGGGTATCCCATTCATTTAAGGTCACCCCAGACTGTCCCTACCCTCTGTTGGAGTGAGACATACTCTCCAAAATGGGGCCCCAGATAAATTTCTTGCCTGATAGGCTGCAGCTAGCTGGCCCAAAAGGAGGGACCTCTCTGACTAACCCCTGCCAAAAGCCAAGGCTACCTGGTTTACATCCAGGAGCAGTTTTCTCCATGAAGGTCAGAGACAAGCAGGTGCTGCTGTGGTGGACAACGCAAACGTCATCTGGGTGGAACCTCTACCTCCTGACACTTCAACACAGGAAGTAGAGCTAACTGCCCTAACCAAGGTCTTAGAACTTGGAGCCTGCAAGATGATCAGCATCTACTCGGATAGCAGGTATGCCTTTGCCACATCCCATGACCACAGAGCTATATGCAAAGAGAGAGGACTGCTCACACCAGAGGAAACAAACAAGAAATCCTGGATTTCTTAGATGTCCCAATGAAGCTGGTAACCGTGAGTATTATTCACACCCAGGACATCAGGAAAAAGTGTCCCAGAGCAATAACCAGGCATATAACATAGCTTGAGAAGTGGCTATGCAGGAGCCTATCCTGGTTATGGGCCTATAAGAAACACATGCTGGGAAATGGGTCTGGACTAAGGGATGGCCTCACTTAAAATACACTGAAGAGAAAAAGACTCAGATTGCTAGCCACCTTACCAACTATCACCTAGAGAAGAAGGGAGATGGCACACAAGAAAGAAAACTATGCTCCCCAGGAAACAAGCAAAAGACTTATTGGCCAAATGCACAAATGGACTCTTTTATGGGACAAGAAGCTTGTCCAAGCAGTTAAGAGACCTAGAGTATGTATAATAAGACTCAGGTTCTGGACCAGAAAGATAGTAGAACAGTGTAAGGTATTCCAACAAGTGAGTGCTTATGCAGCCAATAATAAACAGGGCAAAAGACCTAGGGGAGAACAGCCTAGAGTATATTGAGAGGGCGATTTTACAGAAGTTAAGAAGTAGATAAGACAATGGTTCTGTTTTGTGTCTCAGGTAAGCCAGGAGGTGGCAATAGTATTGGGACAGATTGGAAACTTCATTGTGAGTACTGTCCCCAAAGCTCAGGGCAGGTAGGGAGACCTTAACTAAATTGACCTTGGAGACTGGCTCGGACTGGGTGGTGCCCCTCCCCTTGGCCCTATTCCAAGCTCGGAACACCCCCTACCATTTTAACCTGACCCCTTTTGAGATCCTGTGTGATACCCCAACTCCCTTGGTGTATACTGGGCCCTCCAGAAAGGTATCCCACAGCATGAGATTTAGCCCAAACTGTCTGCCTTAGATGTTCCAGGGATGTCAGAGACCTCTCACGGCTTCCAGACTGGTGACAGGATCTATATAAAGAGACATTGGCCACAGTTGCTGGAGCCCAGATAGAAGAGACCCTTTCTGGCACTGTTGGCTGCTCCCACAGTCCTCAAGGTAGATGGTATTGAGGCCTGGGTGCACACTTCCCATGTGAAACCTGCAGATGCCCCGCTATCCAGAGACACCCCCTTCCCCCGCTAGATGGTCCAGAAGATGGACAATTTGCTCAAGCTCAAGATCACTGGACCTTGACCATGACTGTTTGTAGTCATGAACACAAACACAGCACTCGCTGTCTCCCTTCTGTTGTGGTTGGGGGTGGCTGGGGTAGCCACCAAGACCTCCGCTTTGGTCTTACAGAGAAAAAAACATCAGTCATCTTAAGAAATCACTGACTTCCGTTATCAGAAGTAGTACTATAAAATAAGAGGAGATGCTGCCTTAGCTAGAGAGTGTTACTTTTATAGAGACCATTCTGGGGTTGTTAAAGATTCAGTTGCCTAGGTGAGAGTAAGATTAGCCAAGTAAAAGAGAGAGAGAAAACCGTCAGGGTTGGTTCAAATCTTGGCTTAACATACAAACACTCTTTGCATATTGTTTTGTTAGTAAGTTCTGTACAGATCCTGATGTTAGGACAACAGTACCAGGTGTTGGGAGAACTGGCTCATGATAAGTGAAACGAGACTATAGTTCTAGGATTAGAACTATGCCCTAGAAGAAGTGGGGGGTGAAAGACTCTGGAAGAAAAATGCCCCTAGACTCAGCACCAGAGCCCTAGGCCACCCAGGGGCCTGAGATGGGCTAAACTCACCCCCCTTAGACAATTCTGAGAATGGTTGTTTTTACCTTGTTCCAAAAACAGGCCCACCATGAAATGTCATGATGAACTCTGTTCTGAAAATTGTTTTGGGAAAGTAGTTGGTTTGACTTGGCTCTTATCCTGTTGCTCAACCAAAGATGTCACAGTGACCTCTGTTTTGAGACCCTCTGCTCTTTCCCATGACGCATGTTCCCCCTGCTCCCCCTTTTGCGTTGTGATTTTTCCCTATAAATACCCCTAACTTCAGCTGCTCAGGGTCGATCTCCTCTGCCCCTGTGTGGGTTATGAGCTCGACCCAGTGCACTGCCTTCCTGAATAAACCTCATGTGCTTGCAGCAAGTTCGGTTTCTTGTGAGTCATTGGGGGGTCGCGTCTTCCCGAGGCTTGAGTGAGGGTCTCCCCAATTCAGGGGTCTTTCATTCTCACTTGGTCTGAAAGCCTTTCCCAGGTTCTTGGTGGAGCTACAGGCATTTATTCAGGGTGTCTCCCAACCTAAAAAATTGCTTAAGTTCTCATTGGGTCTTTTAGGCCACTGGTAATCTTTCACTGGATTTGAGGCCTTCTCCATGTTCTTTTTGTGGCCTAAAAGATTCTACAATTACTCTCTGAGTCTAAAGGACTTCACATCTCACTAAATTCCTAGGAATTCTCACTGCAACCTTAGGTTTTCTCCACAATCTCCCTGGAGCCTAAAACTTTCTATAGGCCATTTGGTGAGCCTGGTGGTTTCTTCAGTATTGAACTACAGCAACCTGTTGTCTGCTTGCTGAAAGTACTGGACTGCAGCTGCTGGTTAGTGCCTGGTGTCTGCCTGCCTAGAGGACTGGTCTGCAGCTGCTAAGTCATATTTGGTGTTTGCTATGGAATTGAACTGCTATCAACAAAGATTGCAGTAAGATTGCAAACCTTACCCCCAAAGAACTGTTGCTGAACAGGTCCACTTCCTAACAACTTCTCTCTTCCACTGCCTCTGCTGGGTAGTAGGCTAGAGGAGAGGTTGAACCCTTATTAAAAGTAGGTTACAAAAAACTTATGTGTCCATATAAGCCCTTCTAAGGTTCTCATCAGGGCATAAAACCACCTATAAGTACTCAGTGTCCTAAGGCCTTCCGATGTTCTCACTGGGATCTAAGGCCATTTTTGTGTTCCTTCTGGGCCTTAAAGTCTTGCCAATGTTCTTATTGGAGGCTAAGGCATTACTCTGGGTCTCACTGTTGCCTAACACCTTTCTCAAGTGTGTAGAGGAATTTTAATCCAGCAACATGGTTGCTCTGGAAAGGGATAACAACTAACAACTTTCTAGATCTATATAATCTGGCTGGAATGCAGACAGGCCCTGGATTATAGTATGATCTGGAAGAAATATGGACATGCCATTAGTTTACACCTTTAATCCCTAACAATGAAGGTTAGGTTAGTTTGTAGAAGGAAGTAGACAAGTTTGAAAGTGACATCTGAGGGAGAAAGTAACAAATCAGAGAAAGATTTGACCAGATGAGTCAGAGATAGGATATGCCCAACTCTCATGAGAATGGCACAGGACAGAAAGGCTACTTAAGAGTAGTAGCACTGGCACAGAAGGGTGGTGTGGTATGTGTATGGCAGGTGCCCCCCCCCACCCCCTTGCGATATCCTTGCTTTTCTTTTGTTGTGGTGGTATTTTTTTGGGGGGGTATTGGATATTTACTTTATTTACTTTTCAAATGTTTCCCCCTTTCCAGGTCTCCCCTTCAGAACCCCTTCCCCTGCCTCTATGAAGGTGTTCCCCTACCCACCCACCTACTCCTGTCTTCCCTCCCTAGCATTCCCCTACACTCAGGCATTGAACACCCTCAGGCCCAAGGGCCTCTCCTCCCAGTGGTGTCCAACAAGGCCTTCCTCTGCCGCACCATGGGTCCTTCCATGTATATTCTTTGGTTGGTGGTCCAGTCTCCAGGAGCTCCAGGGGAGTCTGGCCAGTTGGCACTGTTGCTCCCTCCATGGGGCTGCAAACCCCCTCAGCTCCTTCAGTACCTTCTCCAACTCCTCCATCCAGGACGCCATGCTCAATCTAATGGTTGGCCACGAGCATCCGCCTCTGTATTTGTCAGGCTCTGACTGAGCCTCTCAGGAGACAGCTTATCATACTTCCATCATCAAGCACTTTCCAGCATCTACAACAATGTCAGTTACCAGGGTAGTTTTAAAGAGATGGGTTGCAGACAGAACAAGCTAGACACAGGTGAAGACAAAACAAGTCAGAAAATGAGAAGAAGGCAGAAGATTAAAACATATTGCCAAAGTTAGTATGAGGCCAAGCAGAGCAATTCTGTCTGAAGCTGAGAGAACCTGGATTGAATCAGTCAGCTTTGAAGATGAGACTATACAGAGGCTAGAAGCTTCCAGGCCTAGGTCTAGGGAATGTTACAACAAAGGAACACTGGCCTCAGCCAGAGCCATGGATTCACACAGCTTGGGTATAAAATTTTGTATATTCATACAAAATTCAAAATTAATATTGTTACTCTTATATAGGCATTGTGCCTATGCAACTCATATAAAAATACAAAGGCTTAGACCTAGACCTTTTAATAGCTGCTGTTACAAACTCTTTAGGATGATTAAGTAATGTAAGTTAATAGTCAGATAGTGAAACTTACGGTCACATTAGATTATGATTTGGTTAATCATAGCAAGATTATTCAAATAGCGAATAGCTAGGCATAATGAATATTTGACAATTCAGTTATGCTATATATTTAGATAGTCTTCAATAGTGTCAGACATCCATAGAATATGGCATTTAATATTATTTCATCATCAAAAATTATTTAACTATGAGACAGGTGTGCTCCTGACAGTATCTGCATTACACTTCAAAGAAGATATTGAGCATCATTGCCTCCAGGCTAAGTTGCTACAATCATGGCAAGGTAGCCACTGGGCAAGAATTGCCTAATTTGCCTGCAAATAAAACATATTGTCCAAAACAGGATAAACAGATGTGGAATATTTGACTGCTAAGCTCTGCAAATACAGGGTAACCTAGTCTTTCATAATTCGTACTTCACTTAAGGTCTGTCAGATGGTTCTGGGCCAGAAGGCTGAAGACAGATGCTCCAATGTGACATGAAATTAGAGAACTGTCCAGGCAGTCAGCTGTCTCCATAAACTGTCAAGTTTTGAAAGCTATGTTTTTGTGCTTCCTACATATTCAAGTAATATTTAATTTTTTTCTGAGATATCTGATGGGATTGAAGACTGGTTATAGTCTCATAATCAAACTTACGTGGTTTAGCACTAAGAAAGACGATCTAGATTTGTAAGGATGAAATTCAGATAGGAATACAAGATAAAATCAACATAATTTAGACACAGAAGTATAAACTCTTTAAGGATAGATGGTAGAGTACTTTATCTAAATTGACAAATATGATGGACTAGATGTTAAGTGTATACCATACCTTATAATTTTCATAATTTTTATGGTTGTGCTAAATTTATATCTGAGAGAAAAGAACCTTTTTATTGAACAAAAAGTGGGAAATGATGTGGGTTGCCCTGATGATGTTTGCATTCTGAGTTAATTCTGTTTTCTCAAGTGGGGCTGCCCCCATATCCCCAACAAGCAGTCTATCACATACTCAGGTGATATCATGTAAACCTTTTCCATATCTTAACTGGTCAAATAAAGGATAGAGCCTGTGATTGGATAATGGAAGAAAAATGTGGCATGGAAGGTCTTAGAGAGTAGAGACAGGTAGGAGGAAGAAGAGGAGAAGAAAGGAGAGAGGAAGAAGAGAAAGGAAGATGGAGCAAAACCACATGGTCAGGAGAAACTGCAAATAGCAAAGGGTCTCATAGCTGGGGGAAAAGTTAGTATAGTGCCAGGTCTGACCAATCTAGACATATAGCCTATAAATATAATAACTGAATTGTGTGCATTTTATATGGGCTTATTGGGGTTGGAAATTAGTACATCAGAGGTCCCCCTGGGATAGCAGGCTACTCAGGGTATCTTGGTGTGGCCCAGAGGGATTAGCCAACAGTGAAGATGGGTGGGAGAAGGGAAACTTACCTGTATGGTTCAAGATTCTGATGGAGGTGTGCTAGGAGCCATCTAGGAGAAGCTAAAAACTAGCAGATAAGCTTCCTGAGATAGTATCATCATGGACTGTAAAGCTATGATGGATTTGCTTTTTTAGGCGATTACATTTGAAAAAAGATTCCTAGTATTAATATGCTTTTTCTGTTATTAAATATATAACAATCACTAGGTATTGAAACACCTTTTTGAGCAGGTTTCTGCAGACCTAGGAAGATGTACTATCTGTAGTGATGCTATATAGACAAATACATAGTTATTCTATAGAATTCCTGATTTGATTCAAATAATTTTAGGAAAAAAGTTTTTAAAAATGGTCTTAGTTGCATTTCCCAGAAAGAAGTAATAAAGTTAGAATAATGAATAGAATGCACCCACTCCTCATAGTAGTAAATAGAAGCTGTATAATAAGAAATACAATGAGCTTTTATAATTACACTAAAAAGAGAAAAAGACTTCAGACAAATTTGTGTTCAAGGAAAAACATTTAGGCCCAAGGTAAAGTCACAGTTGTGCACTATAATAAGACAAGGTCATGAGAAAACTTGTTTTGAGCGTATAATGAGCATATTACAAGAAAACACTGTAACTCACATTCTATGTAACATTTTATCTCTGAGGTAATTTTCTAAAGAACTTTTTGTCTAAGAAGGTATCAAAAGACCAGAGACAAAATAGAAAGTTGTTGGTTGAATGTTTTGGCTTGGGGAGGTCTGTCTCATCCATCCATCCATCCATCCATCCATCCATCCATCCATCTATCCATCCATCCATGCATCCAAATGTATATGTCTGTTTGTCTATATGTATGTGTGTAGGTATATGTATATATGTAAGCATGCATGAATACTTGTAAAGTTGATTGTGACAGTCAGGCCCAGCTAGAATGTGGGTATATGAATGCATATGTGTCTGTGGATGTTTGCCTATAAAGCATATTAATTCTTTTCATTTCCTTCCTCTCTTGTCTACAAAGAGTTAACCAACTTAGCCAGAAAGGTTTATGCATAATTCACCAGAGAAAGGGATACTAGCAATAAATCCTTTTACTTAATCTCCACATTGTTTTTCTATGAGGTGCTAAGTGCCAGAGACTGCAGTTTCTGGTCTCAGAAGAACTCAGGTAGGTCAGCTACAACTGCAGAGTAACTTAGCCTTATTATAGAGAAGGCTGCCCTAAATATTTTGCAAGACCAAGTCTTGTCTTGCCTAAGTTCTTCCCCCTCAGCTATCTCCAAGAGAGAACCAGAAAGAAGAACAGGCAGGGCTGGCCCAGGACAGAGGTGGAGGAGAGGCAACAGGAGAATGGAGGTCCCCCTAGGAGAGCAGGCTGCTCAGGGAAGCTTGGCTTGTCCCAGAGGGCTCAGCCAGCAGGGAAGATGGGTGGGGGAAGGGAGCTTAACTCTATGGTTCAGGAGTCTGATGGAGGTTGAGGAGAGGCACAGGGAGAATGGAAGTCTTCCTGGGATGGTAGGCTGCTCAGGGAAGGCCAACAAATTTATTCTTATAGTGATACAAGAATGCAAAGTATCACAAACCAAAATACTTCAACCAACCAAACAAATTATATACGGGGTAACACACAAAATCAAAGTGAACAATTCTAGCTAATTGGTCTCATATGCCACATTTGTTTCATTTCCTTATCCCCATCCTTACAGATGTACATGGCTGCTCTGAGTAGGCCTACCATATTGTGTAATTCTGCTGTCTTATGCACCAATAATTTTTCTTGGTTCAGGAGTGTTTGATATGTGCTCCGAAGTTGTTTCTCATTGTGCTCTGCTATCTCATTGATTTATCTAATTGTTTTATCAAATTTATCCATGTGATCTTTCTCCAATTCAAAATTAAATTGTGCATCAGATGAGAAATAATGTTTTTGTTGATAGTTTACTGTGGTTATTCCAGTCTGATCGTGTACTACCATCTGTGAGATATATTTTATTCTACATGATTATCATCAACATAATTTCATTTAAAGAATTGCATCTAGCTACAGTTTCATTAATTACCCAGGGTTTGTTGCGTCCTAGTTTATAAGTTCATTCCATAGGGATGTATGTATACTGGCCTGATATTAACATATACCCATATGAAGTGGTCAATTGGTTTAACCCAGGATTCCTCCTGAGTATATGGTATTTTATACAATTTATAAGGTTGTGATATACTTTTACTCATGCATCCATTCTGTGCATTTTCTAAAAATTTTCTAAAAATATGTGTACCAAGTTTAATTCACATATGCCTTCAGCATAGTAAGACATGATTTTAGTTCCAGAATAGTTTCAAATTCTGGGGTCAGTGTGCCCATTTCTGTGTAAACAATATGTTTAATTCACTGGTTAAAGTTATTACATGAGATTTATAAATTTGGCACATAATTAGGTTACGATGAGTTGAAATGAGGTTTACCTTTTGTATTCCTGACTGTAAGTTTCCCGGAATACCTGTATTTCTGTTTCCATGGTATTAACTATTGTATGAAATGCACCAATTGATTGTGATACTGCACATAATGCTTTAGCTGTGTCTCCATTAGCATTTTGTATATAATAGAATTCTTCTTTTATAGGTTAAACAACAATGGCTGCTGCTAGTCCTCTGCCCATAATACCTCTGAGGATTGCTCCAGCCAAAGTAACTCCTACTACTAATGTCTTTAAGGATTTTCTTCCATATTTATTAGGTGAGAAATATTGTAGCTCCTAAGAAAATATATCTGGTCAATGTGTTTCGGGTGGTTGTAATGCCATTAAATAATGTTTAATTTGATGTGTCTAATTCTTGGCAAGAGAATGACTTGTGCTGGTGATGTTGTATCTGGTTCAATAAATGGAGCTGCTACTCATTTAGTTTACCTGGTGGTGGTATAATCCATCCTCTAGAATACTGGGCTCTTTAATTGTAATCTGCATAGTATCATTATATTTTATATTACCTCTGACTACTATACATGGTGTATTTGAGTGTTTAGAATTGTGCCATAATTTCCTGGTCATGGGCAAATAATAAATTATATTCCATGATTTGCTTTAGGTTTGTGGGCTGTCCAATCTGACATCATCCATTGTTATATCCTGGATTGGGTAGTAAATAGTAATATTGATATGGTAAATTATCATGTCTAACTTTTGAGATGCCCTACATATTCAAATCCCAAGTTTTCCACCATTGTACTGTCTGATTCTGTGTTGCCAGGATGGAATACAATACTCTCAACTCTTGTGGCACGCCTACCTTTTTATGATTGTAAGGTTAATATATTCCACCTGCATCTACCCTAAAAAATTGAAGGATGGTATTAGTTGTGTCTCTTTAAATATAGTAACATTTTTGGCTGGTATTGATTTCGTAATGTGGTTCACTTTAATGTCCCATGGTATTGGGCAATCCAACCTTTGTGTGTCTAGTACTGTATCAGAGATTGATCTCAACTGACTGTAGAACTTCATCCTATTACCTTGGTCCTTCTCCCCAAGCAAGAAGAATATAGAAGTGCCTATTAAGTTCACCATTAGAAAGGTAATGTTTTGCCAGGGTCCTGCTATGTTTACTATTTTCTATGTGTCAGATTTAAGTATGGAGTTTGAATGGTAGGCCTTTCATTGGGTATCCAAATAGTAATGGGATATTCCATTTACTAATATATGACATTGCTGATCTCCTTATTTTGTTCTTAATGTTTCATCTACACTTTTCTGTGTTTATGATTTTAAAGGTTGAAGAAGTACGGCTCAAATTTTTCTAAAGTGGGCCCATAACATTCTGACCTACAAAGCTTGTTGTTACATTTGGTATTGCCGTTTTGCTCAGACAGAATCCTTGCGATGTTGCCTTCTACTCCTACCAGATAGTACATATGTGTTGTAGTGCTATACGTGCAAGATTGTGGCTTTCTCCATGGTGTCACTGTGTTGTCCATAGTTGTGGAATCAGGTCAGTAAGCACTCACAGCTATCTGTAATGTTGTATGCCCAATGCCATTGCTTTTTAATTATTCACTTTCCATTTTCTTGATCATATAGTTATCTCATTGACTACACACCATAAGTTAGTGAACAAATGCAGTACATTTTGTTTTTCTTTGAGGCTTTTCTTTGATGCTAGAGTGGCTGCTAATACTTTTGTGTGTTGTACAGATTCTGCTGTTTTTTGTTTTGTAATCACCATTCCATCCCCTGGTCTGTAGGCTGCCGCCTTTCACAAGGCCATATTCTGTTTACTGGATGTGGAGCCATCCGTAAACCAGGCATTAACTAGGGAAGGCTGGTACTCTCCTGTCCCCCAATGCCCTAGTGGTTCCTGTTTCTGGAGAGGGGTAGCTTTCGGGGTGATTGATAATCCCTGTAGAGTCATAGGGAAGCCAGGCTGAAAAATTGACTCCAATGCCTTTGGCCCCAACCCCTTTGCAGAAAGAGTACCAGAGCGAAGGTGCTCTAAGTACCATTTCCACTGTAGTACTTTCCCTTCCATGAGTAGACCAGTCCATGCTTGCTCTGCTGCCTTGATCCAATCTAGGATCAAGATGGTGATTCTGAGTATTACCTGCTTGTTCTGCAGCATGCCCTGGCAAGTTTTAAAGGCCTCATATCCTACACAAACTGTTTTCTCAAATAGAATTTGTTGCTTCCGGTTTCTATCTGTGGCTGGTGACCTCTGCCTGGGTCACCAGAGCTCTATAGCCAAATAGCACTGGAAGAAAGCTAACCTCCCAGGAGTGTGGAAAAGCCCATGAGTGCGGGTAAGATGAGCACCACTGCTCAGCAGGACCTGCCCTTAATCCTTGGGACACAGTGACTAAGAAACAGCCAGGGACAGGAGCCTTCTGGTTGCCATCTATGGCTGGAGACATATGGCATGGAGACCACCAGGGATCCATAGTCAAATAGTGCTGGAAGAAAGTTAGACTCCCAGGAGTGTGGACAAGCCTGTCTGCTTGGAGGGACCCACTTGGAATCCCTAGGACACAGGGACTGAGGAGTAGTCTTCTAGTTTCTTATGGCGACTGGGGAGCTGATCCTGTGACACAGGGCTCCATACTCAAATAGTGCCAGGAGAGAGCTGGTATCCTAGGAGTGCAGGCACACCTTTGAGCACATGAAAGACCACTACCTCTATTCAAATTCACGGGATCAAGACAGACCCTTGCAGAGCCATCAGGACACAGGAACCAAGGAACACTTGGGGACAAGATCCTTCTGGTATCTGTCTGCACCCCAGAGCTGACCCTGTACCACACAGAGCTCTCTAAACCCAAATTCCTCTCAGAGAGAGAGCTGGTCTTCAAGGAGTATTGACACAGAGGCTTACAGGAGGGACAAGCCACAGTCAGAGAGAGTAAGACCAGCTAACACCAGAGATAACCAGATGGCAAAAGGCAAGGGCTAGAACATAAGGAACAGAAACCAAGGCTACTTGGCATCATCAGAACCCAGCTCTCCCACCACAGCAAGCCCTGGATACCCCAACACACCAGAAAAGCAAGACTCAGATTTAAAATCACATCTCATGATGAGGATAGAAAACTTTAAGAAGGAAATAAACTATTCTCTTAATGAAATAAAAGAGAACACAGGAAAACAACTAGAAACCTTTAAAGAGGAAACACAAAAATCCCTTAAAGAATTATAGGAAAACACAATCAAACAGACAAAGGAAATGAACAAAACCATCCAGGGACTAAAAATAGAAATAGAAATAATAAAGAAATCACAAAGGGAGACAAATCTAGAGTTAGAAAACCTAGGAAAGAGACCAGGAGTCATAGATGCAAGGATCACCAACAGAATACAAGAGATGGAAGAGAGAATCTCAGGTGCGGAAGATACCATAGAAAACATTGACACAGCAGTCAAAGAAAATGCAAAATGCAAAAAGTTCCTAACCCAAAACATCCAGGAAATTCAGGACACAATGAGAAGATAGATCCTAAGGATAATAGGTATAGAAGAGAGTGAAGATTCCCAACTTAAAGGACCAGTAAATATCTTCAACAAAATTATAGAAAAAAAAACTTCCCTAACCCAAAGAAAGAGTTGAACATAAACATACAAGAAGCCTACCAAACTCCAAATAGATTGGACCAGAAAAGAAAGTCCTCCAATCACAAAATAGTCAAAACACCAAATGCACAAAACAAGGAAAGAATATTAAAAGCAGTAAGGGAAAAAGGTCAAGTAGCATATAAAGGCAGACCTATCAGAATTACACCAGACTTCTCACCAGAGACTATGAGAGCTAGAAGATCCTGGGCAAATCTCATATAGACCCTAAGAGAACACAAGTACCAGCCCAGGCTGCTATACCCAGCAAAACTCTCAATTACCATAGATGGTGAAACCATGATATTCCATGACAAAACCAAATTTACACAATATGTTCCCACAAACGCAGCCCTACAAAGAATAATAGATGGAAAACACCAACTCAAGGAGGGAAACTATACCCTAGAAAAAGCAAGAAAGTAATCTTTCAACAAAATCAAAAGAAAATAGCCACACAAACATAAAAATAACATCAAAAATAAAAGGAAGAAACAATCACTATTCCTTAATATCTCTTAACATCAATGGACTCAATTCCCCAATAAAAAGACATAGACTGACAAACTGGATACATAAACAGGACCTAGCGTTTTGCTCCATGCAGGAAATGAACCTCTGTGTTAAAGACAAACACTGCCTCAGAGTAAAGGGCTTGAAAACAATTTTCCAGGCAAATGGTCCCAAGAAACAGGCTGTAACAGCCATTCTAATATCGGATAAAATCGAATTTCACCCAAAAGTCACCAAAAAAGATAAGGAAGGACACCTCCTACTAATCAAAGGAAAAATCTACCAAGAAGAACTTTCAATTCTGAACATCTATGCTCCAAATGCAAGGCACCCACTTTCATAAAAGAAATGTTACTAAAGCTCACAGCACACATTGCACCTCACACAATAATAGTGGGAGACTTCCACACCCCACTCTCATAAATGGACAGATCTTGGAAACACAAACTAGACAGAGACACAGTGAAACTAATAAATGTTATGAACCAAATGGATTTAACAGATATCTGTACAACATTTAATCCTAAATCAAAAGAGTATCTTCTCAGCACCTCATGGTACCTTCTCCAAAATTGATCATATAATTGGTCACAAAACTGTGGCTGTCCAGAAGCCATGGATGAACTTGGTCTACCTGAAAGGGAGGCTGGAAATGAAAAAGGGATGGGGTGCGAGAGAAGAATGAAGCCAAGACAAAATTTCTGATCAAGGCTTGAACTTTATTATTCTGTACTCCTATATAAAGAGAAAGCGCAAAGACCCAACTCTTTGTTTCAGCAATCTCAGAGGGCAGATGACTCCTCAATGTTCCTTTAGGAAGTTGCAAATGCAGAGAGTACAGACTGGCTCCAGCCATGTTATAAAACCATCCTGTGTTTGTTTATCCTACTCGAGGCTAGGGGAAGGGCACAATTCACCTTTTTTTTTTTTTCATTAACGATGAGTTGGACATGGGGCACAAGATTTATTTGTTTTCCATAATCCCATGTAGGGTAAAGAGTGGCTAGGCTTCATAAAACAGCAGGTAATTTCATGGGTTTGGCTCCCAGCATCTCCTCACTTTCAACAATTTTTGAGGCCAGTGAGTAGCTAGGGATGATCGCACTATGATCATGAATGGGCATTAACCAGAGGGGGAAAGTATTGATCTGATCCTCCAAGCGCTTTATATGTCATTGGTGTCTTTTGGGAAGGAGAGGTTAGCCTTTGTCAATTTTCTGTAGGTATCCCCACAGAGTATGATCAAAGGAAGGGCAGACACTAACCTCTATGCAATTAGGTTTGCTGCACGGGGGACTCAGAAATGGACATTTGGGTCCTCCTCCTGTGGTACTTAGTCTCGAACCCCTTGCAGGTACTCACACCAAGGCAGGCAAGCATAAATCTGAGTTTTATGCAGCTACCAAAGGAGTCATGGCATTGTAGGGCTCATCAAGGCCTCTATCAGCCCAATCAAGTTTATGATAATGAACTTGTAGAGGTTTGGATGCCAGGGAGTCAATCTGTTGTTCTAAACACCTATCTTAATAACATTTTTTTGCTAAATGATTAACAAAAGTAGCTGTCTTAACTTTTTGTGTCAAAGCAATTGTAGAAGCAGTGGTGCTAACTATTAATATAATTAAAGCTGCTATATCAGTGATAATCAAGCCCACTACCTTCTTGCTTCTGCTTAAAGCCTGACTCACTTCTTCCAGTACTTGCAAGCCTTTTTCAGAATACCAAGGTCCTGTAATACTCACAGGCAATAAAACAAAAGCCAGTTGATAGACCACCCATAACAGACATGCCAGATTTCAGCACATTAACACAATTAAAAAGTGTAAAATCAATGCGATTTACATTAAATAATGTGGAAGAAAAAGTAAACTTAACACGACCAATTAGTAAAAGATCAGGAGCCTTAATACATGCACTAACACTTGTTCAAAGTCAAGATACTGTCCCAACTTTATCTCTTGCTAACTTAACATCATAGAGAACTGCAGCTAACTTCCAAATAAGTCTCTGAAAATGTCCAGAAACAGCCTTCCCAAAGAAGACTGTCATTTCCAATATTGGATTGATTTCTATACCAGTCCGTGATTGAGTCAGAATAACTGGTCTCATTAAAGGGAGAATTGTTTTTAAACCACCAACCTCCCTGAACCCAGCTACTTTGTTGGCGAATTCAGCCCTTGATGCTCCCCTTCATAACTGCGAGGAGATGCTGGCTGCCTCTCACAGCTACCAACCAGACTTGAAAGATACCCCTCTTCCTAAAGCAGATCAAACCTGGTATACAGATGGCAGCAGTTTCGTGAGAGATGGCAGTCGGAAAGCAGGAGTCGCTATGACCACAAAGACAGAGGTAATTTGGGCTGAACCCCTTGCACCAGAAACTTCTGCCCAGAAGGCTGAACTAATAGCACTTACTATTGCCCTAAGGTTGGGAAAAAACCAGGTGATTAATATTTATACTGACAGCAGATATGCCTTTGCCACAGCACATATTCATGGGGCTATTTACTGGGAGAGAGGACTCTTAACAGCAGAAGGAAAAGCCATCAAAAACAAAGAAGAAATAATAAACCTTCTGAAAGCCCTATGGCTTCCCGAGCAAGAGGCAATAATACATTGTGTAGGTCATCAAAAGGGACATTCTCCCATAGTGAGGAGGAACAATTTAGCTGACAAGACAGCAAAAGAAATGGCCTTAAAAGGAGACTGCACCATGAATGAAAATTCCATAATGATAATAACTCTCCCAGAGCCACCAAATCCTCACCTGCCCTCCGACCCACCTTATACAAAGGGAGAAATTACATGAGTTAAACAAAAAGAAGGATCCAGATTAGAGAACGGATGGAGGTGTGATTGAGAAAATAAATTAGTCTCACCACAGGCTTTGGCTAGAACTATACTTCAGAAACTACACAGGACCACCCATCTGGGAACAAAGAAAATGTCACAGCTGGCTGGACAGTCTGATTTAACCAAAAGAGGCCTCACTAAAATGATAAATGAAATGACCACTGCTTGTAAGGCCTGCCAGATGACAAACATGAGTCATCATACTGCTGGATCGGGATTAAGTCAAAGAGGTAAAATGTCAGGGGCCCATTGGGAAATAGACTTCACAGAAATCAAACCAGGAAATTTTGGATGCAAACACTTAGTAGTGTTCATGGACACCTTTTCGGGATGGACTGAAGCATTCCCAACCAATACAGAAATGGCAGCCATTGTTGCCAAAAAGCTTCTGGAAAAAATTCTCTCAAGGTATGGTTTTCCTCAGACTATAGGGTCAGAAAATGGACCAGATTTTGTGTACAAGGTGAGTCAGGCAGTAGCCAAAACAATTGGGGCAGATTGGAAATTGCATTGTGCTTACAGGCCCCAAAGTTCAGGACAGGTAGAAAGAACGAATAGAACCCTAAAGGGGACCTTAACTAAGTTGACCATGGAGACTGGTGGGGACTGGGTGACCCTCCTTCCTTTTGCCCTATTTAGGGTTAGGAATTCTCCATATCAGATGGGATTGACGCCCTTTGAGATTATAGATGGGTAACCCCCACCCATAATACCCAGCTTGGCTATTGATGCCATTGGAGATCTCTCTAATGAAGAACTCTTACAAAAAATTAAGGGCATTAGATTGGCCCATGAGCAATTGTGGCCTAAACTCAATGCTTTATATAACACTGGGTCTCCCACTCAATCACATCCTTTTCAACCAGGTGACTGGGTACACGTGAAAAGATATCAGAAAGAGACTCTAACGCCCCATTGGAAAGGACCCTACATTATGATCCTGATGACACCAACAGCAGTGAAAGTTGATGGAATAACTGCCTAGATATACCAGACTCACCTGAAGAAGGTAGACCCACCAGATACATCAACATCATGAAAAGTTCAAAGAGGGGACAACCCTCTAACGCTGAAGATTTCCCGCCTACAGGACGGGTGATATTTTTGCCTTTTCTCATTCTATGCCTCTGCTTGCCCTCCCTTTCTGCTAGCAATAAATCCCCACATCAGGCAGTGCAAATTACATGGGAGCTTACTAATTTAGAAACTGAAGACTCATACACTTTAGCCACCAAGAGTGATTCATGGGGAGGAAAAGACAGATGGTTCCCAGAAATGTCTTTTGATCTCTGCAAGGTAGCTGGAGCCAAATGGGCTACACAGACTAGAAGGCTGATCATGGCCAGGGGAGGAATAAATGGGGTGCCTATATACATTCCTAAGACACAAAGTAACTGCAGGGGGCCACTCTCTACTACTGCAATGCCAAACCCAAGCCAAAAAGTGTAGAGATACCACCCAATACTATTGTCCTAGCTGGGATTGTGTTGAAGGAGTGACAGGGGAAAAATTCATGGACGCCCCCCATAAAGGACAGTTATATTTCCCTCAAATGATATAAAGACCAAGGGATTACAAATCTCACCATATCAGATGCAGGTAATCGGTATACTGGATGGGAAAATGGTCAAAGCTGGGGCTTCCGCCTATATACATATGGAAAAGAACCTGGCATTTTGTTTCAACTTCAAAGGGTTGTCTCCTTTGTAGGGCCAGAAGAAAAGATGGGCTCAAATCAAGTTTTGGCCCCTCCTAAGAACCCCAGACAAGAAACAATTTTGACTCCTTTAGTTACACAGGCACCCTTTATTCAGCAGCCATCACTGCAGCACCCCTCCCCGATGCCTATGGCGTGGGACCCACTTTTAGATGACCACCTTTTGATGATGAATAATAGTTTCCAGATTTTAAATAGGACAAACCCCAATATGACGGAGTCCTGCTGGCTCTGTTATAATACAAGATCCCCTTTTGATGAAGGAATAGCCATTATAGGAACCTATGGCAATCAGACTACATCCTCCAGTTGCAGATGGCAACACACAGGGTCAGCTCTTACCCTGCAGTCAATAACAGGACAAGGGACCTGCCTAGGAAATGTACCTTCCACTCATCAGCATCTATGCAACACAACTGCCACTGTCCCTGAGACTGATCACTGGTACACTGCTCCAAATGACAGCTGGTGGGCATGTACTACAGGTAGCACCCCTTGTGCTCACAGTAGACTGTTTAATAGTTCCGAATACTGCGTCCTAGTTCAGTTGGTTACCCAAACTATCTTCCATATGGAGGAACAGGTCCTGTATTGGGTAGTGGGGTTCCCCAGAGCCCATAAGAATTAGAAGAGACCCTTTAACATTAACATTGGGAGTCATACTCACTGCATGATTCAGGAACTGGAATTGCAGCATTAGTTATTAGACACAAAGAATTTGAACGGCTAAAAGAGACTATTGATAAGAACATCCAGAATTTGGAAAGGTCAATTAGCCATTTAACTAAGAGCCTCAATTCTCTTGCTGAAGTAGTATTACAAAATAGAAGGGTTTTTATAGAAGACTTGGTGTTTTTACAGCAAGGGGGTTTATGTGCAACCTTAAAAGAAGAATGTTGTTTCTATATTAATCATACAGGAGTTATTGAAAACTCCTTTGCAAAAGTTAGAGAAAGTCTAGAAAAAAAGAAAAAGAGAGTGAGAACAAAATACAGGATGGTTTCAGTCCTGGTTTGAACCTCTCCACGGCTCACAACCCTGATTTCCACACTTACTGGGCCATTAATGATTTTACTTCTACTCTTTACCTTTAGGCCATGCATTTTAAACAAGTTGGTCCAATACATGAAAGATAGACTGTCTAGTATCCACCTGATGGTGCTCAGACAACAATATTACCCTCTTTCATATAGAAATCAAGAATTTGAGGATGACCTATCCCTCTAGACCATCGTCCCTGTTCAGCAGGAAGCAGTTACAGAAGAATAGACCATTGGCTCGATTCCTGGTCATTCAAGGATGAACTTTAGGAAAAAGAAAAGGAGGGAATGAGAGACTTAAAAAGACAGCATAATTCACTCCATCTTGATTTTCAGATTCCATTTTGTGCCTGACCTACTCTGAGGGCCTGGCAACCTAAATTCCTGGACTGAAGGTGCAGACTGTTCCAGGAACTAACCACATCCTTGACCAGTCTTGTGCAACATCACTGTTCTGCAAACCTTGATAGATTGTAAGCCTTGATGAAGTTCCCAAGCCCCAGTTCCCAAACCCCCACTTGCTTGCAGTTTTTGCCCTTAAATATTCAATCATTTCTGCACTCAGGATCACCATTTCATGGTGGTCCAGCTCAAGCTGTCTAATTAAAACTTCTTCTTTGCTAATTACATGAGTGTCATATCTTGTTGGTCTCACGGGGGTCCCGAGTTTATGGTTCTATCCTATAATTTTTAAGTTTCTCTTGCAACATCAGAGCACAACCATAACTTTGGAAAACAAAACTCAGTTTTAAACAATAAAATCAGTACCAGGAGTATTACTTTCATGTTACAAAGTTTGGCTGCCAGTTCTTACATCTGAATGCATGACAGTACAGCTTTCAATACCTCAAAGAGACATTGTCCTAAATCTTAGTTTGATTTCTAGGATAAGCATTACATATCTCAATTTAGAAGTATCATAAGAGACCTGTTTTCCTGGGTTAGCTCATGCCACATGTTGTTTAGAACGGCTCCAACCCTGAGTTACCAGTTTTAAACCAACTTTCTGTTACCAATGTTACAAACTTTTAATCATACCTAATAACTTCTAAGCCAATACTCTATAACCAGAACATGTAGAACATATTTATACCTTTAAAACCAGTCAGAAACAAAAATGAAGTGGCTACACACATTTTATGTATTTAGACCAAACAAATTTTTCTTGCATTTTCTAGCTATAATTTCAAGAGAAGAGCACCTTGTTACTTGCTGAACCTGTTAAACACAATTGCAGAAATTTTTCTAGGAAAAAACAACCATCAGCTTACTAGCCATAGAACTTGAGAAGCTGCTGGCCCCTTTTAAAGGAGCTTTTGCAGACAATCAGCTCCTAGTAGGGCTTTTCCAGACTCCTAACTACAGGTGCAGGACTCCAAAGGCCAATTGAGGCTGCCTTGTTAACAAGTAAAGCTAAATCAAGGAATGGACGCTAGCAGATAAAGTTTTAACCATTTTTTCTTTTCAACATAAAACACAGAACAACAATGATACAAAACCACAGGCTTAACATAAACAGTCAGTTTTGACACATGGACAGATTGGTGCACCAAGACAGACTTCAGAGAGAAGGAAGAGAACATGATGTAACTAAGGATATCTCCAGTATGAGCCAGAGAGGAAAGCAGGCCGTCTTCTGGTTTCCTCCTGTTTCTAGGAGAGCTCTGAAATAGCTTATATCCATTTTCCTTTTCTTTTGCTAATGCTTCCCAGACAGGGGACAACTGCTTTTCTCAAAGCTATTCTCTCTCTCTCTTTCTCATGCCATTTGTATATTTACCATTCCTACTTCTGGGAACCATGGATAATTTTTCTAACACCTGTTTTTTGAACCCTACTTCTTTCGCCTGATGCAACTCTTGTTGCGGTTGAATGCCTGTTTAGAATTTCCCAGTCATAATTTCGCTGTCACCCCTAGGTGAATTCAGCATTGGGTCAACATCTCTTCAGCCTAGACAGTGTCCTTTATTAATGCACTTTCTGCAGCAACAACCTCCAAAAGAAAAAATTTGTACCTAGCTCTAGCGTTAATGCTGTTCGTTGCTTACCACTATGCAAGATACTCTTATTTTTCTTCCATTTCCTGTGGAGCTCCATCCAACTCAGAGTTTCTCAGTCTATCCTCCTGTTTTCAGTTCCCTCCTTCTGGCACCACCAGTCCAGCAGCCATGGATGAACCTGAAAGGGAGGCTGGAAATGAAAAAGAGATGAGGTGTGAGAGAAGAATGAAGAATGAAGCCAAGACAAAATTTCTGTTCAAGGCTTGAACTTTATTATTCTGTACTCCTATATAAAGGGAAAGCCCAAAGACCCAATCCTTTGTTTCAGCCAGCTCAGCTGGCAGCCAGCTCCTCAAGGTTCCTGTGGGAAGTTGCAAATCAGAGAGACCAGACTGGCTCCAGCCAGGTTATAAAACCATCCTGGGTTTGTTTCTCCTATTCCAGGCTGGGGGAAGGGCACACAAAACAAACCTCAACAGTTACAAGATTGAAATAATCTCATGCCTCCTATCAGATCACTACAGAATAAGGCTGGTCTTCAATGGCAACAACAACAACAAAAAGCTCACATCACATGGAAGTTGAACAATGCTCTCCTCAATAATAACTTGGTCAAGGAAGAAATAAAGAAAGAAATTAAAGACTTCCTAGAATTTAATAAAAATGAAAGTACAACATACCCAAACCTATGGGACACAAAGAAAGCAGCGTTAAGAGGAAAACTCATAGCTCTGAATGCCTCCAAAAAGAAACTGGAGAGAGCATATATTAGCAGCTTAACAGCACACCTGAAAGCTCTAGAACAAAAGGAAGTTAATACACCCAAGAGGAGTAGAAGGCAGGAAATAATCAAACTCAGGGCCGATATCAACCAAGTAGAAACAAAAAGAACTATACAAAGAATCAGCAAAACCAGAAGCTGGTTCTTTGAGAAAATCAACAAGATAGGTAAACCCTTAGCCAGACTAACCAGAGGGTACAGAGACAGTATGCAAATTAACAAAATTAGAAATGTAAAGGAAGATATAACAACAGATTCTGAGGAAATTCAAAAAAATCATCAGATTCTACTACAAAAGCCTATACTCAACAAAATGGGAAAATCTGGATAAAATGGACAATTTTCAAGACAGACACCAAAGACCAAAGTTAAATCAGGATCAGATAAAACATCTAAACAGTTCCATAGTGCCTAAAGAAATAGAAGAAGTCATTAAAAGTCTCCCAACCAAAAAACGTCCAGGACCAGATGGGTTCAGTGCAGAATTCTATCAGACCATCAAAAAAGACCTAATACCAATACTCTTCAATCTATTCCACAACATAGAAACAGAAGGAAGACTACCCAATTCATTCTATGAGGATACAGTTATACACTGATATCAAAACCTCACAAAGACCCAAAAAAGAAAGAAAACTTCAGACCAATTTCCTTTCTGAATATCGATGCAAAAATACTCAATAAAATTCTTGCAAACAGAATCCAAGAACACATAAAAAATGAGAATTCATCACGATCAAGTAGGCTTCATCCCAGAAATGCAGGGATGGTTCAATACCCAGAAATCCATCAATGTAATCCACTACATAAACAAACTCAAGGAAAAAACCACATGGTCTTTTCATTAGATGCTGAAAAAGCATTTGACAAAGTTCAACAGCCCTTTGTGGTAAAAGTCTTGGAAAGATCAAGAATTGAAGGCCCATACCTAAACATAGTAAAAGCAATATACAGCAAACCAGTAGTCAACATCGAACTAAATGGAGAGAATTTTGAAACAATCCCACTAAAATCAGGGACTAGACAAGGCTTCCCTCTCTCGCGCTATCTATTCAATATAGTGCTTGAAGTTCTAGCTAGAGCAATTAGACAACAAAAGGAAGTCAAAAGGATACAAATTGTAAAGGAAGAAATCAAAATATCACTATTTGTAGATGATATGATGGTATACTTAAAAGACCCGAAAAACTCCACCAGAGAACTGCTATTGCTGATAAACAACTTAAGCAAAGTGGCCGGATACAAAATTAACTCCACCAAATCAGTAGCCTTCCTATACTCGAAGGATAAACAGGCTGAGAAAGAAATTAGGGAAATGACACCCTTCACAATTGTCACAAACAATATAAAGTATCTTAGTATGACTCTAACCAAACAAGTGAAAGATTTGTATGACAAGAACTTCAAGTCTCTGAAGAAAGAAATTGATGAAGACCTCAGAAGATGGAAAGATCTCCCATGGTCATGGATTAGCAGGATTAATATAGTATAAATGGCCGTCTTGCTGAAAGCAATCTATAGATTCAATGCAATCCCCATCAAAATCCCAACTCAATTCTTCATAGAATTAGAAAGAGCAATTCTGAAATTCATATGGAATAACAAAAAACCCAGGATAGCAAAAACTATTTCAACAATAAAAGGACTTCTGGGAGAATCAGCCTCCCTGACTTCAAGCTGTAGTATAGAGCAGTAGTGATTAAAACTGCATGGTATTGGTATAGTGACAGGCAGGTAGATCAATGGAATAGAATTGAAGACCTAGAAATGAACCCACATGCTTAGAGTCACTTGATCTTTGACAAAGGAG
>JADRCH010000267.1:0-132544 GCA_019843965.1 Rhynchomys soricoides
GCAAAATCTACCAAAAGAACTCTCAATTCTGGACATCTATCCCCCGAATGCAAGGGCTCCCACATTCATAAAAGAAACTTTACAAAAGCTGAAAGCACACATTGCAACTCACACAGTAATAGTGGGAGACTTCAACACCCCACTATCAACAATGGACAGATCTTGGAAACATAAACTAAACAGAGACATAGGGAAACTAACATGTTATGAACCAAATGGATTTAACAGATATCTATAGAACATTTCATCCTACATCAAAAGTATATACCTTCTTCTCAACACCTCATGGTACCTTCTCCAAAATTGATCATATAATTGGTCAAAAAACAAACCTCAACAGATATAAGAAGATTGAAATAAGCCCATTTCTCCCATCAGATCATTATGGAATAGGGCGGGTCTTCAATGGCAACAACAACAACAGAAAGTCCACATACACATGGAAGTTGAACAATGCGCTACTCAATGATAACTTGGTCAAGGAAGAAATAAAGAAAGAAATTAAAGACTTCCTAGAATTTAATGAAAATGAAAGTATAACATACCCAAACCTATGGGACACAATGAAAGCAGTATTGAGAGGAAAACTCATAGCTCTGAATGCCTCCAAAAAGAAACTGGAGAGAGCATACACTAGTAGCTTAACAGCACACTTGAAAGTTCTAGAACAAAAAGAAGCTAGTACACCCAAGAGGAGTAGAAGGCAGGAAATAATCAAATTAAGGGCTGAAATCAACCAAGTAGAAACTAAAAGAACTATACAAATATCAACAAAACCAGGAGCTAGTACTTTGAGAAAATCAACAAGATAGATAAACCCTTAGACAGACTAACCAGAGGGCATAGAGACAGTATGCAAATTTACAAAATTAGAAATGAAAAGGGAGATATAAGAACAGATTCTGAGGAAATCAAAAAAAAAATCAAATCCTATTACAAAAGCCTATACACAAAAAAATTGGAAAATCTGGAGGAAATGGACAAGTTTCTAGACAGATACCAATTACCAAAGTTAAATCAGAATCAGATAAACCATCTAAACAGTCCCATAACCCCTAAAGAAATAGAAGCAGTCATTAAAAGTCTCCTAACCAAGACAATCCCAGTACCAGATGTGTTCAGTGCAGAATTCTATCAGACCTTCACAGAAGACATAATACTAATACTCTTCAATCTACTCTACAAAATAGAAACAGAAGGAGCACAACCCAATTCATTCTATAAGGTCACAGTTACACTGATACCAAAGCCTCACAAAGACCCAACAACAAAAGAAAACTTCAGACCAATTTCCCTTATGAATAATGATGCAAAAATACTCGATAAAATTCATGCAAATCCAAGAACACATCAAAATGATCATTCACCATGATCAAGTAGGCTTCATTCCAGGGATGCAGGGAAAGTTCAATACCCAGAAATCCATCAATGTAATCCACTACATAAAAAAATTTAAAGAAAAACACCACATGGTCATTTTGTTAGAATCTGAAAAAGCATTTGACAAAGTTCAACATCCCTTCATGTTAAAAGTCTTGGAAAGATCAGGAATTCAAGGAGCATACCTAAACATAGTAAAAGCAATATACAACAAACCAGTGGTCAACATCAAACTAAATGGAGAGAAACTCGAAGCAATCCCACTAAAATCAGGGACTAGACAAGGCTGCCCTCTCTCTCCCTATCTATTCAATATAATACTTGAAGTTCTAGCTAAAGCAATCAGACAACAAAAAGAGGTCAAAGGGATACAAATTGGAAAGGAAGAAATCAAAATATCACTATTTTCAGATAATATGATGATATACTTAAGTGACCCAAAAAAACTCCACCAGGGATCTGCTACAGCTGATAAACAACTTCAGCAAAGTGGCTGGATACATACACTGAAATCAGAAATAAGATAAGGGTATCCACTTTCTCAACTCCATTCAATAGATCTCCAAGTCTTAGCTAGAACAATAAAATGAAACAATGAGCAAAACGGGGTCCAAATAGGAAAAGAAAATTTGCCTTGTTCATAGATGTGATTGTATACTTAAGAGAGCCTAAGACTGTACCATAAAACTAGAACTAATCAACACTATCATCGAAGTGGCAAAATACAAAAGCAACATCAACAGATCAGCAGTCTTTCTATACAGAAATAAGAAACATGTTGAGAGAGAAATAAGGGAAACAAACTCATTCACAATAATTTCAGAAAATAAAATACCTTGGAAATCCTAGCCACAGAAATGAAGAGTTTCTATAAGAAACCTTTAAAACAGAATAAAGAAGTCAACGGAGGCAGTAGAACCCAGGGCATCTCATTCTTATAGATTGAGGAACTAATACTGTGAAAATAAACATCCTAGCAAAAGGAATTTATAGACTGAGCACAGTTCCAGTCTAAACCCACATGCTATTCTCAACAGAAATCAGGAAGATATCTTAAAATCCAGAAAGAAACACAAAATAATCTGGTTAGACAGAGAAATACTGAGGAAAATCAATAAAGGGATATGAAGTAATAATGCTGAACCCAAAGGAATGGCTCCATGGTTAAGCACACTTACTGATCTTGCAGAAGACCCAGGTTCAGTTCCCTGTTGTCAGTTCTAGGAGATCTGTTGCCCTCTTCTGGCCTCTGAGGACAATTCAAATATGCATTGCACTCCCATGAAGGTCAAACTACAAACTAAGAACAATCAGTCAAACAAGCAAACAAACAAACACTGTGTTTGTCTTTCTTTCATTTCCTCACTTCCTCAGGTCAAGTCTCCAAGTCCATCCAAGGTTGCTGCAAAGTACTATGCAGCAGGATCAGAAATGATGTCTAGCACAGCCCTCATTGGCCCAACCACAGTTCTTGACTCTGATGTTTACATCAACTTAGCACCTTAACCTTTCAGAACTACTCTAAGTTGTGCTGCAGGCTAGGGACAAAATATTCACACAGAATGTCACATTCATATCATACCAATGTTATTGTGTGGCTGTCTGAAATAATACAGTTTAATTTAATTTGTGCCATCTGCTCTAAGATCAGAATCCTGGGTCATTACTACTCAGTAGATGGAAATTAAGCTTTTGCTCAAACATGAAGGAGCACCAAAGACTGTGTTAACATATATGTGCACTAAGATCTGCACTCTAACTCTGTTGAAGGATCAGAATACAGGAACAGCAGAACTCAGCAGTGACATGTCTCTCAGATTAGGATGTTCTGAGCAAAGAACACTAGAACTTCTGTCACAGGATAATACTTAGTAGTCCATGATAGCAATGCTTTGATTCCTTTCAGAGACTAACAGCATGGTCACTAAAGGAGAATGCTCTCATTTTGTACTATAGACTTTCTTCTTTCTCATCCCCAAAGACTTCATTAATGTTTGACATATAAAACAAAATCTGGATTAAGTAGCTGTGTACTTGAATTCCAAGTGAAATACTAAGCCATCTTCTGTCCTTGCAGAGTGTCAGAATGTTGCCAAACCAATTCAATTAAACTATAGGCTCATAATCATGGGTGTTCTTCCTACAACACTGGAAAGTCAATCTGCCCAGAACTATGCCTATTCATGTAGTTACCACCAGATTTCTCCAGAAGGAAGAAAATGGGGCCATGGGAAAATTGTAAGGCTATTGCTTGAGGTGTCATCATTTGATTGATCTTGAAATTTTATGGTCCTTTCTAGTATATTAGAAATTTAAATACACCCAGCTTACAATTAACATGTAAGTTAATATGTATGTAAAATATAAACAGAATAAGAATTTTTCTACAATAGTGTACAAGTGGTTCTCAGATTTCTATAAAGCATCATGATAGAACCAAGAACCATGTGTATAGAGACAAATTCGTCATCACTCTAAGGATGGTTTTAATAAGAGGATGCATTATAGGAAATTAGCTAATAAATTCATAACAAAATAAAGTCTTTAGAACTATGTAAATTTACTAACATCATCATTGGACCCAAATATTAATATACTTAATAGAAACACACAAGAATATTTATAGATGTTAAAACCACCATTGGATGAGTGATGAAAGTCTCAGCCACTGCTCATAATAGTGGGTACCTATTAAAAGAAATAGATTTCAGGAGCTATTTTAAAATGGAACTAGGCATACGAAAAACAGAGTGTGATATAGATAATACAGGAGATTCAACAAAATTCTTCATGCCCGTAGGTGGGACAGCAAGGAGATACAGAAATTTCTAGGCTTTGGTTAAATTGATTTAGTTAACCCAATTTGTAGAGTATACTGATGCTCTTCATGTAACATTTTGGTGTTCCTTTTATGCATTGGAATAACTGAGCTTTGAAGAATGTCCAGCTACACAGTACTGCTGGGAATAAAGATATCTAAGAGAGTGTAAGAATGAATTTTGACATAAGCTTACAGTTTATGAGATCATTTGCAGTGTAAGCAAAACAAAAAAAAAGACTAACATATTGGATGCAACCAAATATTGGTTGATATTGTCTACAAATAATAATGAAAATATTTCAAGTAAAATTTCCCTGTCCAAAGTATTAAATATGAGGTGAAATTTTATTTATGATAATATAACATGAACTATCACATGAACAAGAGTCAAATACAATGTTATTAGCCCTTCATAGTTAGTGAATTCTACATTTTCCATTCACCAGAGGCTGAATATAAAATTAACTCTAACATATCAGTATCCTTTTTCTACTCAAAGGATAAATGGGAAGAGAAAGAAATTATGGAAATAACACCCTTCAAAATAATCAGAAATAACATAAAATATCTTGGTGTGACTCTAACCAAGCAAATGAAAGATCTGTATGACAAGAACTTCAAATCCCTGAAGAAAGAAATCAAAGACCTCAGAAGATGGATAGATCTCCCATGCTCATGGATTGGCAGGATTAGTATAGTAAAAGTGGCCATCCTGCTGAAAACAATCTACAGATTCTATGCAATCCCCATCAAAATTCCAATTCAAGTCTTCACAGAGATAGAGCAGATTCATTTGGAAAATCCCTTCTTCCAATTTGTCTTGAGAAAATCCATGGATATTTTAAATACCATATTTTGAATATTTCGAAGTCTCAGTTGAATACTTTGCTGATTGATTAGTTTTGGCAGGGAACTTAAGATTTGTTTGCCCAAGTGCCCATTCTTCTTGTTTCTAGACATCCTGGTTTGGCATTTGTGTGTTTAGAGTTTGCTGCAACATTCCTTTCCAGGTCTCAGCCATGACTCACCTGGGGTCATGCTGCGATATCTGCTGATATTGAGGCCTTATGTTAGCTAGACCATGCTCCCACCAGGCAGCCAGGATGGGGTCCCAGTATCCTCACAGATTCATGCTACTGTGTTGGCATACTGCTATGTGCTGACAACCACATGAGGATTGTAGTTAAAGACTTCCTGTTTCCTAGAAATCCATGAGACAAGCAACCTGTAGTGATCAAATTGGCAGTATGTCCCCTCCCTACAGCCATTCTCCACTTTGAAAAACTTAAAATAATCTGAAATAAAAAGGCAGACATGGACAAACTGCCCTTGGGATCCTGATGATGGTTGAGCAGAGTCACGGCTCCCAGGAGCTCCCTTTCCCATAGCAGCTTATAAAGTTCTTTCTCTTTTTCACAAGCCTGCTGTCTGTTTCACTCATCAGAGCTGTGAGGCATAAACATGGAGCTGGCTTCTGATTTGGGGAGCTGTGGTGACTGTTGATTTCTAGCATCTTCATACTGATGTCAAGGCCTCCTCAGGAACTCTCTCAAGAGAACACCCAAGTCATCTTATGAGAAGAGCTAACTCAATTGCCTGAGGCTCAGCAGCCATGTCTAACTGCCATTGTAGAATAAAGATTCAGAAGGCTATAATGCAAAAGATAATTGGCACATGTTTCTTCTCTAATCTATTACTTAAAACTTTTAGAATAAGTAATTTATAATTAAAATTATGTGTTTGTATTTTCCTAGAAGACTGTAACATACTTTGATAATGCCCATCTTCTTACAATCCTTCTTTATCTCCATGGTTCTTTGGTATTACAGTCTGCTCCTTCACTGATTTTACAATCATGTACCTTTTTTTCTAAATTAGACAAGAACCATGTGAAAGTATGTCCCTCTTAATATGGATCACTCATTGAACATGATGATCTTGAGTTCCATCCCTGTTCTTCTAAATGATGTAATTTTAATGTTTGTGGCTGAGTGATATGGCATTTGTTCTTGTGCATTTAAAGACAGACACACATCCACACATGCATAATCAAGATAAAATTATATTGATTAGTTAGGTACTGAGGCTGATTCCACAAGACAGTTCTGAATAGTGGCAGGGCAAACATGGGCATTCAGATTTCTCCATCTTCGATAATCAATGTCAGGATAACCTTAGAGGAAAATAGCCATATAATATAGTTATAATTTTGTTTTTAGAGGGACTTCTACAATCATTTCAATAGTAGTGTGATTAATTTGTATTCCCATGACTGGTGTATAAAGTAGCCCTTATATACTTACATATTTTATATTTATTTTTTACTTGTTTTGTTTTATTCTTTTTGATAGCCATTTCAAAAGGATAAGATGAAATCTCAATGAAGCTATAATTTTCATTTATCTTGAGGTGAAGGATGATGAATATTTTTCATGTAAGTAATGATCATTTTACTTGTTCATTTAAAAATGCATATGCATTTCTTATGTATTGTCTGACTTGTTACCTTCCTTTTGGCTTAATTTTGAGTTCTTGATATATATTGTGCGTTAATCTCTTGTTACACGATCAGCTGTCAGTTTTCTTTATACTCTGTAAATTTCTTTTTGTTCTATTGACTGTGAAGAATTTTAAAAAATCATATGCAGTTCTACATGCATTTGTGTTATTTTACACCCTATTGCATCCTATCAGGAAAACCATAGCTTACAAATATCCTGCAGAGGACCAGTATTCAGTTCCAGACACCTACATGGTGGCTCACACCATTCATAACTCCAAAGGGACGTATGCCTCTTCTGAACTCTGTGTGCTCCTCATCCCCTGTGGTACACACATATACACTCAGGTACACAAGACAGAATTAAATAAATAATATTTTTGAAAACAGGAAAAAGTCCTCTTCTAGTGAGGAAACAGAAAGTGAACTAGAAAGAGTTTATAAGATTAATTAAGCAGTTTACTAGTGCTCATACCTTCAGGACAGATTCATATAATTTAGCAAAATAATTCAATGATACACAAATTGAAGCTGATTAAAGATAAAGAGAAAAATTATAGAATTCGTCACACCATGGAAAGCAACAGATCCTCAAAAGAAGCAGAAAAATAGATAGAAAGCTAAATAAACTTCAACCCGATTCATCTTCCTTGATGAATGTAACAATTTCATTGAATACTCTGTTGGGAGCATCTATGCCTATCACAAAATCCATATGATTATAGTCAGCAATCTTCTTACGATAAACGAGATTGGAGATGTTGGGTTCCAATTTTTTAACATCAATTGGATCTGCCAGAAAATCTCATCCACCACTCCACATGGCAGTTGGAACCATCATGTCCTTTATCTTATATAGTGGAGGTGTGGGCTAAAGGAAATGAGAAACCATAATGTTTAAGTTAGTGACATATCACTTTGTGGATTGTTTAAGATGATTCATTTTTATTAAATGAAAATAGTAACTACAATTTATAACTATAGAGTAAGTTATGAATCTCAACCTTGTCAGACAGGAGCAGACTAATGATGGTCAACCCTAAAATCAATAAATTGAACCATTTTTAACATCAGAAGTTCTCTGAATCTGAAGTTCTTTACATGTAAAATGAGGGTACCAGTAATAGCTTATAAATCAAACAATTTTATGAAGTTCAAATGAGAAGATAATTAGAAATAACCACTGTGTAATATTATGTAAAGAAGTGTTTTTCCTAGTTTTGAAGTCAATCTACGGTTATCTCTATCAGTTTCCTGGGAAGTGTAACATACTCCATGCTTTTCAAAGAAGAATAATTTATCTAATTCTTTCATGCAATTTCCAACTGGAGGAATTATTACAATTTATAAAAGGAAACATACTTGACTCTAGTGCAGCATATTCAGAGATGGACTTCCCCAGTCATAAGCTTGGAATACCCCTGTTCTGATTCCCTGAATAATAAAAACAGACCATTACAAAAGAAAGAAGAACTTGGCATGGTGGACCTTTATTAATTCTTTTCTTCTGTGTATGACCATTGAATCAGATTCAAGAAATCTGCATAAATATGCAGTAGAACTCTATTGGTACACCATGTGATTCTGGATTAATGGAAACTAACACATACATGCCAATACTTCACATTAGACAGATATAGATTTAAATGTTTGAGAAAAATAGTAACCAAAGTATATTTCATATACATTTTAATAATAGTTAAATTTTGGTAGCTCAATGTCACATGTAAGAAAACCCTAAAAAATCTGAAAATCTAGCTATTGTTATTATTCGAAAAGGGACGATTACTTTCAAGTTACTTTTTAAAAGGAAATTCATTATAATATAAATTTAATTAAGTTAATTTTAGTGATTTAAAGTATAAATAAATGTGTAAAAATTATTAATAAGTAAATATTTGAAGATGAGATATCTCAGTCATTAAAATGCTTGTCTTGCAAATATCGGGGTCTAACTTCATTCTCAGATTCTATGCTTATAAGGTAGGGCATAATGGTGTGTATTTCTAATCAATAACCCAGAGAAGAAAAAATAGAGCAATTGCCTTACTTTAAAGATTATCTGTCAATGGAACTAAAACTTAAAAATTACAGCTAGGATAGGAAAACAACCCAAGTATATCTGCTTGTCTTTGTCGCCACATGAGAGACATTTTATTAATATGCATAGAGTAAAAATTTTCAGCTTCATGCCTGTGCCTCTAGGAAAACTTCCTGCCTTTCATCAGCTCCTGAAAATGGCCAAACTTGGCTTTAATTTTTTATAAAATAGATTTATACTAAATTTCTAATTTTTATAGGAATGTAACAACTTAAAAGTTTAAAGGTTTATTATTCAAAAACAAATGCAAGATATTGATTGCAAAAACAAACAGAATTGCCAAACATCATAAGATGAGATTTTAAACAGCTAAAAGAGAAAACATAGACCAATTTTACCTGTGAATAATGAAGCATGGTTTGCACTGATGTTCCTGCAGGAGCCTGTCTTGCATACACATCAAAGCCTCAACTCTAGGAGAGGGCAAAGCATAACTAGTGTCTTTCTAAGAATGTCAAAGTCTAAAATAGCATTTTAAAAATGTCCTACTCATGTGACTAAAATTTTTACTAAATATACTTAAAATGTAAATATTTTTTGTGTTTCATATGACAGTACTTGGTGGGTACATTTTCTGGAAAAAGTCTTAAGCTGGATGATGAGTGATTATTAATACAAGATTTATTTGAAAAGAAGACAGTCAAGTAAAATTATTATAATTTATTTGTGCATGATATTTACATATATGTTCATATATAATAAAGAAGTTTTTATGCATAGTCTTATTTGTATCTTTATAAATCATATGCAAATTGTGATATTTTATCACATGAATTTTCATATTATAGTTAATAGCTTAAGATATTCTATACTTAAAGGTATAGATTTGGGTGAGGGGTGAAGTGGGTGGACCTGGAGGAGCTGGGGGAAGGGAAACCATAATCAGAATATACTATATTAAAAAAAACTTATTTTCAATAAAAAAGAAAAATGCATTCTATACTATGTAAAAAATATATATCTTAATTTAATTGTTCACCTATCAAGATGACAGCAATACAACAGAATATTTTAAAACAAAACTCAGTCATACCTTATTTATATTTTTAGGGTTATAGCCAAATAGCAAAGTAAGTAAATTATTACAAATTGGCCCAATTGTCTTTCGCTGACACAAAAACTCCACAAAATTTTTAGCATCTGAGCTGGAGAATATGTCTTTTTCACCAAAAAGTATCTGCAAATGACATGAGTAAAGAGAAGATAGAATATGGAGAATAAATATTATATAATAAAAAAAGAGGAGAGAAAGAAGGTATGCCAACCACCAATCACCATTTTAACGTACTAAGAAACATACAGGGTGATCATGTACCTGATGTGATGCTACATTCAGGTAGCATCATTCTACACACAGTTAAGGAAAGTTCCCACCAAATAATAGCACGCACTTAAAATAGTTCTAATCAACTTCCTCAGATCAACTGCTTTAAAATATCAAATAGTCAGAGACTTCTCAGTCTCACCTTTCTGCTAGGTTGAACCAATCCTGTTTGTAGGACTTGTCATTATTTGACACACTCCGTGCCCTTCCCCCAGCATTGAGTAGACTGAAGAGACCTTAAGTGTTTACCGCAGTTGGACCTTAACACCCAGGTGGAGTCATCCAACTTGCTGCACACGCAGCTCCCTACAGGAATTTAGAAGAATGGAATGCCTACTGAGCTTGCTTTGCTGAAACAATGCAACATAAATCAGCTGAAGCAAAGGAGGGGGAAGGTTCCTGTGGGCTTTCCCTATATAACTGCAGCACTGAATATTAAACTTTGAGCCTTCAGAACCTTTGTCTTGGCTTCATCCTTCTCTCGCACCCAGTCCTTTTCATTTCCAGCCCCCCTTTTCAGGTAGACCCAGTTCATCCATGGCTGCTGGACAGCTACAACACTTACAACTTACTAATAAGGAAAACTCTATTACCTTCAGAGAACAATGAGATAGCATTAAATAAGTTAGCCCACATAAAGCTAGAGAGTCGAAGATAAAAAGAATAGGAAATTATGTGGAGGACATTTGAAGAAAGAAAGGCTGTATCTTTTCAAATTTGATGTCAACCTTCAACAACTCTGTACAAAAGGATGAGCAAACTGTAAATATAGTCTTTTTAGACTTCCCAAAACACTCTACAGTCAAACCCACATCAAGACAAGCTCCAGTCAAATCCATGCTACAGCAAGATATTCTACTGTCAAATCCACCTTATACCAAGATATACTATAGCCAAACCTGCACTACACTAAAACATGCTGTGATCAAGTTGTTAAAAGACAAAGAATCCTACTTAAATGAAGCAACTATTCACACAGAAAGCATCTTCAGTGTGACTATGACCTATAATCAGAAACCACAGAGGTCCACAGTCAGTAAACCAATACATTTAATTCTCTAAATAAAACATGGCTCACCATGACCTCCAATGCAGCAAATCACACTTAAATTACAAAGCAGTAACAAGATGTCCCACGATATGCAGTAACTAACAAAATTTATGCCATTAGCATAGAAGACCTACAAGAAAGAAAACAAATAAAAAACTGCTTCAAGATAAAATGAATAAATACATAAGCAATAAAGCATGTAGCTCATGTTGGTGTGGGTTTGACTGTAGCATGTCTTGTTGTAATGTGCCTCACTGTGTGTTCCACTGCAGTGTGTCTTGGTGTAGGTTTGATGTTGTAGGTTGCATGTCCTAGTGTACTGTGGGTTAGACTTGTTGTGGGTTTGGCTCTAGTGTGTGTTGGTGAGTATGAAAAGATGAGATTCATCCTTTTGTACATGGGGGTATTGATGATTGGCATAAAATTTGAAAAATTTTAGCCCTTCTTCCTTTAAATGTTCTATCACATACTTTTTTATTCTCTTCATCTTGTACTTTATAAGTTTTAAAACAAACATACTCCCAAACATTTGTATGTATGTAGGTTAGGCACATACACATGAGGCCTGGTGCCACAGAGGGCAGAGATGAGGCATGTCCTTGGAGCTGGAATCACAAGCAATTGTGATCTGCCTGTTGTGGGTTCTAGGAATCAAATCCTCTGGAAGAAGTGTAAGTGCTCTGAACCACCTAGCCACCACTCCAGCCCCTCCATTTTTATGTAAATGTCACTGAGTAATTAGTATCATGTGTTGCTGACCCCAAAGAGGAAGCTAAAGAGTTAGACCTAGGAAATATACTTTAAGGGACTGTTATAGAAAAGCTTTTAAAGACCATCTTACTTTGTCATGCCAGCTGGTGTTGCTGCTAATGTGCAGCCCAGATGGACCAAGTGTTGGCACTACAGGTACTCTCCTGCTCATGAGGGTGTGTTTCCAAAAGAGCATTAAAGTACATGGACTTAAGCTTAAGAATTACAAACTAGGCACACTACAGCACAATCTAAAAATTTATTTATAGGAAAATAATGATGCTGGAAATGTATGTCAGTGTAAAAGACACGTTAGCACGGGTTCTGATGACAGAGAAATGTGAATTTACTAATTTAAGACAGATTTAAAATAAACAATACAATTATGTAGTAATTGTTATTTACATAGAAACCATGATCATAGGTAACTTAATTTGCTATAAAACCTTGATGAGTTTTCTCAAACATAACAAAATTAAGCAGTACTTGGTCACAACAATCCATAAATTAGCCAAAAATGAAAGTATAATTTGTGCTAAAATAAAATAGAGAAATAGAACACAAAGCAGATTGTTTAAATATAAATACTTAATTTTATATGCAATTGATGGTAATTTAAATGGAAATCTTCTAAATTCAATAATCAAACATGGCTAAATAGGTTTGTATTTTTTAAAAAATTTACCTGTGTTTTCTAAGAGAAAACTATTTTCTAAATTTGATCCATTAGGTTAATTATCAGGAAGGAAAAGTTGCAATTCAAATAATATTGCAGTTATGTTAAATGTTTTAAGCAATGTAGATCCCAGAATAGAGTTATCAGAAGCTAATCGTACTGTATTGTAACAGGGTCACTTAATTAAGAGTATATACAAATCCTAAATGTTTAAAATGCTAAGTGTTCAATTCACTTAGGAAAAGTTCCCAGTTCATGAGGCAAAAACTGATTAAATTCAAAGAGGGAATTTACAGAGCCAATGACATGCCACAAATCCATTCTCCTCTCTTAGTAATCAACAGAACAGATAGAAGTCACCACGGACAAAGACCTGATGATAGCTGTTGTGAGCATCATAACCCAGGTATCATCAAAGCACAGCATTGAGAGCAGGGTACACGTTCAATGCACATGCTATTAAATGCACAAAGAGTGTTTACACAGGTAGGTATTCAGAGCAGTGATGCATCTCTCAATGAACGTAAACAGATGTAAGCATGAAAACCATATTTTTGAACTAAATGAAATTAAAGTAGAAATTAATACCAGCCATATATGAAGACCTCCGAGCACTTGAAACACTTTAAATTCTATACATGGCCAAGTAAGGTATCAAGCAGAAGCTGAAGTATTTTAGACTCAAATTAAAATGAAAGTATAACATCAAAAATACCTGATGGAGCTGAGTCAGTGTGCAGGAAAAAATGTACAGAGTGCTCTTGCAGAGGACCCAAGTGAGACTCCCAGCACCCCATGAGGTATCTCACATCCTCCAGCTTCAGACACTCTCTTCTGACATCCAAGGGGTACTACATTAATGGTGCAAACGCCCACACCCATACACATAATTAAAAATAAAAATAAAATCTAAAACAGAAAACTCTACACTCCCTACACAGTTCAAGCTACCCTTGAACCTACAATGTCAGGCAATAGCCTCTTGAGAACTCAATTGGCAGAGGTGAGACAGTGTTTTGTATCTCTTAGAATCTTAAGGAAATAATTTCTTAGCAATAATATCATTATGACAGATGAAATAGGCCCATTGTTTGAATGCAGATTTCCTATTCTCATGAAGCTTCAGATACTACATCTAAATATTTATGTCTAGTTAAATGGAATTTATAGTTTACATTTTCCAAAAATGACAAACGACCTCAGATAATTTACTACTAAAATCGACTGAGTATGAGACCATTGACTATATGATTTCCTCATTTAAAATGAAATTAAAGGAAGAGTTTCAAGCTGTTTTAGGAGGGCCATCTTTGCCTTGAGTGATAATATAGGAAAATTAACACCAACTAGTGGGTCACAAAAATCTAGATGCTGAACATTCTAGAATATTTTGGCAAAACTGGGCAGCAGCATATGAAAGGGGGGAATATGTTTAAGGGAAGCGCCTGAAGCATAACTTTAAAAATAATTACAAGGGCTGGAGAGATGACTCAGTGATTAAGTGAACTTGTTCTTGAGGTAGGTCTGGTGCAGTTCCCAGCACTCATGTGGTGGCACATAACCATCTATACCTCCAATTTGGGGTCTCTGATGTATTTTTCTGACCTCCCCAAGATCCAGGCATACATGTGCTGTGAATACATACATGCAAGCAAAACATTTATACAAATAAAGTAAAATTTAATAAAAATCTGAAAAAATTAATATGAAAGACAGACAGTGGTTCAGCACTGGGGAGGCAGAGGTAGCCAGATGTCTGTGAGTTTGAGGACAGCCTGGTTTACAGAGTCAGTTCCAGGACAGCCAGGGCTACACAGAGAAACCCTGTCTTGAGGGAAGGAAGAAAGGAAGGAAGGAAGGAAGGAAGGAAGGAAGGAAGGAAGGAAGGAAGAAAGAACTAAAGAGAGGAAGAAAGAAAGAATAAATTAATTTAAAAATACAGGAGGCATATTTTCACAAGATAAAGTATGTTGGTAAAATTAAGAAAATAAATGCATTTTTAAAAAAAACCTGATTAACTAAAATGACAAGACAGAGCTTATTAAAACCCAGCTGGGCTTTGGCTGAGCTGCACTGTGGCCATGAGGGAAACTGAGCTGTAGGATCATCAGGAGAATAAAACAGCATTTCCACTCCTGGAGCCTTTTTCTAGCTTTGAAATTTCTTAGTATATGGGTATTTCAGGCAGCATGCCATAAGTTTACAAACCTTGGTCATAGTTGTTCCCATGTATGCAATTGTGCGGACAAGTCCTGATATGTGTTTAACAGTTGCAACAGGACCCAGTAAAAAAATTTTTTGATCTTCTGAGCCAATTGTGGATTTGTTGCAAATGCTCCAAAGACTGAAAGAAAATAAGAGCATAATCAATTTACTAGTCTTATAAATTATAAAATAGTCATAAAATATAATTTAATTTTATTTCTATGCCCATAGATATTTTGCTCACATGTATGTCTGTGCACCAGTTATGTGTATAGTACCTGAGAAGGCCAGAATGTAACAAGGGATATTGTAATGGGAGTTACAGACAGTTGTGAGATGCCATATGGGTACCAAGTATTGAGCCTAGGTTCTCTGGAAAAGTGGACTGTGCTCTTAACTACTGTACCATCTTTTCATCCCCTGGGGTTTCTTCTTGATTCAAATTTCCTTGTCATTGGCTAGTTTGCCACTATGATTAAATATGTGTTCCTTCTCATATATTTCAAGGCTATCTCTCACAATTCCTCTCTACAACACATGAATGTGCACCATTGAATTACTTTCTTTTAATTTCATTTACTTTTATTGGGATAATTGGTTTGGAGTGCTTAGCTTGACATTCAGTGACTCATGGTACTTTTAGAATAACTAGAAAAATAAACCTTTCCAGCACCTATTAAGTTCTTTTCCTGTCCTAGTTTGGCTTCACTTTCTGTGATAAAACACTGATTAAAAACAACTTGGGAAGGAAATGATTTATTTTATTTTATTGTTACAATTTAGAATCCATTATCAAGAAAAACCCAGGAAGGATCTCAAGACAGGAACCTGGAGGCAGAGACTGAAGCAGAGATCACAGAGGCATGCTACTTACTGGCTTGCTCCCTACGGCTTGTTCAGATACCTTTCTCATGCAGACTGGGCACAACTGCAAAGGGATGACATCATCGATAGGGGATGAACCCTTCATCATCAATTACCAATCAAGAAAAATTCCTGTAGATATGTCCAAAGGCCAATCTAATCAAAAAAGTTCTATAATTAAATTCCCTCTTCTGGGATATGTCTAGGTTTGCATTAAATTGGCAAAAACTAGCCAACACAATTATACTATTGGAATTCTAAGTATTGTGTACTAGGTGCATTTTTTTTTAAAATGTTTCTTCTCTTTTCTGGTCACACTTACAGTGGTTATTGTGTATTAAGGATCGGCACACAGACTTCAAACTTTCAACAATTGCTTGCAATCATTGAGTAATCTATGTTTCAAAAGCATGCCGGTAAGTTCAGGTTAACAATATTTTTGGCATAAAATCTTCCTTGAGAGTTAAGAAGATGTCCTTTACATGCCACATGACAATTTCTAAGGCTTCTGTGTGGTCCTAACTCCAATGCTCTGATGTGTGTGTGTATGAGTGCTTGTCTGTGTGTGTTTATGTGTGTGTATGAGCACACGTGTATATAATCATATTTAATAATTATTGATATAAAAGTTTTAAGATTTTAAAGAAATTAACTATATTTGAGCTTTCAACTCTCAAAGTCATGATGAGCTTCTATCATGACTTTGAGAACTCCATCTTGTTATGTCCAAGGGCTGGCAGCATCTCTCTGTTTTCCTCCTTACTAACTACATGACTATCAAATAAAACTTGGGCAACATCATTCCATTTTTAATGTTTATTTTTTTCACTAAAGGTGCTTGCAATTTCCAGTAATATTAGGGATGTGCACAAGCATTTTTGTTTGGCAAAATGCCAAGAAGAATGAGCTTATCTAATTACTGACATCAAATTGGTAAATATCTTGAATAAAAAATAAGCACCCTTGGGTTTTGGAGAGGAAACTGGGAAGGGGATAACATTTGAAATAAACAAAATAGTCAATAAAAACAACAACAACAAAAAAAACCCCAAAAAAATCCTAAGCATCCTGCCATGCATTTCCAAGAAAGATGGCCCAGGAAAAGAATATGAAACCAAATATATGAGGGCCTGTCCTGTCCTTGATACAACCTGGCTTATTAATTCTGACCATTGGGGGGGGGAATCAGATATTTTTGGTGCACAGTATATGATAAAAGTAACAACCAGCAAATTATCTTTCAAGTAGTAACAATACAACATGTTTAAACAAACAACATGCAATATAGTTAGGAATGTTTTGCAGGTGGTCAGGTGGATTGGAAGCATTTATTGTTTTTAGGATTTTCAGTAGAAAATTTGACATACCTCAGACAAGTCCACAAAAAATACTAGGTAAATAAAGCTTTGTGGAAACTTACTGGTCCCACAGAATTTGATAGCTCAGAGTCCAAATTAATATTTTTTTCATAAACAGTGCATACACATCAATTTTCCATTAAAAAATCAGTGTAGGGACATTTAAACAAATATGCCAATTTAGTCTTTGAAACCCCAGTTGCAGAAAATCAAAAATACAGATTATAAAAATGTTATGCATTTGGAATGATAATGTTTAAAAAGTAGATAAACAAGAATATCAATCATGCTTCTTATTAATTTAAAAAAATAGTCAGGTACTGTGGCTCAAATCTGTAACCACAGCACTTAAGAAGCCAAGCAGAGGGCTGGGGAGGTTAAGGCTATCCTGGGCTACAAACCAAACTCCTCTACTAAACAACAAGAATCTTTAATGTTTGTTACTTAAAAATAACTATTTAACAACTGGATTCTTGGCTAGCCTAAGTATTTCTAAACACTGAGATAATGTCATTTCCAAAACAGGCAACTATTTCCAGAATAATTTGTGTGGGCTTTAAGATAAAAATATCAAATGATCAGATTGTCTCCCAACATACCGAGAAGGGCGCCCTGGGAATGTCCCACATAGTAAATTTGTTTCCATCTTGTTTCATTCACAACAAAGTCAATGGTGGCCGGAAGATCATATTTTATGTGTTGATCATAATTGTGTGACACAAATGAACATAGTGTATTAATTGTTTCTTAATAATTAAAAGTTACACTTCAAAAGTTTAAACATAAGCTTAAGAAGTCTTTCACTTGAATAATGATGACATAAAAAAGGTTTAATACAGTTTTAAGGACAAATAAACATAAATATTTGTGTTCCTTACCTAAAAGCCCAGAATTCTTTAGAATCTGGGTCTAAGTGCACATGTTTCCTGGTGTAAGTATTGCCTCTGCTATTCCCCATCCACACATCAAAACCAGCATCTACCAGAAAAAAGCCCAGGCTGCTACTGGGAGGGTTGACAAGCCAAATAGAAGCAGAGAGTCCACCCAAGCTGCAAACAAATGACTGGCTTTGGAGCTTAAAAACCAAATAGAGAACAGTTCTTGTTATTTATAATTGTTTTCAAGCATACAAAATAAGGGGCTTATTGTGACATTTTATAATTAAGTATTGTAATGTAAGCCTTTTTATCCTCCATTACCATCTCTTTGAATCTCTATTTCCTTTCTGGGGAATGTTTAATAACATGAATTTGAGTCACCATTGTATACTGACATCCACGAAAGAAGTGTTCACTAGTCATTACACTTATGCCATATCCATAAACAGATCTCTCTGTTCTTTATGGTTAAAGTAATCAGTACACCTGTTGAATCCCATATTTTCTTCTTTCTACCCCTTGAATAAATATGACTTTCCTTATTGGAAGTTTTCTATTTCTAAAATTTACAATTACATTATCTTCCAGTAGACTTTAAAATCATAAAAAGCAAAATATAATATACATATACAAATGCTTTGTGATACAAAGATTCATGGGTAGATTATTTAACAAATAACTAAAACAAGGATAAAGTTCTGACTTTGAACATGATCTTTGTAATGTGAGGTTCTAGATGGATACGTGAGCTGGGTGTTATTATCAGAAATAGCATGACTTCCTCCAGTGTTGACTACAGCTTTCTACCGAGTCAATGTGCTGGGCGTTTTTCAGCAGATTCTGAACTCCTACCTTGTCCAGAAAGCTTAATTCATAAAGTAGTTTTTATTTATCCTAGCTATTATGGCATTCAATGTAAACCATTTGTCATTCAGACCCTCAGCATTGGATATCTGCATCCCAGAGGCCTGAGGGTTCTTATAATAGGTGATTGACAAGAAGTGTATTTGACTAAAGAGATGAACAGTTGCAATGTTTCTCTCCTCATCCAGATCCTACCTAAATTACTAGACTCATTCTTCCTTTGTGGAATTCTGTAAACTGGGAGGATGTAGCCATCTTTAGTCACCACCTCATACTCTTCACATATATAACCCCAGTAGGAAATTATCTCTCTCTAAATGGAGAAGAGAAAACACATACATTTTCATTAATTCACTCATCTAGGCACATTTTATTTTTTTATAGCATAAATTCTTTATAGACTAAGGTAGCAATCCAATGTAAAGATAACCTTCAGATTATAACAAGCATGGCAATTTGGAAATGTAGAGTAAAATTAATAGTGACAAAATTGTTGAAACTATGTTCATTAATGCTGAGATTAACTTACAACATTTATATTGGCTTCAGGATTCCTGGGGTTTGGTTTGAATAAACAAAATATACTTTCAAATATATGGATAAGTTACATTGTTCTCAGTAGCCACCTCATGTCACACCTGCTGAGAAATAGTTGTTATCAAGATATAGTATATGTTTGAGTGTGAACTCTAATTATTGGATGTACATTATGTTCACCAATCACCTTCCTTAAAGTTGGTTATATCTTCTGAAAAGCTCTTAGAAATAACTTTATACATCTCAAAGGAGAGATTAGATGGAATTAAACATAAAAGTCACCCATTTTTCCTCCTGCCCTTCATGAAAATTTAAATAAATATAGACCATTGAGCTCATTGCAAAAGTTAGCCTAAATGATTAAGATTTGTCCTCATCTTCTTCATCCAGAACATAGATAACTTAATCAAAACCTTTTACAATTTAACAACAGAGTAAGGATAAGCCTAATATAGCCTATAAAAAATAATGCAGGAGGGAGGGAGAGAGGCAGAGTGACCATTCTCATGAAGCTGGCACTTGTGGGAAGGATTTGGTTTTATCATCATTGCCTTGCTGGTGTACTGTTTTTTCTGACAATACCACAAACATTACACTGATAGTTTTAGAATGTACAAAATGCACACAGTTTCAGAAGGACAAATACTGGTAGCAAAAAAAGGTACATCGATTTCAATCTCTCTTGAGTACTTTCTACAGAGAACCTTATTAAAGTATCACTCTGTGAACAGTGATGTAAAGTAGAACATTCAAAAGGTTTAAATGATTAACTCAACCATAGAAGAAGATAGAGCCCAGTGACTGTACACTCAGTATACCCTGCTCTTTTGCCCTGAAACAAATAAAGTTTAGGATATTCTCTTCTCTTTCATTTCTTTTGAAATTCCTTAATACTGAGGCCATCAAAAAGATAAGAAGAAGAAAGATGCATGTTAGTAAGATAAAATATATTTCTATTTTCCGATTCCATACAGTCAAGTTAGTAAATTTCAGTGAAGTGTCTTTAAGGTAGACACTTCATTTGTGAATGCATTCATTGTGAATTGAAATCAGTCAGGCTTTAAATCCCAGAGCACATACTCACTACCTCCAAATGTGAAGCCTGCAGGTTTCCTAGAGTGTTAAGACAATTACAATTCTCTTCTCTCCTTAGAGGTCCAATAAATATTTGCGTGTATGTGTATTTTGGATGACCTTTCTTAAAAATGTGTTAGCTACTTTTGCAGAGAACTCTGTTAATTGTCAAATATAAAATCAAAGATTACATAAGCTCCAAAGATGGTCATGGGTCTGAAACATCCTCAAAGCCTCTGGATCTCCATGACAGGGTACTTGATAAAACCCTTCTTCTTCATATCCTGCTTCCCTGAACGATCCTTATTGTAACTGCCGTGAATACTCTCTTTCTTCTTTATGTGGGAGAATCAGAACAGATGAAAATGGACCTTTGTTGCAATCATGAATATGATCCTCTGGGGTATTTAGAAGGACTTAGGGTGAACAATTTTATCAAAAGCTTTTGAGGTTTGTCTTAGAGTTATAAAATGACTCTTAAAAGCTTTGTAAACTTGAACAAAGTCAAATGTTAAGGCATATTTTTTTCTATGACTGAACTAAATGCAAAATGCTCTTAAAATCTGGGAACCATCTTCAAAATATGTGAATGGCAAAGTATTAGTAGCCAACATGCATGAAAACACCCTAGAATTCATTAGTAATAAACAGAACTTGAAGGATAAAACTAAGAACCAATATGTCGAAGCTTCGTGGAAAAATGCCAACAGTTACATTTTTATTTTTAATATAAACTGACATAACCACTTATTTTATGTCATAATGGCACCATTCATTAAAATAAGATAGAAAATGTTTTCCAAACATATTTCTACCCCTTTGTTACTAGAAAGTAACAGACACACACACACACACACACACACACACACACACACGAGTGTGTGTGTGTGTGTGTGTGTGTGTGTGTGTATTCCTCTTTGGGTGTGATCTGTGTCCTGAAGGTCCACTGGACAGGAAATTTGGTCTCTTGAGTTTCAGTGAAAATTTTGTGGACCTGATGGACCCAAGATGGACCTCAAAGGGATGCCAGCACTGCAGCAATTAATTCTGAAAAAGTAGAAAGAATCAAGTCTGCTTGGTATTTTTTTTTCACCTGAATGCTTGTTATTTAAAATAATAATGTTAAAGACTGGCCCATACTCAACATTTGATTCCTGGTTTATCGTGATATATCTTCTACATAAATATCTTCTTTTTGTGACACCTGGCATAGTTCATTCATGGCAATATGTTGGGGATCATTGAAAAGACACTCCTATAATGTGGTGGATAGTAGAAAATATTGGATTAGTAAAAAAAAAAAGAAAAATGAGAAAACTTAGAATGAAGCAGTATGAGAGCACAGAATTCATTCTGTAGAGCATACAGTTATAGGAGAATGTTCTTCATCTACACAGAGGTTGCAACTAAATATGCTTGGAACATGGTTTCAGACAAGGAAGTAGATTCACAACATGTGTCCTGGATTTTTGGTACAAGATGTTTTAAAGACTTGAAGAAAGAGGGACAGATGGAGAACAAAAACTGTAACTAAACCACAGAAAAAGAGGCACAGGAAAGCCCTGTTTTCTTAGTAATTAACCAGAGAAGGAACAAAGCAACAAGAAATGTCTTTAGGGATGTGAAGAGGACTCTCTTGGTAACTTTGAAACTTTCTTATTTGCTTGATTCCAAGTGTGGTGATGGAGAACCCACTTTTAAAACTGAGACGTAGTGGTAATCAGCTCTCTCTCTCTCTCTCTCTCTCTCTCTCTCTCTCTCTCTCTCTCTTGGGCTAAGAGTTGGAGCTCTCCCAATCTGACCTTCCCAAGTACCAGGACTATTTAAGGTATAGGAAGATTTTTATTAATTTCTACCTTTATCCAATGTTTCAGGGCATACTCACCCACTGAGCAATCTTTCCAGCACCTGAAATAACTGTTTTTATGCATCTGTATAACTCAGGCTTTCACTGTTGGACATCCACCAATTTAAGAAGAGAAGATCTATTTAGGCTCAAGGTGTCAGAAGGTAGAGTCTGCCATATTCTGTCTCCCTTGCTTTTGAACTGCAATGAGGTATACACATACTTTTCTGTAACTTTGTGTGATGTTGTGCATGCTAGGCAAATGTTTCTGCACTACATGGCATCTGAGCCTCATATATGTCTTCTTTACTACTTTACATATGAATACATTTTCATTCCTTGGTCACAAAGATATGGATGGTGACTGATGCTAACAATATCACAGCTTTAAAATTTTAAAATTTAATTTAAAATTTCAATGAACACAGCAAAATAAATATACAAAATAGTATAGTAGAAAGATGCAAAACATATTAATGTTTCAACTTTTCTCTATATCAAGCATATTTCTAACATTTGATAGTATAAAAGTACATATGTTATGTATTTATGAACCCCAACATGAATCCTCTGTCTTCTAAACATTACTATCTTTCTTTCTGTCTTGACTACTTTCATACATACATAAAACTTAGTATCAAAATTAATTTCTCTTGGTATCAATTCCCTGTGTCAAGATTCTTTCCCAAGATATTTTCTATTTTCATAATTATGCAAATGAATATTTATATATTCCTTTCTTCCAACCCTCCTTTTCTTATATTTATTATGTTATATAACTATATATGGTTATAATAAATATTATTATATATAATTAATTATATAATTATTGTGTTATGTTTTATATTTTATTAATTATAATATATAATTTATAATATTATATATAATAATATAATATTATATAATTAATTATAATATAATTTATAATATATAATTAATTATATAATATTATATGTCTTAATTATATAATTTATAATATATAATTAATTATATAATTATTATGTTATATTTTATATTATATTAAATAAAATAACTATAAATAGCTCAAAAATATCTAAGTGACCCTTCCCATGGAATGGATATATATTGAAGTAAATTGAAGGTCATTTTTCTACCTTTTAGTTTGTTCAGGAGGCTGTTTATAGAACATAGACATACTTAAGCATTAGTCACAGCTTCAAGCGATTCTGAAAACAAGAAGGAAATCTGAACTCTGAAGACAGTTTTACATTCTACTCATGGATGTTTTCAAATTGCATACCATAGAAGTAAATCATAGAATGACTATTGCAGACTGATTGGGTGACTTTGAGCTCAGCATTTTGTGAAGCAGCCATGGCAAAGTCATTGTCTCCATACAATCAAATCACACTAAACAACAGTGTTCCTTAAATAGAGATTCTAGAACATATCAAAAATTCCTGAAAAAAAATCAAGTTTTAGTTTTCTAGCCCACTGTAAGTTTCTTGTATGCTTTGTATGATTCTAATAAAGGACTAAATGAGTCACTTGAAAGCAAGTCTGTTATCAGATCCAGATTTCCACACTCCAGTCAACACTCCCTGAGCCATCTTGAAAGCTATTTGTCTCTGAAAATGATGTACAATGCTCAGGAGGCCATCTTTCTCTAACAAAGGTAAATAAAAGGACATAGGTTTGTTCAACTTTAATCCTTTGTGATTTTGAAATGATCTGCTTAGGTAGTACATCTTCATTTCGGATAAATCCACTGTTTCAAAACAGAACCACAGGAAACTCTAATACCAAGATAATCTAGGATAGCTTATTTGAAAATATTTGTAGCGCGAGGACCTTGGTCCTATCTTTTTTTCTTTGGATAATACAAAAATAAATCTGTAAGTTTGTAATAGTCAATTTGTGTGGAAGAAGAAAAGCAGTGTGATTGGGGAAGGATCATAAGGGTGAGGAGAATAAGAACAGGGGATAGTGAACTGTGTGCATAAAGTGACTCAATAAAACTAATTTTCATATGTGAAACAAAAATAGAGAATGATAAAGTGACAGATAATAAAGAGCATTATTGTTGCAATGAGGTAATAAGCAACCACAAATGTCTGAAAAAATATGAGTGAATTCTTGTGATTCTGATGCATGGACTTCACCAGGGCAGCAACAATATTTCATAAAGCATACACAAGCATATTCACTTCTAATAGTGTACTGTAGTGATGGGGCTCTTGGTTATGTGTCTAAATGGACACCTTATGATATGCTTCTGATGCCTTTGCAAATATTTCAGTGAAAACCTCTCTACTGACCTGGTTCTGATTATAGTGATGTGACAAATTGTAATCTTTGAGATAGTCAAGGTGGTGAGAGCTTCATGCATTTTCAAAGGGGACTATCTGAGAAACAACTTCTCAGCCAAACAATGTTCTGTAATTCCTCACTCTTCATGCTCCATTCAGAAACTGCTACACTGAACTCCACTGACTGCAGAAAAAAAATTATAAACTACACTTATGCTAAGTACCTCAAACCACAAACTGTCACCAACCTCCTCTGAAAAGCAGCAAGGTAAAGTGAACATTCACTTGGTGTCACTTTCTAATTATACTTCAGATCCCAATACCAGGACAAAATAAAGATTAACAACTCCAAAAAGCAACTAAATTGATTCAAAGCATAACATGCTTTTCCTACCATTATCTTTTTTAATATTCTGGGTGAAAAAAACAAACAAATATTTATTTGCTTGTCACATTTCTCTGAATTGTTTCATCCTGATCTCATTTTAGAAAAAAATAGCTTTTAAGATGGCTAAATAACTGCTAACTTCTCTGCTGTCCATCGTAGATACCGGTCTCACTTTGGATCTTTTAGATTAAGCATCCAATGCCCCCTTGACCCCTTGACAAGATGTTGCTGCTCCTAGATTAACACTTGCTCCTATAAATTCCTAACCTCCTTTATAGAGAGCTCTGGACACTGGAGAAGCTTTTCTGGATGAGTAGATGAGCCGTAGTATCTGGGAAAACTCAGAGGAAGCAGATCTCACTTCAAAGACTCCATGTACTCTATTCTTGGATATATTAATAACAGCACAAACACAATGATTCTACCTGCAGATGATGTGTGAACAATTAATAAAGTTTCCTCTAGTAATTATTTATAAGACATACTATATTTGGGAAAATATATCTACTGACTATTATCATTTTCTAATAACTCATATCTATGTTTATAAAAAAGAAACTTAGGGAAAATCTAAAGTACGGTGTGTATACTGAGAAAGCAGTAGAATCCCCAACCCTCTGCATTGTCTACTGTACAGATCAGTATGCTGCCTAATTATGTATGATACTCTTCCTGGTGAGACATGAAAAAATGTCTGCTCACCCCAGATAGAAAACAATGATCTAAAGTATGGATGCCACCACAGTCAAATTTGATGAACCAGTAAGTTTTATTGTGGCTCTTTACAGAAGGAGAAATGGCACTAAGGTAACTGCACCACCAAAATCCCACAGCATGGGTGACATCTTACGAACCAGAACTGCACTGAACAACTTGCAGCATCTCCACAGTCTTGAGAATACTTTTTACTAGAATGCTCATTGGTAGGAGTTTCTTGCAAGCAGCTCAGTTGATCTCTGCCTTTGCCACATGACTCAGTCTGTCTGAAACTGTGTCTTAGAGATCCTTACAGCTTATATACTTGAGAAATGAGGGGCTTAGTGAATATTTCCCCTCTAAGAGATTTTTTTTTGTAGCCTTTGAATTGTTTATTTCCTGTTCGTGCTGTCTCAGTCTCTGTGAGTTTACATCAATCAAGCAGTATTTAGAAAACCTTGTTTTCTTGTCCTATTCATCCTGCTCTTACACTCTTCTGCAGAGTTTCCTGAGCCCTGAGGAAAGGGATTTGAGAGAGACATTTGGACCGAGTGTTCCAAAATCTCTCATTCTCTGCATGTTGTCTGGCTGTGGGTCTCTGCATTTGTTCCCATCTGCTGCAGGAGGAAGATGGTGGTTGAGAAAAGCGTTGATTTGCTTCCCTGGCAGGCATGGCTGGCAGGTTTTCAGAGAGTGCTCCAGAAGTTGGCAGCTGAGGCAAAGTGATTATGTTGTTACAGTGTAAAAAAAGATCTGTGTGATCTGCTGGAGATAGGTGTACATAGAAAGGAGGGGCTGCGTCAGGTAGTATGCTATAGACTGGAGGATTAGACTTGGAGAAAAGGAAGTGGGGTGAAGGCCTGAAGATTGCCTAGTTTCTTTGTCCTTAGCTCTTACAAATTTTATGCCCATCCTCCATGATGTTTCCTGAGCCTTAAAGTATGTAGTGTAAAAGTTGGCCTCTTCTGTCTCCAAAGTGTGGCTAGTACAGATCTTACTAGTATATATTTTTTTCTGCTAAAACAGACAAGTAGAAACGTAACAACCTGGAAATAGAAAACCATCTAAAAGTACACTGACAACAGTAATCCCCGTACTGTCTTAGCGCAACCATGGCTAACTAACTGTCTTAGCACTGGGGTTTTTAACAGCCTCATGGCTTTGAGGAGCATTCTCAAAGGATGTATTTTCACAAGACATCCTTGTTTATTCTGCATCATTGACTTGTCCAGGTTGTTGCAGGTTTTCTTAAGCATCTTGTGGGCATCAACTGAGCCTTACCCAACCATAAAACTCCTAGGAACTTACAGTTTCACTGAGCTTTTGTATTCTTTGGGAATTCATTTCCTGTCCATTCTCCTTCAGGCACACTTACATGTCACTCAAATGGGTCTCTAAATCTGTAAAACACTTGAGGATTACACCTCAGCATTATACTATTTATACATAATGAAACTTTTGACAGAGGATGGGCTAGACTACAACATAAAGTTCTGACCCACCATCTTACAATGAATAATGGGATTGCAGGCATAACCTTGGTGAACCATTCTCAAAATCTAATGTCAGCCATCCCAAGAAAATGTCGGGTGATCTCAACTAAGCAGATATTAAAGTAAACTGTTAGCAAGGTTGAGCTCAGCATTAAAAAGATTTTATTTGCCTTAGATTCATGCAGTTTCCTTTGTACTAGGTTTCTACCTTGCCTTCCAAAGTCCCCCCAAATCCAGAGGTTTCCCCCAATATTCTATCATCTCCTCCACCAGATTCCTCCTGTTATTAACCCCACCAGCCCTCAGTCCACTGGAGTAATCTATTCTATTTTCCTTCCCAGAGAGATCTTTGTGTTCCCCTCTTAAGCTTTCCTTGTTACTTAACCTCTCTTGGTCTGTATATTGTAGCATAATTATCCTTTACTTTATAGCTAATAAATATCCACCTGCCAGTGAGCACATACCATGCATATCCTTACCTAACTCAGGATGGCCTTTTCTAGTTCCATCCATTGGTTACTAGGTAGATTGGTTCACATTTTTTTTTTGAAAAACCACCATATTGATTCCAAAATAGTTGTACAATTTTGCACTTCCACCAGCAATGGAGGAGTGTTCCCTTTACTCCACATCCTCCAGCCTCAACAGCCAAAATGAGCTGTTACTTGAGATTTTTATCTTAGACATTCTAATAAACATAAGATGAAATCTTAAAGTAGTTCTGATTTGCATTTCCCTGATAGCTAAGGATGTTGAACATTTCTTTAAGTGTTTATCAGCCATTAGAGATTCCTCTGTTGAGAATTCTGTTTAGACTTCTACCCCATTTTTCATTGGAATATATGGTTTGTTGATGTCTACTTTCTTGACTTCTTTATATATTTTGGATACTAATCCTCTGTCAGATGTGGAGTGGGTGAAATTTTTTCTCTCTCTATGGGCTGCCATTTTGTCCTATTGGCAGTGTCATTTACCCTGCAAAAGCTTTTCAGTTTCATGAAGTCCCATTTATTAATTGTTAATTTTAGTGCCTATGCTATTGGTGTTCTGTTAAGAAAGTTATCCCTTGTGCCAATGCATTCAAGGCTATTTCTACACTTTCTTTTCTATCAGGTTCATTTTATCTGGTTTTATGTTGAGGTTTTTGACCTACTTCGACTTGAGTTTTGTGCAGGTGATAGATATGGATCTATTTGCATTCTTCAACATACAGACCTCCAGTTATACCAGCACCATTTGTTGAAGATGATTTCTTTTTTCCACTATATATTTTTGGCTTCTTTTTTTTTTAAAATCAAGTATCCATAGGTGTGTGGATTTACTTTGGATCTTCAATTCATTTCTATTGATTAACATGTTTGCTTTTATGCCAATATCATGTGATTTTTATTACTACAGCTCTGTAGTACAGCTTGAAATCAGGGATGGTGATACCTCTGGAAGTCTTTTTATTGAATAGAATTTTTTAAATCTATCCTGGGATTTTGTTTTCCACATGAAGTTGAGTCTTGTTCTTTCAAGGACTGAGACTCCTAGTAATATGGGACACAGAGCTGAAACTGGCCAAATTCTGTAATCATGCAAGACCTCAAGTGGAGGGACTGGGACATTAACTCAGTCACAAAACCTTTGACCTACAGATTGTCCTGCCTGTGGAGTGTTCTGGGACTGGAGCATAGCATAATCATCATCAGAGAGACCAGAGAAACTCCATCTAGTAAGTACTGGGAGCAGATATGGAATAGCACAGCCAAGCATTAGGCAGAGCTCTGTACAGAAGTTAGAGGAAGAATCAGAGGAACCAGAAATGTCAGGGCCATCACAAAAACATGGCCATCAGGATAAACTAACTGGAACTCATGAGGGCTCACTAAAATCAGGGAGCCTATAGGGGTCTAATCTAGGTCCTCTGCATACACACTATGGCTGAATAATTTGGTGTTCTTGTGAGATTCATAAGTAGGATTGGAGGCTATCTCTGACTCTTTTGCCTGCTTATATTTCTCCTACTGCATTGCCTCATCCAGTCTTGATGTGATGGTGTATGCTTGGTCCTATTGTAGCTTATTATGCCCTATTTAGTTAATGGCCTTGGGAGAGGGCTGAATCTATGAGAGAAGGGAAAAGGGAGAGGAGAAGTTGAGGGGAGAGACTGGGAGGAAAGGAGAGAGAAGAAACTGTAATCAGGATGTAATATATAAGGGAAAAATTTTTTTGAAATGAAATGAGTCTCTCAAGATGCTTTGGAACCATGACCTACCTTAAATTGTTCACTTATATATTTGATTTTTTCATTGAAAAAATGTGAAACTTCACTGCAAAATACAGCAACTGCTTTATGTAATTAAAGTTTGCCCTCCACTTTACTCATGTGACTCCCTTAACTCTGATAGTATAAGTTGCCTGATAATCTGAATAAAGCTGGCTATCACATGAGACATTAGTCTGCCTCATTTATTGACTCTCTTCTCCCATGTCCCACCTCCTCTAGAGTGATAAACTCCAGAACCTCTCCAAATAATGCCAGAAGGAAGTGACAAGATGTTCAAACAGAATTCAGACACATTTAAATCATAACAAGATTATCATGTGAATATAGAAAGTAACCAAGTCCTGCTTCTATAAGGTTAGGGTGTTGGCTCATTACTGCTCTTTAAATGGAAATTAAGGACTGTGTTAGCTCATCTGTACTCTCAGATTTCCAGCAGCCCCTAACTCTGTTGAAGCATCAGAAGACATGAGGTGCAGAACTCAGCAGTGGTGTGTCTCTCCAATTAGGATGTTCTGAGAAAAGAGCACTTGAACTTCTTTCAAAGGATAACACTTAGTAGTCAGTGACATCAGTTATCTGATTCCTTTCATCAAAGAGTTCTTGCAGAAGATGTTCCTTGCAGAAGAACACTGTCAGTTTTTTGCTATGGACTTTCTTATTTCTCTACCTGGGAGACTTCATTTATGCTTTTAAAGATGAAGATTCAGGCAGCCAGTTATTTTTATTCCAACAGATGTCTTAAGATATCTTCTACCATTTTGAGGTAGAAATTATTGTTCAACAGCTTTCCCACTTCAGATAAACTGTAAGCTCATAAAGATGGAGCTCCTCTACTGCAACACGAGACAGTTCCTGTCCACAGTTGAGGCCAAGCACTTGGCTGCCACTGTGGTCCAAAACAAAGAAAATGGAGCCATGGGGAAATGGTAAGGATAATGGGTTAGGTGATTCAGGAAGTTCATGCTTATTTCCAGAATAAGATAAATTAAAATGCTAAAAGTGTATTCTTAAAGTCAAACATAAGCAGAAAATAAAACACACTGGGAATTTCCTATCAATGTTGTTACTTTAATGTTTTCCAGATTTCCATAAAATGTGATCTTGAAAGAACAAACATGTACATAGAGAGAAAGTTACATCTCTGAGGACATTTGTGTTTCAAAAGATTCTCTTCTCATAGAAAAACAGTAAATGAACTCACAGTAACATGAATAAGTTCTGAGGCTTTGGATACTTATTAACAGTCATTTGGAAGCAAGAATTATTATACATACCAAAGCAGGGCAATATGCAGTTTTTCAAATGGTTCCTGAATGAGCAATAAATATCCCTGCCAATGATCTTAACTGTAGAGTACATATTCAAAGAAATAAATTTCAGGAAAATTAAAAAATAGAACCTGACACAAGGAAAATAGAAAGTGTAGGTAATACAGAAGATTTCTAAAAATTCCCCATGCCTTATATAGATTCCAGCAAGAAGAAGTGAGATTCTCTTGGCTTCTTAGATAATACAGAATAATGTTGACAGTCATATGATGTCAGTTCCTTGCTGACAGGTCCAGGCAAGAGTAGAGAACCTGGTCCAGCAGGGTCTGTCCGGGGCTGAGCCGGATGGCAAGTGTTGACAGCCCAAAAGAAACACACCAGGCCAGAAGTCTTGTCAAAGCAGGAACTCAACTTTATTCTATCAGCCCCTCGATTATATAGAGAAGGTAAAGGGTGTGGGCACTTAGGTTTGGGAAGAGGTGATGTAGAAGCCAGGGAAGAGTAAGAGGTAACTGACAGGGCCAATAACAAAGCTCTACATCAGCAACGGCAGGGCAGAGGCAGGGCCAAACAGGCCTTGCTAAGTTATCCCTATATGGAAGTGACTGAGACAGGTCTCAGAACTTGAGCCAGGCTTGGGTTTGCCCTCAAGGCCCAAACCAGGGCCAAAATGGGGCCCAATACTATCACTGCCCTGGGACCCTACCCTCTTGCCCTCAGGACAGCAAGAGGGGGAGAACACACCGTCAGAGTCCAGTTCAGGCTGCCCCAAGGGCTGAGCCCTGGCCCAGAGCCACCCCAGCCCCAGCTTGGCTCAGCAACATGATGCCAAGTGTAGGACAGCAGATAGGTAAGTCAGTGAGGAATCTGGGCCTCTGCCGCCAAAGCTGCTCTCGCTGCCATTGTTGCTGCTGCGAACCTGGGGCCCCTGCAAACCCAGGCAGACCTGGGCCATCACTTTCCTGCCTCTATGGCCAGGATTGCCCCAGGCCACACTCAGCACTCTCCCTGCAACCCTCAGCATCCCCTGTGGAGCAAGGGCTGCTGGCTGTGGCTGAGACTGAGGGTGGAGGGGGTCTCCCTGGGTATGGGAGAGGATGGTGGCTTGACCAGCCCCACTGAGCTGGTGCCCCCTCCTACTCACCTGCCCAAGAAACATCAGTCACCTGGGAGCCAGGCGCAGGCTGCCTGCCAATCACTTCCAGGGGAGGAGGCACTAGACAGGACCAACAATATGACACTTGGGTTTGCCTATTATATTTTGTTATAAATTCAACATTGGTGGGAGTCTAATTACACACTGCTGTTAGGGAAAACAGTGCCAAAGGAAATGGAGAAATAAATATTAATACAAGGCAATATTTTGTGCAGACATTGAAGTTTATCTAAGACAAAACTAACTTTTGTGTCCCATGCAATGTAATACTGGATAATGTAATCTAACAAGAACAGCTATTAGAAATGCTGAAATAAAGTTTCGGTATGTAATGTGTTAAAGATGCAGTAGAGCTTTACTATGATTAGACAACATGAAATAAAATAGTGTGCCATGGGCAAGATGGACTTCAAATATAGTGTCATTAGCCATTCATAGTCAGGTGACTGTTTAATTTTTATTCACCAAAAGAATTGGCTACAAGTCACATCCTCCAGCAAGAGACAGTGGTTGGGTGGTAGAGGTTAAAAAAAAATGAAAAAGAAAAGAGAAGAGAAGAGAAGAGAAGGAAAAGAAGCAATGAGTCTTGAGGAAAGCACCTTGATATCCATGTTCTCCATTCCAATGTATTCAAATGGAGAAGAAACAAATAGCATGTAACAATGAAATGATGAGTTTGCCCTTGTGCTGACATCACAGACAGGAAACAGAAACCTCTCCTTACAGACATAAGCATATGGAATGGCTAGCTTCCATTAGTGGACTCCAGTGTAGCCTAGATCTTGGTAGGTTTTATTCTTAAAGTCAGCTCATAGTATCTTCCAGGTATATTTCAGTATTTCTGATGGTGTTGTGAGTATGGTTATCAGAAAATGGAATTAGCCAGACTTAACACTGAGCAGCCCAAACAGAAAGTACTCAGAATTATTAAATGAGTGTTTTGTGAAGCTTTATAACTGTTCTCTGTTAACATTCTGCAAAAGTGGTCATTCTTGATAGTTATGGGTTTTAGGAAGACGCTTGATCATAGTTATTTGCTAATATTCTGCATAAGGATTGCTCTCACAAAGGAACCTGAACCACATTTTTAAGATGTTAGAATATTACCCTCAGGACACACAGAAGGCACCCAGGTATCCCTGACCTGAGAGACACATCATCTATGCCTTTACTTGCTTATACAAAAGTAACAGGCTCATGGGTTAATCAAAGATATGTGGACAACCCTTGCTTGTTGGAGCACAGGCTGTGACAGCATAGTCAAGTAGCAATCATCTGTCAGAACAAATATTTATTTTAGTGCTTGAAAATGGTCGTGAGTAAATACTCATCAGTAATATTTCCGTGAAGCACGTGACTGAAAATACAGGTGCCTCACAGTATGTCCTTTATATTGATAGACAGGGGATTTTTCTTTGAGGCAAGAGAAAACAAATCCCAGCTTGTTAGGTTGCCTTTAATTCTTTTTTAGACTGCAAAAAACTCCATCTTAGAAATTGTGTAACTCAATGGGAAAATAAAAGGCTGCAAGCACAAAGACTGCTATGTTCTGTGCAATAGGAAACCCAGGGATACCAGCAAATCCATGTGACTTCTATAAGTACAGTAAAAGTCATTCCTCCAGTTTCTTTCCATATGGTCTGCATAAAGGAACACGCTTCATCTCTGGGATATTAGGAATCCAGAATTTTCCATCTCACCCAGACTTTGTAAGAATATGCATTGAGTTAGCTCTCTGCTGGTAGAAGAAAATAGCCTATGAAAAGTGCTAATCTACATATTCATGTGGAATCCACTGGAGGAAATACTTCCATAAAGAACACTTTGCTTCTGTGATGAATCCATCAATGTCCTCTGCCGTGTTTGTGGACTCAGACAGTACTGCAAGACAGTCTGAGGAGGTAGTAAAAATAAAATGGAGAGGAGGTTCAGATAAGAGGAAAGAGGAAGGAAGAAAATTATAATCTATTTAAAAGTTTTACGGTGAACCCTTAAAAGAATCACTTGGATAAACATTAACTAATTGCCATATATGGCATGAAGGAACCTCTTAGTAGGAATATCAATACTTTAATTGACTGCATGAGATCTTTTTATGAAATTCATCCTGATGTTATACAATGTAACAATAAAGATAGGCAGATGTTGATCATGAAAAATTGAGTTTTTGAGCTATATTTATAATTTATAAGAAGATTAAGCAGTAATGATTCTACAATATGAGGGAGGAAAAGGACCCTTCATCTGGTTTTGTTATAACTGCTTTCTAAGAGGAATCAACAGTTGTAGGTTAGTATAACATCTTAGAGGAGATCAGAGATATCATTGTGACTTATCAAAACAGAGTAGGCACAAGTCTTTTCATTTTGGGGGACATAGTTTTATCTGAACATAGGTGAGAAACATGGGTTTCTTTGCTCAATGGTTGGGTATTGATAAAAGGAAAAATGCTGATCAAAACAAAACATTAAAATCCTATTTTTTAAAGTAATATACACAGCCTTCACATTGGAACATATATAATTCTCCTAATCAGTTTCTCTTTAGTGCATCATTGAATTATTTATCTTGTCTTCCCCTGTCTTATTCAGTCTTCTATTGCTGTGAGGAGACACCATGACTACAACAACCCTTATACAAAGAAAACATTAATCCATACCCAAATAATGCCAGGAGAGAACTAGCCTCTCAGGAGTGTGGACAAGCCTGTGAACAGGGGCAAGACCAGCACCTCTGCTCAGAGGGACCCACCCAGAACCCTTAGGACCCAGGGACCAATGAGTGGCCTTTCGGTATCCTTCTGTGGCCAGGGAGATCTTGTGCCACAGGGCTCTATACCCAAATAGGACTGGGAGAGAGCTAGCCTCCCAGAAGTGTACAGAAGCCTGAGAGCTGAGGTAAGACTAGCACTTCTGCTCAGAGGGACCCTCCTACCACTTTCAGGATAAAGGGACCAAGGACCAGCCTGGGACAGGAGCCTTCCGGTTTCTGTCTGCAGCCCCGGGATCTGAGCTTGTGCCATACCCAAATAGTTCCAGGAGAGAGCTGGTCTCCTAGGAGTGTTGATACACTTTCTAGTACAGCAAGACCACCACTTATGTTCAAATACCTGCCCCAAGAGGGACCTTCACAGAGCCAGCAGGACATAAGAACCAAGGAACAGCTGGAAACAGGATCCTTCTGGTTTCTCTCTGCACCCCAGAGCTGACCCTGTACCACAGGTCTCCAAACCCAAATTCCTCTCAGAGAGAGCTGGTCTCCCAGGAGTACTGACAAAGAGGTTTGTATGAGAGAAAAGTAACAGTCAGAGGAAACAAGACCAGCTAACACCAGACATAACCAGATGGCAAAGGACAAGGGCAGGAGGATAAGCAACAGAAACCAAGGCTACTTGGCATTATCAGAACTCAGATATCCCACTACAGAGAGCCTGGGATACCCCAATACACCAGAAAAGCAAGACTCAGAATTAGTCATGATGATGATAGAAGACTTTAAGAAGGACATAAATAACTCCCTTAAAGAAATACAAGAGAATACAGATAAACAGCTAGAAGCTCTTAAAGAGGAAACACAAAAATCCCTTAAAGAATTACTGTAAGCAGTTTCTTTCTGTGGCAGGAGACCTCTGCCTGGGCCACCAGGGCTCTATAGCCAAATAACATTGGAAGAAAGCTAGCCTCCCATGAGTGTGGAAAATCCCATGAGTGGGGGTAAGACAAGCAACACTGCTCAGTGGGATTGCCCGGAATCCTTGGGACACAGGGACAGAGGAACAGCCAGGGGAAGAAGATTTCTAGTTTCCATCTGTGGCTAGAGACCTCTGCCTGTGCCACCAGGGCTACATAGCCAATAGTGCTGGGAGAAAGCTAGACTCCCAGGATTGTAGGTAAACCTGTCTGCTCAGAGGGACCCACTTGGAATCCCCAAGACACAGGGACTGAGGAGTGGTCTTCTGGTTTCTTCTGGTGATGGGGGAGCTAAACTTGTGACACAGGACTCCATACACAAATAGTGCCAGGAGAAAGCTGGTATCCCAGGAGTGCAGACACACCTTCAAGCACAGGCAAGACCACAACTTCTGTTCAAATTCACTGGAACAAGAGGGACCTTTGCAGAGCCATCAGGACACAGGAACCAAGGAACAGCTGGGGACAGGATAATGCTGGTTTCTGTCTGCACCCCAGAGCTGACGTTGTACCACAGCTCTCCAAACCCAAATTCCTCTCAGAGAGAGCTCATCTTCAAGGAGTATTGATAAAGAGGCTTGCAAGAGGGACAAGCCACAGTCAGAGAGAGTAAGAACACCTAATACCAGAGATAACCAGATGGCAAAAGGCAAGGGCAAGAACATAAGGAACAGAAACCAAGGCTACTTGGCATCATCAGAACCCAGCTCTCCTACCACAGCAAGCCCTGGATACCCCCAACACACCAGAAAAGCAAGACTCAGATTTAAAATCACATCTCATGATGATGATAGAAGATTTTAAGAAGGAAAGAAATAACTCCCTTAAAGAAATACAAGAGAACACAGGTAAGCAACTAGAAGCCCTTAAAGAGGAAACACAAAAGTTCCATAAAGAATCACAGGAAAACACAATCAAACAGATGAAGGAAATGAACAAAACCATCCAGGAACTAAAAATGGAAATAGAAACAATAAAGAAATCACAAAGAGAGACAACCAGGAGATAGAAAACCTAGGAAAGAGATCAGGAGTAATAGATGCAAGAATCACCAACAGAATACAAGAGATAGAAGAGAGAATCTCAGATGCAGAAGATACCAGAGAAAACATTGACATAGCAGTCAAAGAAAATGAAAAATGCAAAAAGCTCCTAACCCAAAACATCCAGGATATCCAGGATCCAAAAAGAATACAGAACCTGAGGATAATAGGTATAGAATAGAGTGAAGATTCCCAACTTAAAGGACCAGTAAATATCTTCAACAAAATTATAGAAGAAAACTTCCCTAACCTAAAGAAAGATGAACATAAATGTACAAAAAACCTATAGAACTCCAAATAGATTGGACCAGAAAAGAAATTCCTCCTGTCACATTATAGTCAAAACACCAAATACACAAACTAAGGAAAGAATATTAAAAGCAGAAAGGGGATAAGGTCAAGTAACATATAAAGGCAGACCTATCAGAATTACACCAGACTTCTCACCAGAGACTATGAAAACTAGAAGATCCTGGGCAGATCTCATACAGACTCTAAGAGAACACAAATGACAGCCCAAGCTGCTATACGCAGCAAAACTCTCAATTATTATAGATGGTGAAACCAACATAATCTATGACAAAACCAGATTTACACAGTATGTTTCTACAAACCCAGCCGTATAAAGAATAATAGATGGAAAACACCAACTCAAGGAGGGAAACTACAAAAAAAAGCAAGAAAAAGCAAGAAAGTAATCTTTCAACAAACTCAAAAGAAGATAGCCAAACAAATATAAAAATAACATAGAAAATAACAGGAAGCAACAATCACTATTCTTTAATTTCTCTTAACATCAATGGACTCAATTCCCCAATAAAAAGACATAGACTGACAGACTGGATCCATAAAGAGGACCCAGCATTTTTCTGCATCCAGGAAATGTACCTCTGTGTTAAAGACAAACACTACCTCAGTGTAAAGATCTGGAAAACAATTTTCCAGGCAAATGGTCCCAAAAAACAGGCTGGAGTAGCCATTCTAATATCAGATAAAATCAAATTTCAACCAAAAGTCATCAAGAAAGATAAGGAAGAACACTTTATACACATCAAAGGAAAAAACTACCTGGAAGAACTCTCAATTCTGAACATCTATGCCCCGAATGCAAGGGCAACCACATTACATAAAATAAAATTAACTAAAGCTCAAAGCACACATTGCACCTCATACAATAATAGTGGGAGACTTCAACACCCCACTCTCATCAATGGACAGATCATGGAAATACAAACTAAACAGAGACACAGTGAAACTAACAGATGTTATGAACCAAATGGATTTAACAGATATCTATGAAACATTTCATCCTAAATTGAAAGAATATACCTTCTTCTCAGCACCTCATGGTACCTTCTCCAAACTGACCATATAATTAGTCACAAAACAAACCTCAACAGATATAAGAAGATTTAAATACTTCCAGGCCTCCTATCAGATCACTACCGATTAAGGCTGGTCTTCAAGGGCAACAACAATAGAAAGCCCACATACACATGGAAGCTGAATAATGCTCTACTCAGTAATAACATGGTCAAGGAAGAAATAAAGAAAGAAATTAAAGACTTCCTAGAATCTAATGAAAATGAAAGTACAATATACCCAAGCCTATGGGACACAATGAAAGCAGTGTTAAGAGGAAAACTCATAGCTCTGAATGCCTCCAAAAAGAAACTGGAGAGAGCATATACTAGCAGCTTAACAGCACATCTGAAAGTTCTGGAACAAAAAGAAGCTAATACAACCAAGAGGAGTAGAAGACAGGAAAAATATCAAATTAAGGGCTGAAATCAACCAAATAGAAACTAAAAGAACTATACAAAGAACCAACAAAACTAGGAGCTGGTTCTTTGAGAAAATCAACAAGATAGATAAACCCTCAGCCAGACTAACCAGAGGGAATAGAGACAGTATCCAAATTAACAAAATTAGAAATGAAAAGGGAGATATAACAATAGATTCTGAAGAATTTCAAAAAACCATCAGACCCTACTACAAAAGCCTATACTCAACAAAATTGGAAAATCTAGATGAAATGGACAAGTTTCTAGACAGATACCAATTACTAAAGTTAAATTAGGATCAGATAAACCATCTAAATAGTCCCATAACCCCTAAAGAAATAGACACAGTCATTAAAAGTCTCCCAACCAAAAAAAGCTATAAACAAGATGGGTTCAGTGCAGAATTCTATCAAACCTTCAAAGAAAACCTAATAGCAATTCTCCTCAATCTGTTCCACAAAATAGAAACAGAAGGAACACTACCCAACTCATTCTATGAGACCACAGTTACACTGATACCAAAACCTCACAAAGACCCAACAATAAAAGAAAACTTCAGAACAATTTCCCTTATGAATATCAGTGCAAAAATACTCAATAAAATTCCCGCAAACCAAATCTGAGAAGACCTCAAAACAATCATTCACCATTATCAAGTAGGCTTCATCCCAGGGATGCAGGGATGGCTCAATACCTGGAAATCAATCAATGTAATTCACTATATAAACACACTCAAAGAAAAAAAAACACATGGTCATTTCATTAGATGCTGAGAAAGCATTTGACAAAATTCAACATTCCTCCATAATAAAAGTCTTGGAAAGATCAGGAATTCAAGAAGCATACATAATCATAGTAAAAGGAATATACAGCAAACTAGTGGCCAACATCAAACTAAATGGAGAGAAACTCGAAGCAATCCCACTAAAATCAGGGACTAGACAAGACTGCCCTCTCTCTCCCTATTTATTCAATATAGTACTTGAAGTTCTAGCTAGAGAAATTAGACAACAAAAGGAGATCAAAGGAATAAAAATTGGAAAGGAAGAAATTAAAATATCCCTATTTGCAGATGATATGATGGTATACTTAAGTGACCCGAAAAACTACACTAGAGAACTGCTACAGCTGATAAACAACTTTAGTAAAGTGGCCAGATACAAACTTAACTCAAGCAAATCTGTAGCCTTTCTATACTTGAAGGATAACAGGCTGAGAAAGAAATTAGGAAAATGACAACCTTCACAATTGTCACAAACAATATAAAGTTTCTTGGTGTAACCAAACAAGTGAAAGATCTATATGAAAAGAACTTCAAGTCTCTGAAGAAAAAAATCAAAGAAGACCTCAGAAGATGGAAAGCTCTCCTATGCTCATGGATTGGCAGGATTAATGTAGTTAAAATGGCCATCCTGCCGAAAACAATCTACAGATTCAATGCAATCCCCATCAAATTTCCAACTCAATTCTTCATAGACTTAGAAAGAGCAATTCTCAAATTCATATGGAATAACAAAACACCCAGGGTAGCAAAAACTATTCTCAACAATAAGAGGAGTTCTGGGGGAATCAGCATCCCTGACCTCAAGCTGTGCTACAGAGCAATAGTGATTAAAAAAACTGCATGGCATTGGTACAGCGACAGGCAGGTAGATCAATGGAATAGAACTGAAGACCCAGAAATGAACACACACACCTATGGTCACTTGATCTTTGACAAAGGAGCTAAAACCATACAGTGGAAAGAAAGACAGCATCTTCAACAAATGGTGCTGTTTCAATTGGCGGTCTACATGTAGAAGAATGTGAATGGATCCATTCCTATCTCCCTGTACAAAGCTCAATTCCAAGTGGATCAAGGACCTCCACATAAAACCAGATACACTGAATCTAATAGAAGAGAAAGTGGGGAAAAGTCTCGAACACATGGGCACAGAGGAAAGTTCCTGAACAGAACACCAAAAGCTTAACCTCTAAGATCAAGAATCAACTAATGGGACCTCATGAAATTACAAAACTTCTGTAAGGCAAACGACACTGTAAATAGGACAAACAGATTAGGAAAAGATCTTTACCAATCCTATGTCTGATAGAGGGCTTATATCCAATATATACAAAGAACTCAAGAAGTTAGACACCAGAGATCCAAATAACCCTATCAAAAATGAGGAACAGAGCTAAAGAGAGATTTCTCAACTGAGGAAGCTTTTAGGTCTGAGAAGCACCAAAAGAGCATTCAACATCTTTAGTCATCAGGGAAAAGCAAATCAAAACAACCCTGAGATTCCACCTCACACCATTCAGAATGCCTAAGATCAAAAACTTGGTGACAGCAGATGCTGGCATGGATGTGGAGAAAGGAAGAATCCTCCATTGCTAGTGGGATTGTAAGCTTGTATAAAACACTCTGGAAATCAGTTTGACAGACCCTCAGAAAAATGAACATTTTATTACCTAAGGACCCAGCTATTCCACTCCTGGGCATATACCCAGAAGATGCTCCAACATGTAATAAAGACACATGTTCCACTATATTTATAGCAGCCATATTTATAATAGCCAGAAACTGGAAACAACCCAGATGTCCCTCAACAGAGGAATGGATACAGAAAATGTGGTACATTTACACAATGCAATACTACTGAGCTATTAAAAGCAATGACTTCATGAAATTCGCAGGCAAATGGGTGGAACTTGAACATATCAGCCTGAGTGAGGTAACTCAGTCACAAAAGAATGAATATGTTATGTATACACTGATAAGTGATTATTAACCCAAAAGTTTGGAATACCCAAGATTCACTTCATAGCAACCATTGTGCTGAGTGTGAGGTCCCAGATGGAGGAGTTGGAGAAGGGACTGAAGGAACTGAGGGAATTTGCAGCTCCATGAAGGGAGTTAACTGGCCTGACCTCCCGATGCTTCTGGAGACTGGATCACCGACCAAAGAATACACATGGAGGAACCCATGGTGCTGGCCACATATGTGGCAGAGGAGGGTCTTGTTAGCCATCAGGGGGAGGAGAGCCCCTTGGGCCTGAGGGTGTTAGATGCCCCAGTATACGGGAATGCCAAGGAGGGAAGATGAGAGTGGGTGGGTGGGTGGGTGGGTAGGTGGAGGAATACCCTCATAGAGGTAGGGGGAGGGGATAGGGGGTTCTAAAGGGGAGATCTGGAAAGGGGAAAACATTTGAAATGTAAATAAAGTATCAAAAAACAACAACAATGAAAAAAGAATTTAAACAGACAAACAAACAAAAAAAACCATTACAAGAAAACATAACCAAACAGATGAAGAAAATGAACAAAACCATCCAGGATCTAAAAATGGAAATAGAAACAATAAAGAAATCACAAAGGGAGATAACCAGGAGATAGAAAACCTAGGAAAGAGATCAGGAGTAATAGATGCAAGAATCACCAACAGAATACAAGAGATAGAAGAGAGAATCTCAGATGCAGAAGATACCAGAGAAAACATTGACATAGCAGTCAAAGAAAATGCAAAATGCAAAAAGCTCCTAACCCAAAACATCCAGGACACAATTAGAAGACCAAACCTAAGGATAATAGATATAGAGGTGATTGAAGATTCCCTACTTAAAGGGCCAGTAAATATCTTCAACAAAATTATAGAAGAAAATTTCCCTAACCTAAAGAGAGAGATGAACATAAACATACAAGAAGCCTACAGAACTCCAAATAGATTGGACCAGAAAAGAAATTCCTCCTGTTATATAATAGCCAAAACACCAAATATACAAAACAAAGAAGGAATATTAAAAGCACTAAGGGAAAAAGGTCAAGTAACATATAAAGGCAGACCTATCAGAATTACACCATACTTCTCACCAGAGATTCTGAAAGCTAGAAGATCCTGGGCAGATCTCATGCAGACACTAAGAGAACACAAATGCCAGCCCAGGCTACTATACCCAGCAAAACTCTCAATTACCATAGATGGTTAAACCAAGATATTCCATGATAAACCAAATTTACATAATACCTTTCCACTAATCCAGACCTACAATGAATAATAGATGGAAAATGCTAACACAAAGAGGGAAACCACACCCTAGAAAAAACAACAAAGTAATCTTCTTTCAACAAACCCAAAAGAAGAAAGCCACACAAAGGTAAAAATAACATTGAAAATAACAGGAAGCAACAATCACTATTCTTTAATATCTCTTAACATCAACAGACTCAATTCCACAATAAAAAGACATACACTAACAGACTGGATAGAGAAACAGGACCCAGCATTTTGCTGCCTACAGGAAATATACTTCAGTGTCAATGACAAGCACTGGAAAACAATTCTCCAAGCAAATGGTCCCAAGAAACAAGCTGGAGTAGCCATTCTAATATTGGATAAAATCGATTTTCAACCAAAAGTCATCAAAAAAGGATAAGGAAGGACACTTCATACTCATCAAAGGAAAAAAATCTGCCAAATAGAACTCTCAATTCTGAACATCTATGCTCCAAATGCAACGGCACCCACATTCATAAAAGAAACTTTACTAAAGCATACATTGTATGTCACACAATAATATTGAAAGACTTCAACACCCCCCACTCATCAGTGGACAGATCATGGAAACATAAACTAAACAGAGACATAGTGAAACTAACAGAAGTTATTGACAAATGGATTTAACAGATATCTATAGAACATTTCATCCTAAATCAAAAGAATATACCTTCTTCTCAGCACCTCATGGTACCTTCTCCAAAACTGACCATGTAATCAGTCAATTTTGTACAGGCTTTTTAAGTAACACCTAATGATTCTTTGGATTTCCTCAGTGGCTATTGTTATGTCTCCCTTTTCATTTCTCATTTTGTTCATTTGGATACTGTCTCTCTGCCTTTTAGTTAGTTTGATTAAGGGTTTGTCTATCTTGTTGATTTTCTCAAAGAACCAGTTTTGTTGATTACTTATATTGTTGGTTTTGTTTCAAATTTATTGAGTTCAGCTTTGAAGTTCATTATTTCCTGTCGTCTACTCCTCTTGGGTGTGTTTGCTTATTTTTGTTCTAGAACTTTCAGGTGTGCTGTTAAGTTGCTAGTGTGTGATCTTTCCAATTTCTTTATGAAGCCCCTTAGTGCTATGAAATTTCCTCTTAGCAGTGCTGTCATTGTGTCTTATAAGTTTGGATATGGTATGTGTTCATTTTCATTGATTCTAGAAAACCTAGCTGCCTTTTGTCTTTCTTTCTTCCTTCCTTCCTTCCTTCCTTTCTTTCTTTCTTTCTTTTTTTCTTTCTTTCTTTCTCCTCTATCCCATTGGTCATTGAGTAGAGGGTTGCTCAGTTTCCATGAGTTTGTAGGCTTTCTGTTATTTCTGTTGTTGTAGAATTCCTAGTGAAACATGATACTGACACAGAAAAGGATTATAGATTTTAGGAAAGATATTAGGTACAAAAGTCATTTAGCAAGAAGAAACCACTAAACATACTGATAAGTTCGACATAAGGTCAGAAAGAAGGTGAAATTATTAGATGCTAGTTCTGCAGTTTAGAAATGAAGAAATTTACATTTACAGAAATTATTTGGATGGTCGTGATTTGAGATAAATAGAAGATTTACTATGGAACATTTAGTTTAGAAAATTGTGAGTAATCATTTTGAGCCATAGGAGAAGGCAATTAGCTCTATAAACCTAGCTAGAATTAAGGTGTGAGATTTGTGCATGAGAAATACATTGTGAGGTCATTAATATAAGAATAGTATGTGAAGCCATGACCTAAGTATAATATTAATGGAGACATTTTAATGTTAAAAGAGAACCTGCTACTTCTTAATCTGCTGGACTTTGACAAGATGTTAGAAAATGGGAGTGCAACACACACACACGCACACACACACACACACACATACACAATATCACCACTCAAATTCAATTAGTCAATCCCCAGCTTCTTTTTTATTTATGTATTTATTATATCCCAATTGCAGCCCCCTCTCCTTCCAGCCCTCCTCCATAACCCCCTCCCCTTCTCCTATGAGAAATAGGAGCCCCCCAACCAGGTACTAGTACCTGTCACATCAAATCACTGCAGAACCAGATACATCTTCTCCTTTTGAAGCCAGACAAGGTATCCTTGTTAGAGTAACAGGAACCACAAGCAGGCAACAGAGTCAAGGACAGCTCCCACTCCAGTTGTTGGGGAACCCACACAAAGACCAAGCTGCAAATCTGCTACATATGTGCAGGGGGGCTTAGGTCTAGACCATGTTTGGTCTTTGGTTGGTGATTCAGTCTCTGGATGCCCCCATAGGTCCAGGTTAGTTGACTCTGTTGGTCTTCTTGTAGAGTCCCTCTCCTCTTCAGGTCCCTCAATCCTTCCCCCAACTCTTCCACAAAACTCCCTGAGCTCCATCTAATGTTTGACTGTGGTTCTCTGCATCTACTTCAGTCAGCTGGGTAGAGCCTCTCAGAGGACAGTTGTGCCAGGCTTATGTCTGCCAGTGTAACAAAGTACCATTAATAGTGTGAGAGATTGGTTCTTGCTTATGTGATGGGTCTCAAGTTGGGCCTGTCTTTTGTCCTTCTTCCTCTATTTGGAGTCCTGACTGGCTACAGGTGGTAGTTATTTCCGGCTACATATCTACCACTAAAGAGTCTCAGCTAGAGTCATCTTCATGGACTCCCTGGAGCCTCACTGGCCTGGGTCTCTGGCATGTCCTAGAGATGACCCCCATCCCCTGCCACCTATTTCTGTTTTCTCACCCCTACTATCCCTACAACTGATCCCCCTGACCCCAGATTCCTTTACAAACAAGTAAACAATGATTTGTGAAAATCACATAGAGATAAACAGTTCTGTTAAGTTCTGTTAAGTCTGTTATATTTAGTAATAACACTGTATTGTAATGTTATCCAAGTATGTTTTAAAACTCATTTACTGATGATTTATTTCAATAAAACCATGATGAATTTGATAGCACTATAATGTTTGATTTTAGCATAATCAAGCAAAGGACAAAATATGATTAGACATTACAGAAGCAGTAGTGAGCCAAGAGTTTGGTCAATGAATGATGGCTGTTAGAAATGAGGACAGCATGTACAGAACTACAGAGATAGCTCTGTCTGATTGGGACTCATGTCTCAATCTCTTTGAGTTAGCATTTCTGCCTGGAGCTTAAGAGTTGGCTTTCATCTGATAAGCAATACTATGTTTAACCCTAAGGCACTAGGCTCCAAGCGTGTAAGCATTTAGTTCCGTAGCCATGATCTTCTTGATTACCTTCATTTGTGCCCCATAGCACAGATATCTAGGATAATCTTCTTTGTTCTTTCTAGCCTTTGTAAGTATAAAATAAGAATCAATTAAGATATCCGTGGAGATAAATTCTATTTTTACACGACTCAAATATGGCCTAATTGATGATGCAAAGAAGTTTTATAACTGAAAGTTTCCTTTCTTGTTCTCAGTTCATTGCTTGATCTGGGAAACCAAAATCTATCTAAATTATCTCTGTTCTTGATCAACAAACACAGAAACTAGGAAACATTCTATGTAGGATTTTGATGCAGAGATCATGAAGTATAAGCATTGTCCTGGCTGATTGTTGTAAAATATTTATTTTATTTTATTTTTTATCCTTAATCTTCATGCAGTAATCTATTACAGAAAACCCCGAGAGTGATAAAGAACACAGTGATATTTAATACTAAATATAAAATAATTACTTGATATTATGTTCAAGAATATTCAACAGACCCAAAGTGCCATCCAGAGTAAACAATTTCATGTTACTTGTGACTGAGAAACAAGAAACCTAGGGTCTGTGTGATAAAAGCAAGAATCAGAAGTTAACATAGGTCTATATGGCAGATTGAAAGCCAACAGCATTTCCATCTTTTCTGTGGCTTTTGAACCAAAACATTTAGGAAAAGCAAGTTTCTAGCTGAGAAGATTTACCAAAGTTCAACTTTAGATGGAGAAGGATGTGGAGAAATGCAAAAATTCTGGTTATTAGATCAGAGAGTGAGAAAGAACACAGCCAGCTCCAGGACACTGCAGTGCTTGCTGTCTTGCTAAAGAGGGGGCAGAGGAAGACACAGATCAGGGAAACTGGTGTGGAAAGAGAGGCTCAATAAGGAGCCTAAACTTAGTTACATGGCAGCCTTGGAGTGAGATGGTCCCTGAGAAGTGCTCTGTGATCTACACAGCTTATTGGACCTGTAACTGGAAGCTGTTTTGACAAGGTCACACATAAGCTTGTGTTGGGAACCATGACTTCCTGTATCTTCCTTTTCCCCAAGAATGCACACAAATAATGTCATAAGGTTTCAGGAGAATTAACTTGTGAAATGCACATCGAGAAACATATTTGGTAGGTCTATTAATTTCCCTTTTCCTTCATGTTATAAAATTACACAACACAAAGCAACTTATGAATGAAAGTGTTTATCTGTACTTGTGTTGCAGAGGGATAAGGATCTATCACAGTGAGGCAGCATGACAGCAAGCAGCAGACATGACATCGAAACAAGAACCTGAGAGATGACATCCTTACCCATATGGAGAAAGCAGAGGGAGAATCCTGGACTTGGGAAGAGGCTACCAGTTCTCAAAGCCTTCCTCTAGCAAGGTTGCACCATTAAAGTCTGCAAAAATCCCTACAAAAGCACCATCCACTGGAAACTAACTGTTCAAATATATGATCTCTATCAAGAGGGGACATTTAGCTCACAGCATCATCTTTAGAAACAGAGTAGAGTCGAGATAATTTCCTTAGATTGACAGATCCTGGGTCCAAACAGAGTTCATCAAGTCATCTGTCACTGTAATTAGAACAGAAGGGTCCCTCTAAAGGACCCACAATGAATGAATGAATGAATGAATGAATGAGTGTGTGTATTGTCCCACATCTCTTTCCACAGTTTTTCCTACTCAGTCTGACTCTGTCCCTTCTGCAGCACCACAACACCGCAGTGGTCTGGGCCTGCTTTTGTTCTTTCTCAGAAATTTTCTGCTTCTTGCCAAGTCTTTCTCTGTCCAGAGTTTAACTTCATTGACTTTAACTTTTCCCTATATTATTTTTAACAATATTTTTTACAAAATTAATTACACTATATTTTAAAGTAATTTTATCCGAGTGCATGAGAATCATCAATTCCTTTCAAGTTCATTCTCACAATAAGTTCAATTGTGTTCACTGATATTTCTGAATAAGACACTAGGTGGGGCTGTCATACAGCTCACTAGAGCAGTGCTTGGCATAGTTCCCTCCTTTCCAGTATGAAATAGAAGCATTTTTGTAAGGCTGGTTAATAGAGTTTTGCAATGATCACATGATAACTAAAACAGTTCCCAACCATAGAACGTAGAGAAATGATGTCAACCCAAAATCTGGGAGTTTAAAAGGCATGGTAGAGCATCTTTTGGGAATATGCCCAGGAGTGGTATAGCTGGGCCTTCAGGTAGAACTATTTCCAATTTTCTGAGGAACCTCCAGATTGATCTCCACATTGGTTGTACCAGTTTGCAATCCCACCACCATGGGGGAGTGTTCTGCTTTCTCCAAGTCCTCGCCAGCATGTGCTGTCACTTGAGTTTTTGATCTTAACCATTCTGATTGGTGTAAGATGGAATCTAAGGGTCATTTTGATGTTCATTTCCCTGATGACTAAGGATGCTGAACATTTCTTTTTTCTTTTTAATCATTCTATTCCTTTACATTTCAAATGATATCCAACTTCCCAGTTACCCCTCCAGAAGCCCCCCCCACTTCCCTCTCCTCCATCTGCTTTGCTTCTATGAAAGTGCTCTCCCACCCACCCACCTTCTCCTGCTCCACCTCTCCAGCATCAAACCTCCATACCACCAAGGGCCTCTCCTCCCATTGATGTCAAACAAGGTCATCCTCTGCTACCTATGTATTTGGAGCCATGGAGTCCTCCCTGTATACTCCTCAGTTGGTGGTCTAGTCCCTGGGAGCACTGGGTGGTCCAGCCAGCTGATGTTGTTCTTCCTACAGGGTTCCAATCCCCCTCAGCTCCTCCAGTCCTTCCACCAGCATCCCTGAGCCGTCTGATGGTTGGCTCCAAGCATTCACATGTGTATTGGTCAGTTGGTGGCAGTCATACCAGGTTCTTGTCATAAAGTGCCTCTTGGCAATATCAGTTTTGGTTTCTGCAGACATGATGGATCCCCAGATGGCCTTTATTTCAGTCTCTGCTCCATTTTCTAATCACTGTTCTTCCCTCTGGACAGGAACATTCCTGGGTTAAAAATTTTGAAATGAGCGTTTGGCCCCATTCCACCACTGAAGGCCATGCCTATCTACTGGAGGGAGTCTCTGCAGGTCTATCTCCCCATCTCTGCTAAAATCATCCCCATTGTGTCTCGGGAGCCTCTCATTTCCCTGGCATCTGGGACCCTCCAGTGGCTATCCACAGTTCCTCATTCCCCCTGCATTTCTTTAAAGTGCCCCTCAGCCATTCGAGATTCATCTGTTGAGAATTTTCTGTTTAACTCTGTACACTATTTGTAAATTGGGTTATTTGGGTTTTTGGAGGTTAACTTCTTGAGGTCTTTATATATTTTGGATATAAGCCCTCTATCAGGTGTGGGGTTAGTGAAGATTTTTTTCCCAATCTGTATGTAGATTACAGTTTTGTCCAATTGGTAGTGTCCTTTGCCTTATAGGCACTTTTCAATTTCATGAGGTCCCATTTATCAATTGTTGATCTTAGAGCCTGGGCCATTGGTCTTTTGTTCAGAAAATTTCCCCCTGTGCTGATGAGTTCAAGGTTCTTTCCCACTTTCTCTTCTATTAGATTCAGTGTATCTGGTTTTATGTTGAGGTCCTTGATTTACTTGGACTTGAGCTTTGTGCGAGATGATAAATATGGATCTATTTTCACTTTTCTACATTCAGACTGCCAATTATACCAGCACCATTTATTGAAGATGTTTTCTTTTTCCACTGTATGTCTTTTGCTTCTTTTTCAAAAGTAAAGTGTCCATAGGTGTATGGATTTATTTCTAGGTCTTCAATTCTATTCCACTGATTGACCTGTCTGTCTCTGTAACAATGCCATAGGTCTTTGTTACCATTGCTTTGGTAGTATAGCTTGAGTTCAGAGTTGGTGATTCTCCCAGAAGATATTTTATTGTTGAGAATTGTTTTGACTATCCTGATGTTCATATCAGCCTTATTTGTAATTCCAGAAGCTGGAAACAATTTAGCATTCTTATGGCATAGTTTGAAATTGCAACATCACAATTCAGCATTGTAATGTCATAAGAGCACACCATTGATAGCAAAGTTCAGTCCCATGGTGTCCGAATTTAGCATTGTGATGTTACAGCTCAGCCTTGTGATATTACAATTTGGGGTTTGGATGTCACAATACAAAATTATGATAGCATGATGATGCATTGTGATGAAAAAAAAGAAACGCTGTAATGTCAAAATTCAGCACCATGATGTCACAATACAGTTTTGCTAGAGCAGAATGGAAAATTAGGATGTCAAAACTCTGCATTATTATACCAGAAAATAGCACTGTGATGTCAAGAATGAGCACTATAACAGTGTAATTGAGCACTGTGATGTCACAGTTCAATATGGTGAGGGTATAAAGCAGCATAGAGATCATACCATGTACCATGATGTTGATGTCACAAAGGCACACTGTGGTTCCACAGTGCAAATTTATGATGGCTTAATGGGCACTATGATGTTATACTGCAACATTGTGATGTCACAGTACAACACAGTGATATCATAGTACAGCACTGTGATGGTGTAATCAAGCCATAGTTTACCTTTTTTTTTCAGTGTACAGTATTCTGCATGAGGCCTCACTATTGTCTTTTATGTCATAACTTCTTAGTTCATGCTTATCATGAAAATGTTCTTCTGTCTTCAGTTATAGATAGCATGCTGCATACAGCAATCTGGGTTGTCTTCCAGAGCTCAAAATCTTCCTGGATTTTAGAGTGTTGAAAAGTGTTCTGTTGGGCATGTTTCCTTTATATACCACTCAGTGTTCCTCCTTTTCAATTGTCAAGTTAATATGTTTGTACTTCCTGTGTAATGTTTTAACATAAAATAATCTCTGAAGGCTCCCTTTTTGTTCTTCTCTGTTTGGTATTATATCTCCCAATGGTGTGTGATCATCTCTTTCCCCATATTTTGAAAATTTCTGATATGATTTCACTTTTCCCTGTGCCTTTCTTGTATTTATTTGTTGTCTGTACTTCCCCTTAGTAGTAGATGAGGTCATTCAATGGTGTCCTGTAGACCTCATGTGTTATATTTGTATTTTCATATTCATTTATCTGTGTTCTGCCTCAATGTTCTAATTCACATATGTTCCCTTTAACTCCAATACTATGTCATAGCTCTATCAATTCTATTGTTGAAACTTTTAATTGAGATTTTATCAGACAAAAGATATCCTGAAACTCATACTAAAGGTAGAATGAATAGAAATAAAGAAATGTGATCAGGCAACCTATAAAAACTCTGATCCTCAGCAGCCTGAGCCTGGGCAAGTCTCAATCATCTAAAACCCAGCTGAAAGAGACACAGGATGTGCACACATACCTGAATCCTATGAATCCTAAGAGGTATGGACATCACAATTTCATCCCATGATGGAGCATCCAAAATCAGGACTAGCACAGCTATACGACTCTTCTGATGACTTCCTACAGGTATATATATGTATGTGTATGTATGTATATGTATATGTACATGTATATGTGTGTGTGTGTACACATAAAGTGTATGTATGTTTTAATACATTTATATATGTAAATATACATACATATGTACCCTATTTATCAACCTAGCTCTTTTTCTCCTCCACATTAAAATAAAAGTTATTGTTTATTTCGTGTGTGTGTGTGTGTGTGTGTGTGTGTGTATTCTGATTTGTTTGTGGAGGTTTGTGGAGAACTTTGAGGAGTCAGTTCTTTCCTCCCACATTTATGTGGATTTTAGGTTATTTAACTTGGACCGTCAAGCTTGTACCCTCATGTCCTTTCCTTCTTCATTTTTATACTTCTCTTATTTAATAGCTTGTGTCACTTTAATGGAGCAGCTTTGTCCTGCTCCTTTGTATTCTCTTCTCTTTGCCCTTCTTACTCCTTCTTTTTCTCCCCCTTTCCCTCTTCCGCCTTTAAAATGCCTGCTATTAAAACCATGATGCAGATTTTCTCATTCTTTGTCTCTGTCTTCAGGCATGGTTACAATTTGCTGCAGCTGCCTTTTACACTAAGGAGAGCACTCCTCAAAAAGAAAACCAAATAACCCAATTTAAAAATAGGGCACAGAGCCAAACAAAGAATTCTCAACCGAGGAATATTGAATGACCAAGAACCACGTCTGATAGAGGGCTAATATCCAATACATAGAAAGAGCTCAAGAAGTTAGACTCCAGAAAAGCAAATAACGCTATTAAAAATGGGGTACAGAGCTAAACAAAGATTTTTCAACTAATATCAAATGGCCAAGAAGCACATAAAGAAATGTTCAACATCCTTAGTCATCAGGTAAATGCAAATCAAAATGATGCTGAGATTTCACCTCATACCAGTCAAAATGGCTAAGATCAAAAACTCAGGAGACAGCAGATGCTGGCAAGGATGTGGAGAAAGAGAAACACTCCTACATTAATGGTGGGATTACAAACTGGTAAAACCACTCAAAAAATCAGTATGGCAGTTCCTCAGCAAATTGGAAATAGTTCTACCTGATGACCAGCTATATTGCTCCATGGCATATACCTAAAAGATGCTCCACCATACCACAAGGACACATGCTCCACTATGTTCATAGCAGCCTTATTAAAAATAGCAAAAAGCTGGAAACAACTCAGATGTCCTTTAACCAAAGAATGGATACATAAAATGTGGTTTATTTATATAATGTAATACTATTCAGCTATTTAAAATGAGGACATCCTGTGTTTTGCAGGCAAATGGATAGAACTAGAAAATATCATCCTGAGTGAGGCAACTCAGACCCAAAAGGACATGATTAGTACTCACTGATTAATGGATATTAGCAGAAAAGTTCAGACTATCCATGATACAACTCACAGACCATATGAAGCTTAATAAAAAGGAAGGCCCAAATGTGGATATATCAATTCCACTTAGAAGGGGGAACAAAATAATCATGGGAACAGAGGAAAGGAGGGATCTGGGTGGGAGAAGGGAGGGGGAGGGAAAAAGGGAGGCAGGATCAGGTATAGGGTAGAGGGAGACAGAAGAGAAGGCCAGAGGGCCAGGAGAATATATAGAAATATGCAGCAGTGTGGGGTGGGTGGGCAGGGAACCTCTAGAAAGTCCAAGACACCAGTAATGTGAGAGGCTCCCAGTACCCAATGGGGATGACCATAGCAGAAATGGCCAACAGTGGGAAGATGAAATCTAAAGCAACCACTTCCAGTACATTGACATGACCCCCATTTGAGGCATGGGTTCAAGTTTTTGACCCAGAATTGTTCCTGTCTAAAGGAAATGCAGGGCCAAAAAAATTGAGCCATCTAGTGATTGGCCCAACTTGGGGTCCAGCCCATTCATGCACACCAAACCCTGACACTATTACTGATCCCATGTTGTGCTTGCAGTTAGGAGCCTAGCATGGCTGTCTTCTGAAAAGCTCTACCAGCAGCTGACTGAGACAGATGCAGATACAGCCAAGCATTGGACTGAGGTCATGGACCCCTATGGAAGAGTTAGAGGAAGGACTGACGGAGCTGAAGGAGATTGTAACCCCATAGGAAGACCAACAGTTGTCAACTAACCTGGACCCCTGCAAACTCCCAGAGACTAAGCCATCAAAGAGCATACATGGGCTGGTCTGTGGCTTCTGATACATATGTAACAGAAGATTGCCTTGCCTGTCCTCAGTGGGAAAGGATGAGCTTAATTGTGTCCAAAAGTGATGCCCCAGGGAAAAGGGATGCTAGAAGGATGAGGAGGAAATGGATGGGTGGGTGGGGGAGCACCTTCTCAAAAGCAAAGTGGAGAAGATGGGATGAAGAACTCTTGGAGGGGTACCAGGAAGAAGGAGAAAGATTAGGAATGTACATAAATAAAATAATTAATAGAAAACAAAACAAAACAAACCAGGACTGAGACTACATGCTGTTTTCAAAAACATAAAATTGCCTACATTACTAAAAGAGCCTCATTTAGTTCCCAGTTATGGGAATCTTAGAGCAAAACAGGTGTGTGACCACTGTCAATGTGTGGTGTTGGATTTTAAACAGAAGAGAAAGACTCAAAAAACACAAGTAGACTTTTTAAAAAAATAATAATAATAAACTTTCTTATGAAAAAAAGTCCTTGGGCTGGAGAGATGGCTCAGCAGTTAAGAGCACTGACTGCTCTTCCAGAGGTCCTGATTTCAATTCCCAGCAACCACATTGTGGTTCACAACCATCTGTAATGGGATCCAATTCCCTCTTCTGATGTGTATCTAAAAACAGCTTCAGTGTACTCATATAAATAAAAATAAATAAATCTTTAAAAAGGAAAAAGAAAAAAGTTCCTTCTATCCAGGCCTTGGCCACATTAATGATACAAGGATTCATACATATGATATATTAATCCATATATTGGTGCAATTACAAAAACCTAATGACCTCCATGAAGGCCCACTTCTTAAGTATTCTACCAACCTAACACTGCTAACTCTGGACACATTGCTTCCTGCACATGGAACATAGATCACACACGTATATGTGATAGGCTATTGTGTAGGGTACATAGGAGTAGCAATACCCAAAGAAGGAAATTTATATCTTAATTTTACTAGGTAATGCTATTTAATTCCCAGAGAGATTATTTCAGTTTATTCTTCTCTAAAAAATGTGATACTGTCACCACTTGTGGTAGGATTTGTTGTTGTTGTTTATTTTTTCCTATTGAAATTTTTTTCACCCATGGATGTTCCAGGTCATTTTGGCTGTGAATGCTTTGTTATTTCTGTATTCTGAAGTTATCATCTCCCAGATTTCACAGATATTTGTGCTTGCAGAAAGCTATTTTTATAACTTCACTGTCGAGGTTAGAAAGAAGGTTCAGTGGTTTAGAGTAGTTACAGCTCTACATAGAGCCTGGTGTTGGTCCCCAGCATCCTTGTGGTGGTCCAGTCACATGTAATCCCAGTTTTATGGAATCAAATGCACCCTTTTAATCTCTGAAGGTGCCGCACACAGGTGGTGCACTTACATGCATGCAGGCAAAACATTCATACAGCACATAACATAATAAAGAAATCTATAAAACTTCACTCTGCTCACATTTGAAAGGATTGAAATGATTAATTTGATTTTTCACTTATTGTATGCACACGTGTGTGTGTGTGTGTTTGTTTCTGTGTGTCCCAGTCCATCTGTATGTGTCTATCTGTCTATCTGTCTATCTGCCTGCCTGCCTGTCTGTGTGTGCATATGTGGGGATGCCGGCCATAGCATGTCTGCAGAGGCTGATGATATCTTTGTACAGTTGATTCTTTCCTTCCACTATGTGGGCTCTAGGGACCAAAGCCAGTCCATCAAGGGTGACTAAAAATACCCCCTTTATTAGCTGAGGCATCTCATTGGCCCCATGGTTCATTTTATAATGCTACAGCAAACAGGAACAATTTTAATAAAACTGGTTACCCCTAATGCTTTGAGACATACCAAAGTTTCATATTTATGATTTGAAAATAAAGCACATACTGTTGTGTAATGGTTTTGTAACCTTACAGCTAAAGAATGTCTTTACAACAAGAAATGCTTTGGGAACCAGGATGTTGAGATTAAGGATTTTCACAAGTAAGTTAGAGTGAAATGAAATTCAAAAATGCATTGAAACCATTTCCATCTGGCAAGCTTTGCAATGTTTAACTTCTTACTTGACAAATGTCAGAGTTCGCTAGGAAGGTAGCCCCTGTTCACTTTTAGGAAAGATCATCTAAAAAGACAAAAAGAAAACCATGCATAGAAATGAAGAGAAAGGCAAAGAGAAGTTACTCAATTTATCCACCAGAGTACAGATGGTGACAGGGTCATATTCTGCAAGCATAAAGCTTTTAATTTCAAATCAGAATTAAGATTTATAAGTGAAGTTTAATTATATCTTTGATAAAGCCCTACTCCCTGTTGAAACCCACAGACTTGATTTTTTTCACACAGACAGAGATTAAGCTGAAGTATGTCCATTGCTTTATACCTTTGGGGTCTTATCTAGGGAAAGAAATGAAGCAGAACAGAGCAAATAATACTCTAACTTGTGATAGAATTTGTACTTACCGTTCCTGATGACGTCAGCAGAGATAGGGTCTGCTCTCAGTGTCTAGACTGTGAGCTTAGGGTTTGTTGTTATTGCTCATACTCGTTCAGTCATGTACATATTAATCTTTGCATCACAAAATATCCTTGTATCTGTACATTGGTCTTTTCCTTTTTGTAATGCTGAACTTTTTCTTTAAAAGAATATAACTAATTAACTTAGTAAATCCAGCAAGGAGGGGCTATAGAGCTGGCTAGGATTTAACCACACTTACGGCTGGTTTGAAGGACGTAGGATCCTTTCCCAGGGCTCATGTCAGACAGCTCACAATAGGCTATCACTTCAGATCCAGTACGCACTCTGCTGATCTCTAGTGCCAACTGAACTTCCAAACCATACCTTACCTACCAAAACATAATGAAAACAAAACAAAACAAGCCTCTTTTTAAAATCCAGTAAGGATTTGTATGTTTATTCAGAGAGGGACAGGAAGCAAAATGAGACAATTTATCTACCCTAAAGAATATGAAGTAACATTTATACATCACCGTAAGAGCAACAGGTTAACTCATCTTTTGGAATTATAAGTCAATTTAGAGTTTTAAATACAAAATGGTGATTTTAAAATTACATTATTGAATGTTTTTCATGAGAGGGAGAGTGTCGAAAATAGGGATAATGGAGGATGTAAATTGTGAAAAATTATGATGATTTATATGTATTAATATAAAAATGTAATGAGGAAAACACGGTATTTTGTTTGCTTAAAATAACAACAACAATAATGACAATTTTCTATGTGTTCTTTGAAATGGAAAAGCTTGTAATACATGCTCCCTGTGTTGCCAGTCCACTCAACACTAGCCTGGGCTAGCCCTGACAAATGCTGGTGTTGATGTGTGGATGATGAAGCAGAGGAGATGCCGTACCCAGAAAAGAGTTGTACAGAGTTACAGATTGTTTGGGATAACTGGAATGTTGATAAAGGAAGAAATGTCTTGGTTTTTTTTCTAAAAATGGGCTAGTCCTATTTATGTCGTCACAAATTTACTAACTGAGACTAGTGGCACTTCACTCAAATTTCCAAATATTGAATAGCATTTTAAAAGCTGTACATTGAAAAGTTGCTTTGATTTTCTAATGTCAATTACATTGCTTAGAATCAAGCAATAACAAACTAAAATAAGATTTCTGTTATATCCTCCTGCTTCCTGACTATTAACAGTTCGGCTATTATTCAGTATTTAGTATAGACATACACATCTATAACTCACAATTTTACTTTTATTTCTCATGTGAGTCTTATTGTTTTAGAGGAAAAGGGCAAACAAACAAACAAAAACCCTACAAAATGCAAGAAAATTTTAGTGAAAATCTCCCTCTCAATTTGCATGAACACCTTCCCATTGTCATCTTTGTCTTCCCAACAAGCTTCCTGGAAGCTTTAGTGTTTCCTAAAATAACATAAAAAATGCTCGTGTTTCTTATAGGTGAAATTATGTAAAGGGTCCATGATTATTAGATGTGGATTCTACATAACTTGGCCTCTCTGTAATCTGGCTATAGATCAAGTGTGCTTTCAACATTAGTCACTCAATTGGCTATGATCCTTGGCATGTTTCCTCAATTCTGTGAAATGTGCACCATCATAAGATCATAATAAGGATACCATATGGCCAATGAATGAAGTCATGTCTTATAAGCTAGTAACATAATAGCTAATGTAAATTAGAGTTTGATTAATGTTACTTTTCATTATCTGGAACTCTCTTCAGAGACATTTTAAAGTTCATGATTTAAAATGCAGAATTTTCAATTATTAGTAATTCAGTTTTCATCTAATTTTGTTTCATGTAGGTATGATGAACTAAAAAGTATGATCTTCCAGACACCACTGATCTTATTGAAACGAGAATAAGACAAACATATTACTACTGTAAGGATAATACCAGGGCATTCTTTTGATTTTTTAAGAGAGACTAAATTCTGATCATATTGTAATTTTTATTATAATGACACAAAAACTCTTTTTTGTTGTGGTTTTTTTTTCATGTTTGTTCTTTTCCTTTTTTTAAGACAGGGTTCCTCTGTGTAGCCCTGGCTGCCCTGGAGCTCATACTGTAGACTAGGCTGGTCCTGAATTCAAAGATGCATCTGCCTCTGACTCCTAAGTGCTGGGATTAAAGGAGTGTACATGGTTCCAAAATAATAATAATAACCTCTTAAAAAAATTACTTTTAAAACAATATTCCAATGCCAGTGCCCAGAAAGTTTAGACAAGTTAAAAATTTGAGAATTCATTGATGACAACTATTTTATTTTGGTAACAGACATTTGAGTTCATTGTTTTTTGACCTAAGGTCTTGCGGTGTAGTCCAGGCTGGTTTCAAATTCCTAATCCTCCCGACTCAGCCTCCTGAGTGATGAGTGACAGACAGGAGCCACTGTATCTGATGAGTTATCTTTAAACTAACAGCCACACTATCTGATAGACTTGATATTTACCTCTCAAGCACCATTTATGGACCCACTCATCCTAAACAGAAGACATTTAGACAAATTATACTCTTAGGTATATCTGAAATTTCCTGTGATTGTAATTTTAAGACAAAGATTGGCATGGGCTTCATTCTTTTAATTTCTTTTTATTACTTATTTTGTTCATTTGTTGTTGTTTGGAGATATGGTTTCTTTGTGTAGCCTTGGCTGTCCTGGAACTAGCTCCGTAGGCCAGTCTGCCCTTAAACTCATGGAGATCTGCCTGCCTCTGCTTCCCAAGTGCTAGGATCAAAGGCATATACCACCACACCTGGGTTTTGCTACCTTCTTAATTTATAGTCCCATTTAAGAAAAGTCTCATTTAGTTTCTACTGTGAGTTGCTTGATTCTGCCATTCAGTGAGCTCACATATAGCTTTACTTGACATTGTTCTAGGCAATGTTAATTTTCATACTCAAAAAAAAAAAAAAAAAAAAGAAAATCCAAGAAAGGATAAATGCTTCCAAACCTCACTGCCCAGGTAAACATTTAGCATATCATGTATTTAAACAATTAGTGTGTTTACTAATTAAGAGATACTTTGCTCACTGCTAACTACAATGTACACTAAACAAAGTCAATTTCCTAAAGGTCACAATCTGATAAGGCAGAATGTCTCACTTTGTCCAGATTATCAGTTTTAGTTAGATGTAAATCTTATTTACCCACAGAATGGCCAAAGATTAAAAAATATAGTTCAAAACTCTTTCCCCTCGCCAGCCCCTCTCCTCCATCCTGTTTCTCAGAGGTGACTGAAGCCAGTAATAAGGACTAGTAGCATGGTATTGTTCTAGGATAGTATCTTCATAACCCTTCCAAAATACTCCAAGTGGCAGAAGAAAGCAGAATCTTAGGAAAGGCCATACAAACCTGTAGTTCTTCATTTGTATTCAATACCAGGGGCTGAAAATTAAAACACTATCAGTTTATTTACTGAAAAATATAAGATATATATTTATAGAAAAAATAAAATTGAGATACTAAGTGAGACCCTAATGATATTCTTTGTGAAGTTAGTGAAAAACTGGAACAGGCCAATATAGCTGGAGGAGTAGATATTCTGAAGATTTGTTTTGAAGAAGAAGAAGAAGAAGATGAGGGGGAGAGGAGGAGGAAATATTGCCATAATTTAGACTAAACTTTGAATACGCTTGTGAAGTGTGTCTGTTCTAGATGGGTTTTTTTGTACACTTGGGGAAGTTTCTGGTGCCTGCCTGGGTGTAATTTTGAGACAATGAGTGTCAACTGGGTACATTTTCATTAGGGAGCTTTCTTAGTTCTCTATTCCAGAGTCCTTGAATTTTTGATTGTTTTCAACAGCTGCCTCCCTTTTCATTCTACCCTCTTTGACACAACCCTGCTCCCCCCCATGGAAGATTGAATTTGTAGCCACCTCCTTCGGAGAAAGAAAATGAATGGATCATTTCCAACAACAAACTACTAAAGCTCTACATTTGAAAACTATGTTATGAATGGGACATTATTAACCTTTATGTTTGTATACTATGGAAAAGTTTTACCTAATATTTAATACCTATCAATAGAAAATTTTTATGAGATTTAGTGTTCAAAATTGTTATTCATAAGCTGTATTATTAATGGTAAACTTTACTCACTATCTTATAGAGATGTTCACAAATGTTACTCTTGCCTTACTTTGTCTCTCATGAAATCTAACCACTAGATATACACATGCATGAACTTCTGTTCCCATGGTGGCTTCAACATCATTTTTTGTTCCCTGTAAGTCACATCAACCATTTTTCCTACCTTTGGTTCCATCCTCGTGTTTTCTTCTTTAATGTGTATTTACACAAGTGACCAGATTGTCAAGGTGTTTCCTTAAACAGTTGTAATTGTGTTGTGCCGTGTTCAAGAACCCCAAAAGACCATCCACGAGCTGACTCTGATGTAATCGAACTAGGGACTTTACTCCAACCTTGAGCTTGGGGCCTACCCTGATGCAGCAGGATAGGTTAGTGGAGTATCCCTGAGTCCTCAACAGGACAAGGCTTTATAGGAAATGGTGAGCAAGCAAGATGGTTTCCAGTCTGGCAAGCATCTAATTAAATGACTATTGTAAGCCACCAGGTGGGTGCTCTGAAGCAAAACAATGAACAACCACAAATGATAGGAAAGTACATATGAAACAATCAGACAAATCTTTGATTGACTGTTGCTAGGAAGTAGCTAGGGAGTAACTCTGACCAAGGACAAGCCATAGGGTCCTTTCTGGTACTTGGGCGCAGCTAGGGTTCAGCTACAGGTCAAATTTTCAGGCTCTTTTTCTTTTAAGATGGAGTCTGGTTCCAAGATGGAGTAGGTTTGGCCTCTCAACTGAATGCCTATAAACACCTCCTGCTTATTTCTATGCATTTGTTAGTTTAAAAGACAGTATTGTTTTTTAAAAAATTCAATGAAGCACAGAAAACTCATCATCCAACTGTGCAACTGATTTCTAGTATTGTATGAAAATACTCTTTTATAAATGTTTTTCTTTATCAAGAATTTCATGTCTATGATAAAATATTAATTTATATACCCCGAATTCCTCTTACAACCACTCTCATATTGTACCATTTTTTCCTCCAAAATTTGTCCCTTTTTAATAATCTGTTATGTTCATTCTAAATTCAGTAAGTACTGCCCATGTGTGCATGGGTGTGGTACACTGGAATCCAGTCTATGGCCACATCCTAAAAAAGAATGATTCTTTACCCCAGAAATTATTAACTGCCAATAGTGCCTCAGTAAGTGGTGGTCCTGGAGATAACTACCAGGTCTAAGCTGGAGTTTTTGCTGGTGATATCTTATGCATGTGCAATGCAGATAGCCAAGCTTCTGTGAGTTTCTCAGTGGAATAGTCATGTCATATTTAGAAGACAATCTTTTATAGCAACCGTACCCATCATCTAAACCCCAAAATGTCACATTAATATCTCATCAGGGAGCATATCTTGTCTTGAAGAACAGTATTGCAGCATTCAGGGTCCAGAGCTAGGAAAGAATGCTAATATCTTCTTTTTCTTCCTATCTGCCTATATAGCCCAATCTGATACTATGAACACTCACTAGTGGAAAAGAAAATTCCTGGGTGTGTGATTGCTTTCTTTATATCTTGTAGTCAGAGTATTTGGTGTTTTCTGCAATATAGTCTTACTATGTAGTATGGTAACCAAGGACAATGGCAAAAGCCTGTACAGTTTTGGAGATCTCTGTGGATTCCTGGACCAATAACTTGCAGAAATGTGTATCATAACTTGCACTGTAGAAAATTCATTCTTGAAGTTATCTGGAGGCAATTCAGAGATATAGTAAAATTCTCTCTCTCTCTCTCTCTCTCTCTCTCTCTCTCTCTCTCTCTCTCTCAGTGTGTGTATGAAAATTTCTGTATATAAAATTTTAGTGCCTTTTATGTTACCCCCGAAATAATCATGATATTTTTGGATCAAATTATACTATGACCACCTGAGTGAATGTCAGCTCTCCACAGCCCCATTTTTCCATCTTCTGGAATTTTCTGCTGACAGCCACAAGATTACACCTTGCTTGTACAGAAGGATTTGCTATCGTTGCAGGAGAGGAGTAAGTTCATAGTTTTGACCCAGAAAATTACTTGGTGAAGAACAGCTGTTTAGCAGCAACCTGATATCCTAAGATGAGCAGAGACAGTAGGGCTTTCCTTAGAATAAAAATGACTGGCCTCATGACCTCCCAGGAATAGAAAGAGGAAAGCTCATAACACAAAATGAAAGCATTCATCTGCATGAAATGAGGCTTTTAATAATTTGAATGGGTGCAAACAACAAATACCCTTTAATTTTTACATCTTGTACTTTTTTTTTTTTTGTTTTGAAACAGGGTTTCTCTGTGTAGCCCTGGCTGTCCTGGAACTCACTCTGTAGACCAGGCTGGCCTCGAACTCAGAAATCTTCCTGCCTCTGCCTCCCGAATGCTGGGATTAAAGGTGTGTGCCACCACTGCCTGGCTCATCTTGTACTTTCATGGTGTGGATTAAAGGCATTTATGATGAACTCACAACACCAATAATGCATTAAGGAAAGGATTAAGAGCTCCTCATCCATAGAATCATTTAACCAAGAGTGAATCCAGATCTGAATCTTCTACTTCATGCTCCTTGTGTGTTCTGCCCTTTGTTATATGAGTCTGAATCTGTGCCTGTCTTGGGGCTGTCTTCTGAGTCTGTTCCTGTCCTTGTTTCTGTGTGTGTATTTGTTTGTATGTGTGTGTATTTGTGTGTGTATGTGTGTGTGTGTGAGTTTGTCTGTTGCATGACTGTGTGTTCTGTCTCTGTGTGTCCCTAACAAAGGCTTCTTCCTCTGTTTATTGAACAATGCAGAAAGCATCATCTGGGGGAAAGTGGATGAAGTCACTAACCCTGACTCAAACAACAAATAGTACTAAAAGTATCATTGTTTATCAACTAATATCCAGAAATGGCTATTAATATTAAAAGACAATATGCAAGAGTATACAACTTAAGATTATGCCTATGTATTAGTGTAGGTTATGAAAGTTGATTAAATGGGAAATCTAAGGCAAATAAAGTAGTTGTGAATTGTTCTCTTAAAAACAGGTTAAACAAACAGGCTGGGTACTCAATAGGCTAACAGCCTTAAGTCTTAAATAACCTCAAGTGTATTATTAACTCTGGCTGTGAGGTCCTGTTAAAGTTCTAGTCTCTTCCAATGTAAAAGGAATTTTCATAATACTGCATCACTACACAGGAAATCCTAGTGTTCTTTGCACAGAAAACCCTAACATCCCAGATATGACCACATTCATGGTGCCTTGGTTATGCTAATAAACCTAGATTATGATGTCACTTCACTGTATAGCAAGATTTACAAGTAAGTTAAATATAATCTCTTGTGAACTTGGTATTTGAAAAGGAGCCCAAATTTTTTCTGCATAGAAGTCACAAGTCAGGATATTGAGCCTCCTAGAAGGTAAAGTACGTGATGTAAAGAGTTTGTAGGTGAGATCACTTTCATAGGTTCTTGGGTTTGAACACTTTATAACAGAAGACTTTGCAGATTTGGGAGATTATGGAGCCTTGCCACCCTAGGCATGCCTGGTTGGATACTTGGAGGTATCTCTCCGTTTTCTCCCTCTCTTTCTTCTTACTCCCCTTTCCTCTCTCCCTGCCCCCTTTTCTCTGTTTCTTGCTATCCCAAGATATGACCAGGCCAAGCCACATTCACTGCTTTGTCCAGATCCAAACAGAATTCTTCCCACCCTTGCAAAGACCATAAGCACTCACCTCAACCATTCACTCCTCTGCTGCTGTAGTTACATAATTTTCTCCTCATTCTGAAGCATTGGCACTCATTTATTCGGGTATTTTTAAACAGATGTCTTAGTCAGACTTTCATCAATGTAATGCATACCTGAGAGAAACAGGGTTTATTTGAGTTCATGATTTCAGAGGATTCATAGACCATGGTCCTCAGGCTCTTGTTTCAGGGTAATGGTAAGGCAGTAGGGTGTGGCAGCTGAGTAGGAGCAAGAGAGACAGAGACAGAGAGTGTGAGAGATCAGAGAGAAAGAGAGAGAGAAACCTCAAGGTCACAATACAGTAACCTAAAATGAGATCTGCTATCTAAAATTTCTCAAATTTTCCCAAGTGATTCTACATGTTAGGAATGAAACATTCAAAACATTGTCCTGTGAAGAAACATTTCAAATTTAAACAATAAGAGTATTTCTTATTATAACAGCCGTGCTTCAGAGTTTATCCCTGTTGTACAGGAAAGGACCAGACAAAACTGGAATCCAAGTGTTTGGTGACTGGAAAAGTAAATATGGAAAGATGAATGAATGAGTAAATCCTTTAGGCATAGCATTGAGTTAATATATGGGTAAGATCAACTCATTCACAAAACAGTGGGTGAAACACAGAAGATATTGGGTTTTCCTGTTCTATAGAGTGAGCCAGACTTCAGAAGCACGATTCACTTCCAAACTTTGATTTGTATGTGTGTGTGTGTGTGTGTGTGTGTGTGTGTGTGTGTGTACACACGTGCTAGCACTTTGTGTGGGGTGTGTGTGTGTATGGGTATATAATATGTATATTTCCTTGGCTACATACTATTAACATTTTCTCATACTATAAAGGACTTTTCCCCAACAACTGTGCCTTTTTAACTCTTTTTTAAAAAATGGGAACTTTTAAAAATGTTTTTTATTAATTGGTTTATTTATTTACATTCCAGATGTTGACCCCCTCCAGGTCTCCTTTCCACAGTTTCTTATCCCATTCCCTCTCCCTATTACTTCCTGGAAGGTGCTTCACTTCTCCCTCCATGGAGGCATCCCACTTCCCTGGGACCTCAAGTCTCTACGGGATTAGACACATCCTTTCTTTCTGAAGCCAGACCAGGCAGTCTTCCTCTATATATGTGCCAGGGGCCTCCTTGGACCAGCCAGTGTATGCTCCCTGATTGGTGGCTCAGTCTCTAGAAGCTCCCAGGGGTCCTGGTTACTTAAGACTGCTGGTTTTTCTATGGGCTACCAGCCCCTTAAGCTCATTCAATCCTTCCCCTAATTCCTCCATTGGGATCCCCTACATCAGTCCAATGGTTGGGTGCAAGTATCTGCATCTGTCTCAGTCAGCTGCTGTGAAGGCCTCTCAGAGGACCGCCATGCTAGGCTCTGACCTGTAAGCACATCATAGCATCAGTAATAGTGTCAGGCCTTTGTACAACACCCCTCCCCCGTGTAGTTGTTTTTATCACTATTGCTTTGCAGTACAGCTTGAGGTCAGGAATGGAGATCCCCCCCTGAAGTTCTTTTATTGTTAAGAATTGTTTTGGGAGGCAGGGAGGAGATATGGGATGTGGAACAGTCAGAGGGTGGACCACCAGGAGGAGAATAAAATCTGGAGTGTAAATAAATAAATAAATAAATAAATAAATAAATAAATAGATTGTTTTGGCTATCCTGGGCTTGTTTTTTTTCCATATGAAATTGAGAATTGCTCTTTCCAGGTCTGTGAAGAATTGTGTTGGAGTTTTGATGGGGACTGCATTGAATCTGTAGATTGCTTTTGGGAAGATGGACATTTTTACTCTTAATTCTACCAATCTATGAGCACGGGAGATCTTCCCACTAAAATCTGGGACAAGACAAAGTTGTCCACTCTCTCCCTATCAATTCAATACAGTATTCAATACAGTATTGAACTGTATTCAATACAGTACTCGAAGTTCTAGCTAGATCAATTAGACAGCAAAAGGATATCAAGGGGATACAAATTGGAAAGGAAGAAGTCAAAGTATCACTACTTACAGATGATATGATGGTATACATAAGTGAACCCCAAAATTCCACTAGAGAACTACTACAGCTGATAACTTCAGCAAAGTGGCAGGATAAAAAGTTAACTCAAACAAATCAGTAGCCTTCCTTTATATAAATGATAAAGAGTCTGAGAAAGAAATTCAGGAAAAACCACCCTTCACAACAGCCACAAATAATATAAATTCTCTTAGTATATCTCTCACCAAGCAAGTGGAAGATCTGTACGACAAGAACTTCAAATCTCTGAAAAAAGACAGCTGTCATTTTTAAATGGGAGATATACACATTTGTAGGCTTTTGTATCTTCAGAAGTCCTGCAATCATGTCTTTGCATTTATTGGAGAATGGTTGTATATATAAATGATTAAGAATTATATAGTGACAATTTTAAGTATATCATACAATTTTTAATTTACGAAATTTCAAAGAAAATATCTCTGCTTTCTTATTGCCTCATATGCAGGTCATCGTTTCTTAAGTCATGTTGGTTCTCCCTGATAATCCATACCTACTGTATTGATCATCATGATTCCTTTCTAATTCACTATTATGTTTCCCCCAGGAATCATGAATAAGCTTTCTGGTTAGGTTCCCCACATTCTTCCTGGGCATCTCTGATCGAATTCTCACAATGCTGCCCAAGTGAGGCTTTAAAGGACCACAGAATTCTGAAATTTCCCTCTCTGCTTATATGATTTACTGGTTTCCTTCGCTGTTAGGATAAAACTCCAAATCGTGATTACAACCATAAGATCTTGTGTGGTTCACCCTGTCACTCTGCAACATCATTTGGTCTTCTTCACTGACTACTAGGCTTCATCCATTCTATTCTTCTCTGACTCTTTCCAATGCCATTTCCATCTCACAGTTGAGACATCATATCTGTGAGTTCAGATGAATCTTTGCCCCCATTTCCCATTTTAACTTTGTAAAAATCCTACTTCTTACATTTGTCAGGTGTGTCTAACCAATGTCAATGTCATCTGAGATAAGTCAGTGTTCCTCATTTACAAACCAAGTTCTATAAACCATGGATATCCTCTCTTATATGACGACACAGTTCTCTGGAATAGCATATTACACAATGAATGATAATGCTTAAATACAGATGTTTACAGTTATAACTAAAGCCAGAATTTTTATTTTGTTACAAATTTTTTTGGCAAAATAGTGTTTCTTTGGGGATGGCTGGGGAAATATATCAGTGGATAAAGCACTTGCAAAGCAACCTAAGGATCCAAGTTCAATCACCAACATCTGCATAAAAAGATGGGAATTGTAGCAAGCAGTTTTAATACCAGTATTGAAAAGTGGAACAAGAAGAACCTTAGGTCAGGCTGGATAGCCAATCTGGCCTAATTGGTGACTGACAAGTCTTAGTGTGAGATTTTCTGTCGAGACCCAAAGTGGATAACTCATAAGCAACAACATTAAAGTTGTTTTTCTGGCCTCCAGAGCACAAGCACACATGTACACTTGTACACACATTAGCATTCTTACATACACACAAGCACACATGTATGCAAATATTTACACACACACACACATGCTCACACTTGCGCTTACACATACATTTTGTCTCTGGTATTGAGATAACATGAATGCAGAATTTTAAAGAAGGATTGCAGGATTGAATAATAGAGCCAGTTTCTCCTGGAAGGGGAAAAAGACAAAGGTTGCTTTATGACCGCAGGGGTGGCCACAAAGGATTATCACCTGTACTGTGTTTATTTTTCTATATTTTGACCCATCAGAGCAAGTGTCATCTAGAAGCAGCTTTTCAGACCTAAAACAAAGTCCACCGTGGATGTTTGGGGACCTCTTAGGAACATAGAGACTAGAAGTTAAACATATAATTTTCATCTTGGTTTCCAGTATGCCATGAGAGAATCAGAACTTTTATCAAAAATTTTCTAGGATGCTAACATAAATGTTGAGATAATTTACAATTTAAAAGGTATATGTTCCATTGAAGACTAAGATATAAGCAGAATTAAACAAAGAAAATTAAGTTAAATTGAATCCAATATTAAGTCTTTTAAATACTAAGCTGGTAATTCCAGTTTTACATCACTAATAAGTTCAACATACCATTTGTAAGATAGTATTTTTCGCAAGTGAAGAATGGCTCCCTTGGTTATGATTTCTCAGTCTTGCCTAGGCAACTCGTAAAATATTTCTAAGAATCTAGGTGACCATGTCGTGGCCAACTGTGAGCTGGCAGTGTAAACACTGTTACATGGTTTTAAAAAACTGTAGCATTCAGTTCACAGACAGAATTTGAGACAGTAAAACAAATAACACAAGTAGAGGAGGCCTTAGATATGACAGCAGTTGATGGGGAAAGGTTTTTGTTTGGGGGGATTTTTTTTAAATCTGAGGAATTACCTAATAAATGACAACTGCCAATTTTCCCATTTTCCTGTTGGAAATTTTAGAAGGTAGCAGTATGGAGTTGCCCAGATCTATCTATCAGGTATATTACCTATATGAAGAACATATTTGCAGGATCAGGAGAGCCTTGTGGCTTGGGACCCCAGTGGTATAAAATGACCCAGGAACAGACATTCTAGATCTAAGTCTGGAGAGATCAAGTGAGTGTGAATACTGTTATAACAAAGCATTCCTATGGAGGAAAGTGAGAGCATGAAGAATCTGCAGCCATAATATGTACCTTGATTGCTAACACAGTTAATTGGGAAGGTTAGGCAGAAGGCAAAGACTGGTCACACTCAAATGACTCAACAAAGTAGTTTTAATATAAGGGAGTACCTGGTGGGGGTGGCTCTCCCTTCTCAGAGAGGAAAGGAGGGGAAATGGGGAGAGGATCTGTGTGAGGGTGTACTGGGAGGTAAGGAGGACTGAAATTGGGGTGTAAAGTGAATAAATAAATTTTAAAAATAAACAAGAGGAGATGTTACCCTAACCCTAACCCTAACCCTAACCCTAACCCTAACCCTGATTTTGTTTGTTTGTTTGTTTGTTTGTTTTGTTTTTTGAGACAGGGTTTCTCCGTGTTTAGAATAAATAAATTTTAAAAATAAACAAAAGGAGATGTTAGAAGGAGAGTGTATTTGATTCATTTTCCTCATGTAAACCTTCACAAGAGAAGTTGTAGAGCCAGGAACATACAACTTCTGATACCTAAAAGGAACCCTTGTGTTCAGGCCCAGGGGCAGGTTGGAGATGTAGTGCTTGACTGATTTTCAACACATAGAGTCTATTATTATTACAGCATGGACTCCCTGGTCTCAGCAACAATGAGATATTTTGAAAAAATCTTCCGTGTGCCCCACAAAAGCTTACTGTAGAACTCACATAAAGTCATGTCAAATCTTCTTTCATTGTTTCTGATAATATTCATTGGTTTTTTTTTTAACAGCACAAACCATGAAATACCTTGAAAGGGTTGTTTCCTACATCATGTTCTTCAAGGTTTTTGAAAGGACATGTAAATCAGTCATCCCAAGGAATGGTCGTAGTTCGCACAACAGCAGAGTAAGTTCCCTCATGTGCTATGAAGATCTGGCCAGTCACAATCTCTAGCATTAACTGAATTCCTTATGTGCTATTTTCTTATATTTAATATTTCACTGTGTTTATTATGCTCTAAAGTTTCTTAAATTCGATCTTGGGGATAAAGAAACATACCCTTTTAGCACTTAAACAATGTGCCAGGGGACTTACAAACTAGAAACAACAGAATTTAGTAAATGAATGCTAGAATGGCATCATGAACCAAAGTAATGCATACAATTCAATTGTTGATAAATCTCTGTGTTAAATGGCTTTTTATTCTCTGTGCTTTTGTAAGCTTTGAAGACAGCACTATCATTGGTTAACTTATATTTCTAGTCTTGACTTTTCTATGAACATTTATGAACATACTTCAGCACACCACTTTTTACATAGATCCTTCTTTCTCTGATGGCCTAGCACTTACTACGTTTTATGTTCCCCTATGTCAAACTCCTCAACTAATGACTATTTTAACTTTCTAGAATATAGTAGGAGCTACAGAACTAACTCAGTTATTAAGAGAATACACTACAATTGAAGCCCTGAGTTCAATTGCCAGCACCACAACCATCTGCAACACTAGCTTCAGGAGATCTAGGACCTCTGTTGGTTTCAATGAGCATAAGCACTTATATCCACATACCCACAAACAGACAGAAACAGAGCCACAGACATATATACATGTACATGAAAATATACAAAATTGAATATAAAAATATCTGTGACTGTTTGTATGTGTTCCTGCCTTGATGATAATGGACTGAACCTCGGAACCTGTAAGCCAGTCCCAATTAAATGTTGTCCTTATAAGAGTTGCCTTGATCATGGTGTCTGTTCACAGCAGTAAAACCCTAAGACATAAGTTGGTACCAAGGACTAGGGTATTGCTGTGATAGGCCTGACCATGCTTTTGTTTGGAAGAATGAGGATTTTGGAACTTTAGATTTGGAACGCAGTGGAATGCTTTAAATGGGGCCTAATAGGCTATCCTAGTAGGAATATGGAAGACTTTGTAACTGAGAGTGATTTGATTAGTCTGGACCTTGCCCAAGAAGTTTCAGTGTAGAATTTCAATATGTGGCCTAGAGACTGTTTTTGTTGTATTTTGGTGAAGAACGTGGCTACTTTTTACCCTTGTCTGAAGAGTCTGTCTGAGGCTAAGGTAAAAGATTAATTGCATTGATATGGAGGTCTCAGCAATGCCCATCATAGACTTTGTTCTCTGGTTAAGTCTCATGAAGATCATTTTAAACAAGCATAGCAAGCTGAGAAAGGAAAAATATAAAATATATGGTTCAAGTATTAAAGGGACACCAAGAAGTGAAATGGAACTGAATCCTGTGTTCAAGGATATTCAGTTGAACTGAGGGAGTAGTGACCTTGGGGCAAGATGCCACCCAGCTAAATTCAGGTCCAGGCCTTTAATCCGAGGAGGCAAACACAAGCAGATTTCTGAGTTCAAGGCCAGTCTATAACAGAGCAAATTCTAGGTGAAGAAAAACTTAAATTCAGGCTTGGTAGACCACACCTTTAGTCCCAGTGCTTAGGAAACACACATGCAGCTCTCTAAGTTCTAAGTCATTGGACTTAGTCATGGAGCAAGATCCAGGACAGCCAAGCTTAGGAAGTGAAGGAGTTGGAAAACTGAAAGCTGGTGATAATGTAATAGAACAAAGGGGCCATATTCCAGCTACAGCAAGCAGCAGAACTTGTCAGCTTTGACTTCATGGGTCTGGCTTTAAAGTCCAGAATAGAAGGGACCACTGGAACAATTGATGCTGGTTAACTGGAGCTAAGAAATTAGTGGTGATTAAGAAGAGACTAGCATCACTGAGGTGACATCTTATGGGAAGTGTTTTCTGAGAGAACAAAGAAGCTGTGTTCCAGAAATAGTCAAGGTTGTACCTCATGCTGCAGCTGTACTTAGTAAAGTGTAAGAGTCACCCAGGTGGTACTGGTTTTGAAGTCATGAAGGGGTCATAAAGAACAGCTGAGGCATGGCACTGTGAGAGGCCATGGAAGGTCATTGGGGAAGGTACAGTCTCAGTTGCAGTTGATAGCCCAGGACTGAAGGGGTCATGCAAAGGTGTTGAGGTTTGCCACTATAAAGAGAGCCTATTAGAGGCTATTGGTGAAACCTAGTTGTAGCAGAAGATCCCAGTGTATTGGAGATGCCATTGCCATGGGTTGATCGCCAAGAACAGCAGCAGCAGTGGAGTAGATCAACTTGAGCTTACAGTGCTACAGAGGGCAGAGGTGGAGAAGTGGAGCTAGCCCTTTGGAGGAGCCCAGAAGATCATGTGTGGATCCCAGACATTGAAACAAGAAGCTATAACATTGAAGTTGCTTTGGAGACCCTAGCCTCCTAGCCTCGTTTGTATTCTAAGAGAAACTATTCAATTTTTCTATTTTAAGTAGGATTATACATATATAATATATAATCAGGAAATTCTTTTTAGTTTTTTGAAGAGCTGGGATGGAGCCTAGGACTCTATTACTCAGATATATCCCCCTTACCATGGTGTTTTGAGAAAGGGTCTTTCTGTGCATAAAAGGTTAGCTTTAACTCACAAATAACCTGCTGTTGCCTTTAAGATGCTAGGATTGCAGGTGTATCACTACCTGCCTGGCTATGGAAAGTCTCTCTCTCTCTCTCTCTCTCTCTCTCTCTCTCTCTCTCTCTCTGTGTGTGCATGTGTGTATTTGCATGGGTGAATGCATATGTGCATGAAGAGTGGGTGTGCTTGTGTTTATCTCCATGTGGAGGTCAGGGGTAGATACTTGGTGTCTTTCTTGATTATGCTCCACTTTATTCTTGGAGCAGAGCCTTTCACTAACCTTGGAGGTCACTGATCCAGCTAGGCTGTCTGGATAATAAGCTCTTGGTATCTGCTTGTCTCTACTTACCCAGGGCTGGGATTACAGACATTTGCCACCACACCTGACTTTTACACAGATGCTGGAAATTCAAACGCAAGTCCCTGTGATTGTGGACCAAGCACTTCACTACTGAGCCTTCTTCCTAGCCCCAAATTCTTGTTTTTTAAGATTTTATAATAAAATAAATCAAAAATTAACACACCAGAATTGGACAAAACAAACAAACAGTAGGAAAAGAGCCCCAAGAGAAGGCAGAAGAAAAAGACCTACTGATTTGCATATGCATGTGCACTGTACACAAATAAGAAATTCAGTGTTTTGGAGTTATTATGAGATATTATAATTTCTATTCTATTACATATTAGCATTACCAACTGAAACTCCAATAACTAAACTGAAGTACTAGATAATGTCTTATCTCCATGAATATTATATTAATATTTGCTGAGTATCAAAGATTTGATTCCCATACAGTGGCCAATAGAACAATATAAAAACTGACATGTACTGCCTCTTTTGTTTTTATAGCAAAAGAGGAGCTACTGTACCCATATGGACAGATAGAAGCTGCTATGGCTTCTGATACACCCTTGGACAACTCCATCTGGCAGTTGAAAGATAAGATCTACAGTTGCAGCTACCTTTTTCATCCTTGAGCTTCCATTGGCTGTAATTCTTTACTGATTACACCATGCATTTCTAGCAGTGCCTACCTGATGTTCATTTCTTGAATGTTCATTATTGTGTAAGCACTTTGTTTCACTTATGAAGTCGTTCTGCTTTAAAGACTCTCAATAGGTTATTATCCTGTCAGAACTCCCAATGCTTACAGGAAAGTCATAATAGTATGTTTTTTTATAGTAACTATTGTATCTTACTAGAATACATTTTTACTTTCTCTTTTAAGATATTGTCTTGTTAGGGTTTTACTGCTGTGAACAGACACCATGATGAAGGTGACTCTTACAGGGACAACATTTAATTGGGGCTGGTTTACAGGTTCAGAGGTTCAGTCCATTATCATCAAGGTGGGAACACAGCAGCATCCAGGCAGGCATGGTGTAGGAGTTACTGAGAGTTCTACATCTTCATCTGAAGGCTACTAGCAGAATACTGGCTTCCAGGCAGCTAGGATGAGGGTTTTAAAGCCCACATCCACAGTGACACATATAGTCCAACAAGGCCACACCTACTCAAACAGGGCCACACCTTCCTATAGTGTCACTCCCTGAGCCAAGCATATACTAACCATCACATTCCACTCCCTGGCCCCCACAGGCAGTTTAAGCATATGAGTCTATGACCATACCTAGACATAGCATAATGCAAAATACATTTACTCCAACTTCAAAAGTCCCCATAGTCTATAGCAGACTCAACAATGTTAAAAGTCCAAAGTCCAAATTCTCTTCTGAGATTCATCCATTCACTTTAACTGTAATCCTCAAAGCAAAACAGGAAACCATCTGGGCAAACTCCAAACTCTGCATCTCCATGTCTTATGTTAAAGCAGTCTTCAGATCTCCAACTCCATTTTCATCTTTATCGACTGCAGCAAATTTCTTTCTCCTGGGCTTGTTCCACTCCCTGCAGCAAGCTCAATAAAGCCAAGGACACAAGATGTTTGAGACTGTGGCTGAACTGCAGAGACATTATGCTGAGTCAGAGAAACCCAACTGAAAGAAAATGTATCTTAGGACTATATCTGTATGAGCTTCTTAAATACAAAACTTCAATGAGAGAATACAGGCTGATGTCCCTCAGGTATGGACTGTGGAAGAAATGGGAAGGATTAAAATGCTATCTCTCTTGATCATTGTGAAGGTTCTGGGACAACATACATTTGCCAAAAATCCTGATACCAGGAATAAGATACATTTTATTGCTTGTAAACTGGACCTCAATAAAGCTTATTAACAATTGTGGAAAAAGAGAAAGAAAGAAGAAAAGGAAGAAAGAAAAAAGAAGGAAGGAAAAAATCAGATGTGTTGATGCATGCCTTTAACTCCAGCACTCATGAGACTCTCTGGGAGTTCCAGTCCAACCTGGTCTAGGTAGTGAGTTCCAAGACAGCCAAAGGAACATAACAGAGAGATCATGTCCCTCAAAAAACTTAAAAAAAAAAACAGAGCAACAAATGATACCTGATATTTGTTATATCTTCACAATTTATGCTCTAATAAATCTAAAACTTTTGTTTGTGAACTCATAATTATTACGTTTTGAAAATGTTTGTTTTTATTTTTTCATTCCTAATATTGGATGTAGCTTGCTTTGTGGAGCTAGGATTATCAAATGTGCTTATTAAAAAGCAAGAGACAGAATCAGAAGGTGGATTTGGAGATAGAATCATCAATACCAAACTGGGAAAATATGTAACAGCCAGATAAGATTTTGTGCATCAGGAATGAATTTGCTCAGATGAGGTTACCCAAACATTAAAAAAAAAGAAAAAAGAAAAAAACCTCCAAGATTTTTAACATAAGTGTAATCATCGAAATGATCACAAACTCTGGAATAAGAATTTGATAAAGGCTCCTCCTCTTTGTATTAAATCCGTTGATGTAGAGTAATTGTTTACAATTTGGCTTCAATATTCAATTCTGTTTATCAAAATGTATCATTGATGTCAGTATTAAAAATAGCATTTTCAAGTTCAACTGGTAACACTTTGTTTCTAAGACTTAGATGCTAGCAGATGCCATGCAGAAGGAGCTGTGGTGAACAAGTGAGATTTCTGGAGACATCCACCATTTTGCACAGCTGCAATGAATGAACATCAGAAAAGTAAAGCCCTAGGGATTAGGGGGCGTTCATCTCAGGATTGTTTCTTGCTGCTGCAGTTCCTTCCCATGTTTGTCACTGCTATATTTCTCTTGTATCTAGCATGTTGTGAATGGGCTTGGAGAGACCCTAACTGCCTACAGCCTGCTAGATTGCTTCTTGAAAGACAGCCCCCTCTATGGGACAATGTTCTTGCAGAACAATATGAAGATAAACTCTCATAAAGTAATATTATTTAAATGAATTAATGACTTTACAGAATTTTTCTTTTGATTTAAATAGTTTTAGGAAGTTAGGATAGTTGATAGAAAGTTTAAGGAGATTTAACTTGTTTTGCCAAAAAGATATAATTAGGTTAGAATTTAGAGTAGAGTGTGCCCCTTTCCTTGAATTATAGTGAGGGCTGCATGGGTTGGTAAAGGAATACAGTGAGCTTTCATTCATTACAAGTATGTAATTGTACTTGGAAGAGAAAATAGGCTTGGAACAAGTGGATGATCAACAAAAACCTTCATTTGAGATTGGATTTGAGTTTCTGAATCTTGTGATCTAGGATGTGGCCATAGGTTTTGGAGTGTACATGATAAGACAGGGTTATGAATAAAAAACAAATAATTCTATTGTAAGGATAAAAATAGATGATTAACCAGTTTAGTTGACCTAAGATAGATGATGATCTATTTCTTGGTAAATACAAATTATCATCAGCTAATCATAGGGAAAAACTTGCTACTATAGAATTGACTTGCTTAAACTTTGTTAATCATTGACAAAAGAGTTACTACTTTAGGGTCAAGATGAACTTGTGGAGAGAAAGATAGAGGGAAATGTTTAGTTGGGTATGAGTTTCCAAAGAATACATACTAATCCTCTTGTAATTTCCTTTGTGTGATAATTTTGGTTTGTTCTTAAAGAATATGTTCTTGTGGTAATTGTTCTTGGAGAAAATGTAAACTATAGCTATGAGTTAATATTTCTCTTATATACTGAATTTTTGTCTTTGGTCCTAAGGCTAAGAAATAAAAAAGTTGTGGAACTTTGCTTCAACCACCAAATGTATGTAGGTGTATGTACACAGATGGTTGGAGATTGTTGGAGATTGCTTCATCCAAGTGAGTGTGTGTATGTGTCTGTGTGTGTGTGTGTCTGTGTGTGTGTGTGTATTTCCTCACCCTTTTCACTGGCCCCAGAAAATCAGGGCTTGTTCCCACAAAGAAAGACCTGCTGAGTGATCGATCACTGTGTCTACCCCTTGCCTCAGTTTACCCTGATTTGTCAAAGCTGGCCTTCAACAAGATGTCATCCCATTCTTGTCTCTTGAACCTTTGTACTAGGATGGTGCATATCACATGGTGCTAGTTCACTAGCAAGATTATCTCTGTTTTTGCTAACATGATCTTGAAATTTTATTAGAAGGTCAACTATTTTTGTTGATTTTCTCCAGTGCTCTCCAAGGAGAATCAATTGTTATTAGGCTTTCAGGTCTTGTTATGATTCTTTCTTAAACTCCCTCTTTCCCTTCTGGGTCTCCTTGAGCAGTGCAGGAAACCATGCTCTCCTCCCTGTGACAGTAACTTCCTATTTGTGAAAACAGTAAGAACTGCATTCTGTCACTTCCTGGAGAAAGTCATCACACACCTCCAATAGTTTCTATCAATCAAACCTTCAACTTCTTGCTTATTTTAACCCTGGAATTGAAGCTGTGTTCAAGATAGTTTACTCAGAAAAAGCTTTACTGGAAAGAGGGAAGATATGAACATGGGAGGGAGGGGAGCCAAGGAAGGGGACATTCCCTAGTCTTTCATTTTCTTCATGCTTTCTTTGCTTAACTCCCAATGAAAACTTGAAGAATTAATCTGTGTGAATCTGGCAAAATCAATTCCTGATGTAGAGAAAATGAGGGCATCTCTATTCCAAAATTATATGTACCATCAAGTAGAGATTTAAAGCCAAATGGAGTAGTCTGTAAAGGCATAAAGAACCATGAGAATGGGAAATGGAGAAATATTTAGAGAAAGGTAAGAACTACTTTTCAATATCCAGAGTCCAAAATTGGTTATAAGTGGACACCTCCTGCTAGCCATTACTAATCGTTGCAAGTGACTCTGTATGCAGCTGGGATAAATCAAAATAGTATCATCTTTTAGGGAGAATGTAACTTAAAAGGCAAGGCCAAAAAGTACCCAAGCTGAATTTCACATATGTCAGTACAAAAGTTTAGCTTATAACAAAATCCCTTGCAGTTGTAGAGAATGTGGAAGGTTTATTGGGGGGAGGGGCAATAAAAATGGTAGGTGATGGGTGTAACTGTTAAAAGCATCAGCCATCACCAGTGCATAGTTGAGTGGACCTACTCAACCTGTTTTTCTTACTTGTAAATTGGAGGTGATACCTAATATGCTAACTTGAGAATGGCCTTAACAAATGCACATAATACATAATAATGCAAGTAAAATTCCATATAATATGCAACGTGTATATTTGCATATATTGTCTAACCGACTCTTAATAATCTCATAACTGTATGACACGGATAGTGAGTGAGGCAGCAAATTGACAAGAAAGTTTGAGTCAAGACACCTCAGACTTTTCTTTCTTCCATTCACTTTTTCCTAATTCTATCCTTGTACCTCTGAGTTTTTAGACAAAGCTTCTTCAATGTCTTTCTTATCTTTCAGTCCCTTTACTGTATTAGAGAGTCCATCAAAATCTTTCCTCCCATATAGCAACCAAGCCTGTGGTAGGAAGCAAACCTCAGCAGGATTAAAGCTAGAATTTGTTGACTCTGGGAGTGAGATCAGTATCCTTATCTTTCTATACTTAAGGGATTAATTCAAAACTAACTGGCCAAGTTGTAGCATAGCCAACTTCCTAAGACTAGTCTTTATCTAAAAATCCTAACACATATCTATCTTACTCTCTTCACAGAAGTCAACAAAACAGATCCTGCTTGATTTTCAATAGTCCATGCCACTGTTGCCTTAAGGATTAGGAATAAAAACACTTTCCCTTCCCTATCTCATCCTGGTGTCGAGGGGCATTGTGCTAGTCAGTTTATCTATCTCAAAAAAAAAAAAAAAAATAGTGCCTGAGAAAATCAACTGAAGGAAGGAAAAATTTACATTGACTCCTTGTTTCCAGGGTCACTTGGCTCCACTGTTCTTTGTCACTATGTGTGGCAAGGCAGAATATCACAGTGAGAGGGCAGCAATGTCTAATGATGGACAGAATACAGGGAGATTGGAACAATTCAAAGATCCTTTGATATATGCCTGTCACCTGGTTCCTCCAAGCAGGTACTACTACCAATCAAATAGTCTGTTCAGCTCTGAATTTGTCAATCAAAAAAAACCAAAAAACAAAAACAAAACAAAACAACAACAACAACAAAAAACAAACCAGTAGCTTGGAGCAAATTCCTTCTCACGTTGATAGGTCACAGTAAGATACTGGTTACTCCATGTCTACATCTTAAAACTCCTGAACTATTGTGAACCACACACTTCCTCAAGTCTCCTAATTCGTCATAGTAGTACTTCCCTGAAAATCCTCTGAATGAGTGAGATTCAGCCATCTATATTCAAATTCTCTCCTGAAGATTCTAATACAGAGCCAAAATTAAGTTATTTTCCCTTGGTGAGTTCATCTAATCCCAACATGAGTTACCTTATCTATACATTGTACACACATACACATTCATGTGCTCTATGTTGATATTTTTCTTAAATTCCAGATTCCCACGAACCTGCTTCAAGTTTTTGCCTGCATATCTCCTTTGTCATGAATGGATTCCTTGGGTTCCAAACATCAGTGGTGTTTGTCAGTGCCTGTCTCAAAATTTCAGAATCAAGGAATAATTTGTGCAAGTCTAAATAATGTCTTTTGGAAGTTTATGGATTGCTTTCTAAGGCAAGTTACATTTGTTCTCTTACAGATACAGATATTTTGAGAAGTTAATCAGGATTTATAATGGTAATAATAACTATAAGTTGAGCAGAAGAGTAGAAAGTGGTATTAATGAGAAGTTAGACAGCAGGTAACCCAAACATAAGTATGTAAAAGTGAAGTTACAATAAGCTATAGAACACTGAGAGGACTAGAGTTCATGAGGAAATATTATAAATGTAATGAATAAGTAAGAGAGAAAACATGGGGCTCCATACACAAAATAATGGGAGAGGAGGGCGGGGGAAGAGACAGAGAGAGGGGAGAGAGAAAGAAAGGTAATTGTTGAAATGTATCAGCACATACATTCTGGAATATCATGAGCTAGGAGTGGTCTCAATGGATTAGCCCACAGATTAGAAGTGGGAATGCTGGATGAGCACATGAGAGGCTCTGAATTTGATTCTCAAACTAATAATAAAATTAGGAATATAATTTGAGGATTGATATGATCCAAGTATACCATGTATATGTATGAAAAGGCATTGTCTTATATAATTACTATATACAAATAAGTGTACTATACTTCAAAAGAATATACAAGTATTGTATGTTAGTAAGTTTGTAATATATTAGGCATATAGGTAAATTAATTTCCTGAATTTGATCATTACTCTTGATATACATGTATAGAACTATTACCATGCTCTATTTCATAATTTTATATAATTAAAGTAAAATTTAAAGAAAAAACTAATTAGTTTTTTATCATTTTTGACAATTTTTTTATCATTGATATTAGCAATAAGATAATTATATACTATTTTAGCTTTTACTCATGTATACTTAAGCATTTTCTTTGGTATTATACTTCCTTACATAAGTCTTTTTAATCATAGTTACTGAAAAGTATATATTGCGTATATTAGCTAAGCATATGCATAAATAGCTACAGAAAATTTGCAATTTTTCTCTCTTTAAATATTTTATAAATAAAAATCAATATATGCATATATTGATCATGTATATATTTTATTCCAGGCAAATTCTAGGCATTAAGAAATAATAGTCAATGAACAAAATATGGTTCTTGAACTTACGCAGTGCGGGGTATGTGTGGGTGTCGATGTGTGGTAGTGTGTGTCTGTTGATATGTGTATATGTCTGTGTGTCTGCACATGTTTCTGTCTGTGTATATGTCTCTGTGTGTGCATGTTTGTCTGTGTGTCTGTGTGTGTGTCTGTGTGTTTGTATGTCTGTTGATATGTATATATGTCTGTGTGTCTGTCTGTGTATGTGTCTCTCTGTGTGCATGTTTGTGTGTGTATCTGAATGTGAGTGTGTGTGTGTGTGTCTGTCTAAGTGTATCTGTGTCTGTGTGTGTTTGTGTGTGTCTGTGTGTGTGTGCCTGTCTATGTGTGTTTATGGGTGTCTCTCTCTCTTACTCTTTGTGTGTGTGTGTGTGTGTGTGTGTGTATGTGTGTGTATCCAAGTGAAAAGCCATAATAACCTGCCATATAGTTAAATCCTCAAATACTGATAAGTACAGTCTCACAGGAATGTAGAAATGGGTACCTAGCCCATTGTACAGATGGTCTTTCTGTGAGCTTAAACCCAGCATGAAGTGGGAGGAAAAAGGCAGAGGAAAGAGTATATGAGGAGAGTGGGCTAAGAAAGCATCATGTGAACTGGAAACTGAACCCACCTGCGTAGTGTATGTGACTATATTAATTGCTGCCATAGAATTAGAGTTAGGCATTCATAGAGTCATAGGAATGTGTCTGCTGTTCAGATGCAGTCTTCATAAATATCATGGATCTTTTAACAACTAGTAGAATTTGCACTTTTTCCCCAAAAATCTCTTAGATCAAAATCACCTTCAGTTACAATGAAAGACCAAAAGAACACACCATATTTTCTTTTGCTTTTATTTAAGCAAATGAGTGGAAAAGCATAGTTAATCAGCTTATTACTTGCTGGTGAATTGAATTCAAATTAATTTAGAACAGTAAAGCTTTTCATTTCAAACTTGTTCTTTATAACAAAGTGCCATCTTTGCCTTTTCAAATTTAGTGGCTATCAATGATATCCAGGGCACAAGGGAAGTGGAACCTTAGCATGTGTGAATATATAAGCACACTTAGTATTTGATAATTCCCAATGTTGCCTTATATATTCATTGTACTTCTAATTAGTTATGTTGTAGAGCTTTGAAAAGCATTAGATTATAGATTAACCTTTTTCCTAACAATAATTACTTCTTCATTATTTCTGGGATATATTTAAGTACTGCTATGAAAATATGGATGCTTAAAATAATTTACATTGTTCAAACTCTAACCAGGAAATTTCATAAGACAACATGGCATGGCTCGTTTGTTCTTAACAGTTAGAGGCCAAGTTTCATATATTAGTTGTAGGGAAAAAACAGTGACCAAAGACTCATAATAAATCTTCAACTTGGCACAGAAAAAATGGCTTATCTAACATCCGATTACAGTAGCCAACAGCAAGTTTTTAAACCAGCAAAGATCAAGTCTTTTACTACCACAAGCCTTTTAATCTAAGCCCAGCTACAAAATCATTTGCGTTGTATGTCATGCTCAATGGCTTTTATATGCTTGAGTTATCAGTTACCATTTTTATTGTTTCCTAAATTACTTCTAATCAAAGATCCTTTGGAAATATGTTTGCATTTGTTAAAGGTTGAACTTGAGGAGCCAATGCCATGTGCAGTCATCCAAAATATTTGATTTTAAGGTTTGTGCTTTAATATTGGATGATGTTCAGATATGAAGGACCTATAATAATTTAATAAGAGAATGAATAATCATTTCTGGCCATTGTTAAGGTTTTGTATATAAGGAGCAACTGTCCATTAGCTAAAGAAGGCAACCAGAGAAGCAGAAGTCTGTTTCTGAAGGCACTGTAAGTATATTCGAGGATCAAAATTAATTGAAATCTTAGTCCTTTTATCTTTATTTCAACTATAATGAGATAAATGTTTCCATTTAATTTATGTGTATTATCTTTATAAAATTTGGCTAATATTTTTCTCTGTTGTATGTACATGAAATTCTTATGTGCTGATAGGTAAATTTGTCTATTAATGTCATAAATATCTACTGTGGAGGTTTGTCTTTTCATGTTATCATTTTGAGAAACATTAGATCAGCCCTTTCAGATCATAGAAATCATTATTATTGATATTGAGTAGTATAATATCATCCACCAATTGGTATTGAATTAATAATTATCAGTAACATTGCTCAACAGGCTACTAATATGGTTCTTCAAATTTAAACTCAAGGAAACAGAAGTTTGGTTTGCATTATAGGATTCTTTGGGTCAGTTGTCCCCCATTTTTTCTTATTTATGCTACTTAAAGCCATTCCAATGAAGCACTATGGTAGAGGGAAAGATAATCCTTCTAAACAGCCAGTACAGTTTTGGCTTGGGTGCTTTCTATAAACATGTTGGATTTTGTTCTGTTCATCTGCAAAGTAAGGAACATAAAGCCAAAGACTTAATAGGGTTGCTTTAATTAAATATAGTAATACCAATAATATTTACTTACAATAATAGTGATAATACATTTACTTAATTATGTTTGTATCATAGATAAACATACAGTTTTTAACTCATTATTTATTATTATTATTACATTTGTTTACATCTCAAATGATATCCCACTTTCCAGTTACCCCCTCCACCAATCCACCTGTTTGTCCTATTTTACAGAAAAGGAAACAGATTGTAAAAATAATTCACTTGCAAATTACATGTGTAAGTACACTTTTGGGAATAAAATAGTTACTGATATTATCCTGGGATTTGTTATCAGATGTTTTGAGGAATTTAATCATGCCCCAAGTATTTTAGAACCCTTTTGTTGACTTTTGTTATTGGGGTATCCAATACCTCAAGCCATTGGTTTAATAGCCTCACTTTATAAAAGGAAAATGCTTAAGACAAGAAAAGTTTAATGGAACTGTCAATTCTTTGATAGTCTGACAACTATCTGGTTTGAGTGGTAAAATAGTGGCTAGTCTTTATAAATTGGTTTATCCCTTCTGGAATTTCCATTATACAGAGTTTTGGTTAAATCTGTTTCCAGAGACAACGTTCTATCCTATTTCAACACTAAGTGGCTATATTCTAATATCAGAGGATTGGATTTAGGTCTTGGAATTTCTACTTCAACCCATAAACATCAAGAACTTTACGAAGTGTACTACATAAATAAAGAACCATACAATGTTTATTGAAATAGTGATAGCAACTGAGACTTTATCCCTTTTCAAAGAAGACCATTTGAAACAAATGATACAAATTTGACAAATTACTTCACTGTACACAATTAAAGCATATTTTATTTATTGCTTGTTTGTTTATTTGTTTGTTTGTTTGTTGAGACAAGGTTTCTCTGTGGAGCCCTGGTTGTTCTGGAACTTTCTTTATAAAGTAGGCTTGCTCACAGGGATCCTCCTGCCTCTGCCTCCCAAGTGCTGGAATTAAAGGCTTGGTCCACCATGCCTGACTTGCTAATATATTTTTTATACATTATTTCCAAATTTGCTTCTAATGCACTTTACTCACAATAAAAAATGTATTTCAGACACACTAAAAATATCTTACTTTAAACAAATCTCAACAGGATATCTCTTCAAACTTGAGAAAAAAATATCATTTCTCACTTGCATTTTTATTAAGCTTAATATGAGACTATTCTAAAATTTATAGTTGGTACTTACATCATCTAAGTAAGTTTAGATGGTATAAGTCTAATGCCAAGTATTATTTATACTAAAGAATAAATGACAATTACAACTACATGGTGAAAAAGAATTTGTAAACTTGTGACACTTATAATTGGAATGATAATCAAAATACAAAACCACAAATAGCTGCAATCTACTCTAACTTTATAAGTGATTAGCTATTGTAGTCAGGTCATCAGGCTTGCATGCTTTTATCTACTAAGCCACTTCTCCAGCTCCACGATGATAGCTCTAAATGCACATTAAGTTAAAATTGATTCAAAGTCATCAGATGCCCACTTAAACTTCAGTCCAAATCTGTGCTCACAAAGTAAGTTTGGCACAAATAATGAATAATGAACATATGCTTCACTTAATGACAGAAGATTGCTTGCTGGTTAAAATTCTATCTATAAGGCTGGAAACCTGAGTTGAAAATCCTTTTAAAGAGAATGAATCAGGACTTAGGATATGATTCAGTTGGTAAAGTACTTGCCATCAATTGTTAAGGACCTGAATTACATTTCTAGAACAAGTAAAATAACTGAGACTAATGATCTATGCTGGTAATTCCAGCAATGAGGAAACTGAGGGAGGTGAATTCCTAGGACTCTGACCAATGTTCCAGCCTATTCAGCAAACTCCCGTGAAAGACCCTGTCTCCTAAGGAACAACAGCTGGGATTATCCTCTCCCTTGCTACTTATACCTATTTGAAAGTGCATGTACACTGGTGTGTATGCACACACACATATGCAAAGGCATATGCACACACAAACATAAAAATGATCACATATGTACACACAGATAGAAGAAGAAGAAACAATCATAGCGAAAACATTTTAGATAGGAAGATTAACTTGCTTATATATTACCCAGGCTTGTCGCTCAACAGAACTCAATCAAGCATAATCATCTCTGTACTTCTCTTAGAGATGAAATCACCTCAACTCTGAATGTTATAGAACCATAACATATCTGATCCCTTTGTTTTAGGGCAGTACAAGATGTGGCTGCTATTAATAACAAGTGTGATATCTACATTCGGAGGTGTACATGGCCTATTTGGAAAACTGGGTCCTGAAAACCCTGAAGCAAACATGAATGTTGTGAGTTACTGATGGGTATTACTAGGATCGGCATCATGATGGGTCTAACCTTTTAGCAAACAGTTAAAAATCATTAGAAATATCCATTAGATGCATTTTAAAACTAATTAACGCTTACAAGTTCTTTTTCTAATTTCCTCCTCAGAGTCAAATGATAACTTACTGGGGATATCCATGTGAAGAATATGAAGTTGTTACTGAAGATGGCTATGTTCTGGGGGTCTACAGAATTCCTTATGGGAGGAAAAACTCTGAGAACATAGGTACAAACTTCTTCCATCCTCTCATTTCTCTCTCTTCTTCTTTACCTTCTTCCTTTTCACTCCCCCGTATCTCTACCCTTCCCTATCTTCTACTCCCATTTCATTTCTAAAGATGAATAAGTCTAGATCATTTTGGAAATGCAACACAAGATTTTATTTTCAATCTTCAGTAGATAGCAATCAAGTCAATGAGACAGAGGGATGACTGAGTGATCGTGATAAATTGTAGTCCTGCTGTTATATACAAGCTCTTCGAGGCCTCTAACTAGCTAAAAGAATCAGGGACAGTTTCTTTTAATATAGTAACTGAGCTAAATCCCAGTGCATGAAAGTTAGCCAGGCAGTATTGTAGAGGGGGTGCCGGGCAGTGGTGGCCCAAGCCTTTAATCCCAGCACTTGGGAGGCAGAGGCAGGCAGATTTCTGAGTTCGAGGTCAGCCTGGTCTACAGAGTGAGTTCCAGGACAGTCAGGTCTACACAGAGAAACCCTGTCTTGGAAAAAAAAATACTGTAGAGGGGACAATTGGGAGGCAGCTAGAGATCTATTTCTTATATAGATAAAGGTCATTTTATTTTGATATTACTGTTAAATTTTTATATTTTTTCATTATAGAAAAATTATGCAACATAATATTATTATGCATAACCTACTTTTACACAGTACTTAATTCTCTTGAACTATCACTTTAATATTTTCATGTACACATAACTGGCATATAATACAGTAAACACATTCAGCATGTACAATATGAGATGAGGGTATAGCTCAGTGGTACATTTGTCTAGCATATGCAAGGCCCTGTGTTGATAAATAAAAATGCAATAAATGAAAATAAAATGTATGTAACAAACAGATAGTTTAGTAGTTAAAAGCCACTCATATAGGTCTTGGATTCAATCCTCAGTATCCACATGCTGGCTACTCACAACTGTTTATAATTTCAGTTCAAGATCAGGTGTTCTTTTCTGGCACCTGAGAACTCTTGCACATATTTGGTTCACATAAACACGTACAGGCCTACATAAAGACACACACACACAAAATTATAAATCTTTAAAAATAGATAAAATATATAATTTCATTAATTTTGGCAAATGAAACACAATTGAGAAAAGGTAATTAAGATATCAAGTACAATGTGAACAAAGTGAATATATTACTTCTGACTACATGTCTACCCACTATAAAAAAATAAGTTTATAACATTTTGAACAATCTTCTTCCCTAGGCAGGAGAACTGTGGTATATTTGCAGCATGGTTTGATTGCATCAGCCACAAACTGGATTGCAAATCTGCCAAACAACAGCCTGGCCTTCATTCTAGCAGACGCTGGCTATGATGTGTGGCTGGGGAACAGCCGAGGAAATACATGGTCCAGGAAAAATATATACTATTCACCAGATTCAGTTGAATTCTGGGCTTTCAGGTAAAGAAAGAGAATAATTCAAAATGCACATGCATTTGGGATCTATGAGCATGGCCATTCCTTTGCTCATCACAGCCAACTATACTCTGGGCAGGAGATGAAGGAATCTGTATCATTATTCCAACTCTTGAGTCTTCTCTACATCTCAATCCAAGGGTAGTGTTTCCTTTAAGCTTGCTGTGACCTCCGTACCAAAGATCAAGAGATGCTAAAAATGCTTTTCTAAATAAAACAAAAAACATGTCCAAAGTTAGGCTGCAAGGCAATTCACTGTTCCTAGAAAGTTGCAAAGGGAGAAGCCAACAGACGAGGGAGGTGTCAGAACTGGGACAAAGGGAAATGGCGGTCTTCATCAACATCAAAAACCCAAAGGTTGGGCACAGAAAAGTTATCAAAGGTGCCCAATACCTTCTCATGCCCTACTCTTGGAAATGACTGAAGAAGATAGTTGACAGAGAGGATCTGGCTGATCTTGCTGAGGCACAGAGTGTTCTGGTGGTTCTGAAAGCTGGTAGGAAGCCCATGGTATCTGGTCCTGTGAGAAAGAGGTAGAGAGAACACAGTGTAACACTAGCATGTTGATAGGAAGCAGATCTAGTGAGAACATTGAAGTTCATTTTGTGCACAATGAGAAGCCACTAAATATTGTTCAACTTGAGTTCTCATTTTTTATCATTCTGGCTAATTTGTGAAGAATGTACTACAGAGGTGGGACTCATATTAAATAAATTGGAATGTAGAATACAAATGCTTATTAAATCTGATATTCCATTTCATAGATAAAAATAATATCCACCCATAGGTACCTATCTTATTTATATTTAGAGTACTGTCATTATACATGTTTGAAGATGATGGCCTTTGCTTACAAGCAACTATCCCAAAGACACCTGGCATTTGCTAAGGATTTATATATCACTGGCATTAATTAAAGTGTCTAGTTTTCTATTCCTCAAGTAGAAATAGAGATTTCTCTATAAACGTTCTTTTTTGGCTTAGATATAGTTTGTTTGTGAATGTGGGCCTAAGAACCAGGGTTGAGATTGAAGGGCTTGAGTTTTAGAAACTATAACAAGAAAATATATTTTGTTTGATTTATTTGTTACAGCTTTGATGAAATGGCTAAATATGACCTTCCAGCCACAATAGACTTCATTGTACAGAAAACTGGACAAGAGAAGATACACTATGTTGGTCATTCTCAGGGCACCACTATTGGTAAGTAAAGCCCTAAGACTGAGCACAGTTTCTATATCTGTAACCAGTACCATTGCCAATACTGTGCAACATTATAAAATGCCACAGCCATTGGAATGCAGTGGTATAAAGACAATTGATCTTCTACCCTAGAGATGGATAAATCAGACAGTAGAATATATAACTCAAGCAAGAGGTATCATCTCCATCAATAATCTAATAGCGTGACTCAGATACCAACCCAGGCCAATGGGCTCTCAAGGTAGCATGTTCTAGCTTCCCAGTTGAATTTGTTCCCGTCACCCTATTTTTGATGGAAGCCATATCATTTGTCCAAATAATATACCAAAGAAGATAAATTAAAACCGCTTATCATGATATCACTTAGATTGGGAAAGAAAGGCAGAAAGGAAATGGGTTAAAAGTAACTTGGAGTTCACCAAGCCATGGTAATACTGTGGGAAATATAGCTGATGGGGGATTTTAAGAATTCTGAGAGGGCTTTAAAGCCATTTTAAGCAGACAAAGCCTATAAATAACCTCTGAGTAAAGATGTAGAAGATGCATGTGTATCTGTGCTAGCCTGGTGTTCTAGGGACGGAAAAATGCAAGTATAAAGAATCCTAAGATGGAGACCATGTTCAGGGAACAGTGGTGATGCTGTTCATCATGGGAATGAGTCAGAGTAAGAGACAGGGAGCGAGAAACAGAGTAAGATGACATTGTGGCTGCCAAAAAGAACAGAGTATTCAGGGTTCTTTGGACATTGTAAGGATATCAGCCTTTAATATAAGTAAAAAGGAAATCATAAAGGGATTTTAATAGAGTCGCATGATCCATTATATGATCCTTCTAATTGCTGAAGGGCAACAATGGCAGGAACTCAGAAGCAGCTAAGGATGTGCACAGTAACTCATGCCAGAGATTCTGGTGAGCTGGATTACTGAGGGGTGAGGGGAGATGTGGGAATAATGATGCCCAATCAAGCAGCATACATGTGTACACATACATACATAATACATGCATGCATGCATGTATCTGTGTGCAAATGAGATACTGCCAACAAACTTTACTAAAACATTGGATATATGGTATATGAAGCAAAAATAAGAGTAAAGACTGCCAGAGTTTGTATCTTGGGCTCCTGGAATAATGAAGATTCCTTTACCCAAAGTGAGGAAGGAAGGGCTGGAAAAATAGCAGCTGTGTTCGGACATTAGGAGCTCAGTTTGGGGATATTGTATGTCATCTATTGAAGATGCAGTAAAGATGTCAACGAGTCAGTCACAAACAGTATGAAGTTCAAGGATGAGTACTAGACTGAAACTTCTCAACAGGAGGCATCTGTCAGTGAGACTGCAGTTAACATCCCAAGGTGTTAGCTCAGACAGCCAAGAGGCTGCATTATTCCTGTATTTAGAAGATGAATGTTCTGTAATAGAGGAAATAAATTCAGAGGTAGTATTAGTGATGTCCAAGGGCAGCTAGAATTCTAGAATTCAAAGACAGAGGGTTTTTACTAGTGTTTGAAAAATCAAGTGAAATGCAGTCTCAGGAGTAATTGTTGGAATTGACTAGAAGTCATAGACCTCTTTGTTGTTGCTGCTGGTGGTGGATTTCTAAAACAAAGCTGTCCTGAGTAGCTCAGGCTGGTTTCAGACTCCGGATCCTCTTGACTCAGCCTCCAGAGTACTGATACCAGCCAGTACCTGTGCTTGGCTACAAGGGGTTCTCATAGCATTAACTTTTAATGATAGGTTTAATATAACTTAGTGTTGTGTCTGTAACCTGAGGCTATAAAATCACCGCACTGAGATTCAGTGCAATGGTATCCTTGGCATTTACTAAGATGAGAAAAATTGCTTAACTTGACAGTGAATTTCTCCACTCTGCTTCCCTCTTGAGTTACCTTAAGACTGACGATAACAATTCTTTTTCTACTAGTGCATATCTTTAAATGCTATCATTGTGCTTTTACGTGTCTCAACAAACCATTGTGCCAACTTCTCAGATTGCTTAAGATGGTGTCTCTAGCAAGTCCAAGATAATCTCACACTTGTAGAAAAAGAAAATCACACACATGCACATATCTTCATTGATGCTCTGTTCTATTTCAGGTTTTATTGCCTTTTCTACCAATCCTGCTCTGGCTAAAAAAATCAAGACATTTTATGCATTAGCTCCAGTTGCTACTGTGAGGTATACAACAAGTCCCTTGAAAAAGATTTCATTAATTCCTACATTTCTTTTCAAGGTATGTGACTAAGGTACTCAATTGCCATTAGACTTCAGATCGATCAACATAAACAAATGTTTTGGTTAGCTTACAGTGGGTTGTCAATGGCAGTAAGTGTTTTGCTTTTTCAAGGATGTTTCACTGGTCAAGCACTCCACACACCTGTGTCAAGCAAGGTAACAATTCCACTCCTGCGACAGAGAATAGAGTGTTAAAAGCAGAGAAAAATAGTCAAATAATAATCCCAGGAAGGGGTCAGGGGGATATTGATAGCTTCTGGGTCCACTGCCCACAGCCCCCCCCAAAAAAGGAAAAGAAAACAAACAGTACAGTCAGGAAGATATTGAAGAGAGTCTTTTAAAATTGTAATAAAGATTCTAAAGTATAGCTCTTCACAGTCAATGGCAAGGGTGTACCAGAGTACAACTTTAAGGTGCTGGCCACTGGGAGCTTGATCATGTTTCAATGAATATATGTGGACAACACAAATTTGAGTTGGTAAGAGGGTTTTTGTTTTGTTTTTTGTATTTGGTTCTTGTTGTTGTTTTTGTTTGTTCTATTTTGTTGTTTGTTTGTTGTTGTTATTGTTGTTGTTTTTGGTTTTGGTTTTTTGGTAGGAGAGTGGACCTGGGGGGAATGAAAAGTGGGTGTGATCCAGTAACATTGTGTGAAATTTCTAAATATTTAATAAAAGTATTGTGTTGAGGGGGGAAATAACTTGGAAGAGGAGGGGGTAAAAAGGAATAAAGAAAGGAGAAAAATAAAGAAAGCAATGACTGAGCACAGTAAATACTGTGAGACTTCTAATTCAATGCTCTTGGGCTGCCTAAGAGGTTTTGTCCGAAGAAGTGGAAATTTCATAGGACAGTAGTGTGGATTTCAATAGACCATAATATTTAGTGACTTACAGAACACATATGGGAATGAATCGATAGCACTTATGTATTCAAATGCTTTATGCCCAACTTCTATTGTACTCAAGCCAACCTGTGCAGACATGCCTGCACATTTGCACAATCTCTTCTAGAAGAGTGGTTTAGCCTGAAGTTCTAAGTCCAGTAATCCTACCTTTTCCTCCTGTAGTGTCCATTTCCCTGCACTCTAAATTAGCATGCCCATCTAAAGCCAAAGACACCAGCTGCAGTCAAACGTATTTATAGAACTTTTTCTGGAAAGTCTAAGGCTTTAGGATGGTTGTGACCATTTCCTGCTGCTCTGAGCCTCCCACTTCCCACTTATGCTCAGATTTTCAGATAGCAAGAGCAGAGAAATTGAAAGAAGTCATTTAGACATTGAGTCACAAGCATGGATCAGAGCTACAGATATAACCTAGTCCTAATTAGCCAGAAACACTGATATTTCCTAGCCATACTTCCTTGGGTATGAAACTGATAAAGCAAAACATCCCAATGATCAACACAATTGAGGTCAATATCTAAAGATTTTCCTAGCATTATCCCTCTGAGTCCCCATTTACTCCTCCTCGTTTCACAATTTATTACTCAAATCTCACCTGTTGATACATTATTATGACACTCTGCCATGTTAGCTCACGATTTGACCATAACCTTTATTACTCCAGCTGGATTATAATTCACTGTGTCTTCAACTTCCTCTAAGAGACTTATACAGTTCTCAATTCAATAATACATACCAAATGTTGATATTCCTGATTTACAATTTCATTGAAAAGAAAGGGGGACCAAAATAGTTCAGTTGGTCCAGTTGATTGTTGCCAAGTCTGACAACCTAAGTTCAATCGCTGGGGCACATGATGGGAGAAGAGAACAAGGGACCCCCACAAGTTGTCTTTTGATCTCCACACAACTTCTGTGGTAGATGTTAGCCCCCACACATAATGAATATTTGTGATATTATAATGACATCATTCCCATTTTCCCCTTCCTCCCTCGAAATACACTATATATATATATATATATATATATATATATATATATATATATCCCTCCGTGATCTCTTTCACATTCAATTCAAATGGTCTCTTTTATTCACTAATTGTTGCTACATGCACGGATACATAATTATATGCACATATATTCCTAAACATAACCTGCTCGGTTTTTGTAATGTTACTTGTATGAATATTTTCAGAGCAGACCATTTGGTACTGATAAATAATTAATGTGTGTTTCCCTGGGGAAGACCAGCTTTCCCATTCTCAGCTCTTCTTAGTTGCCCATAGTCCCTTGAGGAGGGTTGAGGTCTCATGGTCTTTCCTCTGTGTGCATTAGCATGTCTATTGGTGTCATCCTTAGTCAGCTCATGTTTAGCCAGTCATATCAGTGAGACTTTATAGATGTAACTTCTGGCATTACAAAGATACATGTCTCACTGCAAACTCTCAGACAATCTGGCTCTTATAATATTCTGCCTCCTCTTCCACAATGTTCCCTGAACCTTAGGTGTGGGAGTGTATTGTAGATGTATCACTTGGGACTGGGCTCCACAACTCTGCACTTTGACTGGTTGTGGTTTTCTGTAATAATCTCTTGTTTGTTGCAAACAGAAGTTTCCCATAAGAAGGGTGAGGGCTATACTTATCTGTGGGTGTAAAGACAAAATATTTAGAATGTAGTTAGGAATTATGTTGATTTAGTAAATGATGGTTGTAGGATCTCCTCCAAGATCCATGACTTCATTATCCCTGGGTAGTTGGATAGGTTTTCTGTATCAGGAATGCATCCCACTTGTTGAGTGTGTCTTAAGGTCTTATTATGGGGCTATTGGTTATTACCATGGTTTGTGTGCAACTACTGCACTCTTCAGGTATCTTGCCATGCTGATCATTATTGTGATTCATGGCTGTCACAGCTGGTTAGAGCTGATAGTTGCTCCCTCCTTTTGGAAATTTGCATGGGTTAGGCATTCCAGTCAGTTCCAACTCAAGGGCTGCTGGGTTCTTTGTCTGAATTTGCTGGTGTCTTCAGTATTAGTGTCTTATTTTTCAATGTAGGGTGTCAACCAAGGGCAATAGCAATAGTTTTTAATGTTTGGAAGTCTCTAAAACAACTGTGATTAACAGTTTCAACAACTCAAGTGAGAGATTCTCATGCCTTGTGTTGGATTCTTGTTATATGATGCCCTTTCGCTCTAGAGAGGGTATTATCAATCCAGACAAGAGATTCAAGCTCATTTAAATTCATCTAAACTATCTGTGTCCATTAATACAAACTTATATTTATTGTAAGGCTTTATTTTTAGATAGTTTATAATAAAGTTCCAATGACTTTCCCAGACATCCTTACTGTTATATTATCCTCCTCCCTTTTATTTCTGTAATTTTCTCTGCCTCTTCCTTAATTAGAGCCCCCTTTCATCCCATAGCTCCAGTCAGATCACTTGTACCCTCATAGTCCACTCTCAATTCTCCTACCCTGACAATGGTCCCTTTTACTTTTCTGGCTTTGTTATTACTCCAGGATATATACTCACATATTTAAATATTTAGGGCTATCTGCCTCAGAGAGAGAACATGGTATATTTGTCTTTCTGGGTTTGGGTTACCTCACTCAATGATCTATTCTAGATACATTGACATAGAAAGTTCATAATTTCATTTCTCTTTACAGCTGAATAGTATTTCAAAGTGTATATGCTCTGCATTTTTCATTATCTATTTGTCAGTTGAAGGATATTTAAATAGTTTCCATTCCCTAGCTACTGGAAATAGAGCAGCAATAACCATGACTGAGCAAATATTTGTGGAGTCAGATGTAGAGTCCTTTGGACATGTGAATTGAGTAGTATAACCAAGTAGATTTATTTTTAGCTTGTTGAGAATTCTCCACACTGATTTCCTGAGTGACTTCTCATGTTTACAACATTTTCAACAGTGAGGGATTCCCCTTTTCCCTACATTCCCCCCAACAATTTTTTGTGTTGCTCTGTTGATCTTTGCCATTCTGACTGGGGTAAGATGAAACCTCAAAGCTGTTTTGATTTGCATTTTCCTAATTGTTAGAGACGATGAACAATTTTTGAGATATTTCTTAGCCACAGTGGGTTTTTGTTTAGTTTGAAGTTTGTTTGTTTTGATTTTCCTTTCTTTTTTCTTTTTTTGAGAACTCTTTGTCCAGGGCTCAAAATTTGATTGAGTTGTTTGCTGGTGGGTTTTTTGTTTTTAAATAATTTATATATTATGGATATTAATTCTTTGTCAGAGGTATGACTAACAAAGATTCTTTCCCATTTTGTGGGCTTCAGCTTTGCCCACTTGATTACTTGTTTAGCTATGCAGAAGCTTTTTAGTTTTATGAGGTCCCACCTTCAACAGTTGGCCTTAATTCTTGGACAAATGCAGCCCCACTCAGAATGTCCCTTCCTACACCTACATAATGTATGGTACTGTCTGTGCTTCCTTTTAGAAGTTTCAGTGTTTTGGCTTCACACTTAGGACTTTGATTATTCGGAGTTGATGTTTGTACATGGTAATGGATCTAAAAAATAGGAAACTTCTAAAACAACTTATAGAACTAAGGAAGAATACACACATGCTCAACCTGCAGAAGTTGCTTCAGCAATAAAGTGGGCTTTCTGTAGTGAGGCTGCTGCCATGTTCTCATGATGCTTTTGTTTTTCAGGTTATATTTGGTAACAAAATGTTCCTGCCCCACAACTACTTCGATCAATTTCTTGGTACTGAAGTGTGCACACGGGAGCTGCTACATCTTCTCTGCAGCAACACTTTATTCATCTTCTGTGGATTTGACAAGGAAAACTTAAATGTGGTGTGTATGCATTGTGGTCTCCATTCAAGAAATTTGCCCAGACACCTTTGTGTTATCATCAACCCTTAGAAATGATACTTAGGGAGAAATAAGACTCACCTCATGACTGTGCCCAGAGCATTGTGGTAGGCCCCAGAGAAATTACAAGCCACTACTCATTACAATTTCATCTACTGCTCTCATTCAAAAATATGACTAGCTTGTGATCTACCTAAATGTCTGTTATGATTTTTACCTTCTGTGACAGACAAGAATGAACCTTATTGGGAAGGTGCTTCTGAGGAACAATGCACAGTCATCAAAGAAATGGAAATGTATTTAATCCTGCTGGCCCTTCCCATTAATTTTAAAACACACTTTAGAGAAGCAGTATAATAGCTTGTCCCTATCTTGATCTGCATTTTTACTCCCTGAGTTGGACTTTTAAGTCCTATGTGAGAAAGTTCAATATCATAAGGTTCTTAAACATATAAATTCATGTCAGCCTCATTTAAGTCCTACCTTTAGAACTGATTTAAGCTCCTGTGTTTGTTTCCTCACACACAACATATGCTATTGTAAAGTTCAAATCAGCTAAGATATTGAGTACAAATAGATCACAACATTAACCACACGACACGACCATGTGTGTGTGTGTATTATATAGACATATTTCTGCTGTTTCTTCTTTTCTTTTCTTTTTTATTTTTGTAGTGCTAAGGGCAGAACCTAGGATTTTAGAACCATGTTCTACCACTGATATATATTGTCAGTATTTTTAAAATAACTTTTTATTGTGAGGCAGGGTCTTGTTAAGTTGCTAGCCACTTCCTCTATAGCAAATGAAGGCCTTTAACCAGGGATTCTCATCATTTAGTCTCCCAGTAGCTGGAATTAGAGAACTATACTTCTAATCCTGACTCTCATTTATACATTTAAAGTCTTTAAAAAATGAATTGTAATGTGAAAAATGTATAGTATTCTGTTGTTTAAAATTGTATACTAATTGCTGTACTTATTGGAAACAGAGTTGTGAAATCACAGTTCCTGTTTCTATGAAGACCAATCAGGTTCAGTCATCTTTCTCAGCACCAATTATCCACTCTACTGAATAAATACATCACCATTTGTTTTAATTTGTCCTTTAGGTTCCACTTAGGATGGTATTTGTTTCAATTTAAGGTTGCTTCTCATTATGCATGAGGAATGTAGCAGAGCAGCCTGTCCTTATTATACCAATAAACAGATTGGTTCTTATATTTTATTAATAAGAATTTTAAGAGAAAGATAATACATACAAGAAAGATAGAAATACAGAGATGCAGAGAATAAACAAGATTAGAGTGCTTGTCTTCAGCATGCATGCTACTTCCATGGAGGGAAAAGTTAGCCCCTTGGATAACAGCCAGTTCACTTGCCTTTTTCATACTCTAAGACCCACTACTCAATTGGTCTGTGCAATCTGGGAACAGAACTTCAGAATGCTAAAAGGTCTGAGTAAGGTGATCTAGGAACCAGATAGAATAATATAGCAAAATATAAACAACGGTTAGCATACAAACATACATATCAGTGTATATGTATAATTATTCAATATATTAAAATTATGCAACATGATGAATCTGTGTATAATATTTTATCTCTTGCATGTTGACATTAAATAGGAAGTTGAGGATTTAGCTTCAGAAGCTAGGTAAAACTTTCCAGCCTCAGACTGCTTATCATGGATTTGTGTGAACCTGATATTTGTCTAAACCTCTTTGACTTTCAAACTCTACTTCAAAAAAATATGGAGTTAATGAGCCTCCACATTGCTGATTGTGGTTAAAATACATGGTGTACTTTGCAGATTGTGAGGTGGCATTTAATTGTACTATTCATCCTTCAATTGAAGGTTACCCTGTAACACTGGATTGAAATCAGAAAACTTGGCCCCAATTGTTTTGAAGAAACCAATTATGTCTAAGCCTATGTGTATGTGTGTGTGTTTGATTTCTAGAGTCGTTTTGATGTGTATCTAGGGCATAATCCAGCAGGAACATCTGCTCAAGACCTTCTCCACTGGGCGCAGGTATCATTATTTCAATGTTGTTAGCATCATTTTGTGGTAATGAACTTTGGTACTTAACCTAAAGCACATTATTAAGATGTCCCTGTAAGGCAATGCTTCTATGTATGAAAACCTACAAAAATAACTATTAATCCATGTACATAAAAATCTTATGAGAACATGTGATTTGAGTAACAAATCATTATTTTTATGATTTGCTTGGTAAAACAAATTATTTAAAACAAATGCTATATTTTTACTCACATATGTCTTAGATGGTTAGCTATTATTTCAAATGAGAAAATATTTTTTCAATAGTTATAAAAACTGAAAATAAACTATTTGGAGTAGATTAAATTGCTTTTCATGTGGTTATGAGAATATTTAGCTAATTAATTTTAATTACCTCTTACTAAATTTTTATTTAATTTTTCACCTCTAAATTTTCATTAGCTGGTTAGATCTGGGAAATTTCAAGCCTTTAACTGGGGAAGCCCATTCCAGAACATGTTACACTACAATCAGGTATGTTTCTTGAGATTGAAATTGCTCACAATTTAAATGACAAAGAAGTTTGGAAAGACAAGTAGTATGTAACTTCAAATTTAATGCTGATGTCCAGTTTCTACACTACTATGCTCTGGAAATATACCCTCAGAGTAATGGTGGGTCACCTGCACAGACTTTCTGTAAATTAACAGCACATCGTCTTTACACATCCCTGCTATATAATCCCAGGTCCATACAACAATGTTCTCTTCTCTCTGAAGTGCAACTGGCTGAAACAAGTCATTAATTATATCCGTGCATAAGATAAGCAGTTTTCTCATATATCACCCTCTTCATTTGGACAGGCAGACAAAAGATTTCATGGTAACACATTTCCATGTGGAAGAGAAGGGTGGTATGTTTTCAGGTCAAAGTTAGAAATATTTGAGCACAAAGGTGCCTTGTAATCCTCACATTTGCTATGGTACAAATAACATGGACCCTGGATTGACCTAATTGGCGGTCAGTACAAATTTGCACAATAATAAATGGACTAGAAAATTAATGACAAGCTATAAAAGGAACATATCTATAACCATATGCTCAGGGCAAACTCTCAAGTTACCACTAACTAATTGTGAGCAAGGCAGTACCTTATAGTAGTTTGTGACCTACTCTTTCTATTAAATACCTCCAATTTTTCTTCCAAATAGTAGCTGAATAATCCTGATTTTTCCTTAGTTCCCCCAACTCAAATCTTAGAAGGATATGTTTTCAGACAAGAGTCTACATATAGAGAAAAGTGGCCACACCATTGATTTTATTAATTTGATGTCCTTAAGGGCCTTTTTTTCAGAATACATAAAATCAACTCACAAAGTCCAGACTTGCTTTGAATTCACTTTTTTGTTTGGCTCTCATTCTGGTGAACAAAGAAATAAATCATAGATATCCTGAGTACCAATCATCAAGTCTACCTTGTCCAGCCAAGTGAATAACACTTCTGGCTAATTGTCATTAAAATCAGTGATGTTAATTTAACAGGCAGAGATAACATCTAGGAAGCAGTTTCTTCAATAGTATGTAAGTAGAATAAAGTGTATTTATTATAGATATTCTTCACTTTAACCCATGTGTGAGGGAATGTAAGAAAAAGCATACATTACTGAGATAATAAGGTAATAAATATTTGGACTGTAAGTTGGCTCTATCACAAAGTGTAAAGACACAAACTTTAAGGCTATTAGATTAGTATCCTCGAAGTAATAATCTATTGATCAAAAGTACCTTACTAAATTCTGTCAAGATTATGGGAACCAAGGAGATGACTCTATTGTTCTCTTTTCTGCTTTATGAATCTTTATAAACCCTATGTGTTAATAATGGTTTTCTAAAAATAAAAAAAAAATGCCAATAATTTTTCTCAGAATTTGAAGCAATATTTAGGAAAATTACATGAGTGTACAACAGATCCAGATTCTTACCTTAAGTGCAGTCTTTGTCACTAACCATGCTATGAACAGTTGTTTCCTACAATCCAGAGAATTATTTATGGAAGCTGTCCCTTCAGGTTTGAGAAAATGAGTTTATTAATGATATTGCAGGAAATTTTAAAAAGAATAAATAGCAAAATACAGATAGAGAAAATCAGCAGAAAGATAACAAAATATTATCAAATCAGGTACCCAAAACATGCAGCAGTATGTGTGAGGCAGCCTGATTGAGAGGCCAACTGAAAGATAACCTCATTGAGTTTGAGGCTTAGAATTATCTAGCAGAAACTGATTGGAGACAGCCTATTGAGGTAGCCAGCTGGAATTCTGAATCAAGAGTTCTTGTAAAGTAAAGTGCCCCCTCTGGTGAGGCTTTGAAGTGAAAGAGTGAGATGTGAGCAGCAGACAGACAGCATTATCAAGCACTTAAAACATCCCACAGAAATGCCTGCAAAAGCTGTACTCAAACAGCCATGCTCATTGATTCCCAACTGAGAGATTTCCAAGCAGAGCAGCTTCTCAATGAGATAAAACAGCATATAGAAATTTACCAATATAATGCACATTGTGGAAATTAATACAAAGACAAAACAGATGACTCAGAACCCTGGATTATTTGAGGAGATCATGATTCAGGGTGGTAGAGACAATCTGCCCCAGTCAGGATCTAGTCAAACCCTAGATAAGGAGATAGATCAGTGGGTAATGAGTTTGCTATGTAAGCTCTGTCTACTGTAACTTCAGTGTGCCCTATTAGGTTATGGGAGGCAGAGACTGAATCACCAAAAGCTTGTTGGCCAGCTAACCTGGCATATCCACCAGTGAAAGGGAGAGACTCTGTTTGATAGATAGCAAGGACCAACATGAAGGCTGTGCTCTACCCTCCACATACACATGGTAGTTTGCATGTGCCCATCCCATCCACACACAAGAATCTAGTGAAATCTCCTTCCTTCATCTGAGCCGAAACCTAGCTTAGAACCAACAATATTGGCATCACCTGTGAATGTATGTTCCCTGACTTTCCTCCCAGACCTGCTGAGTCAGTCTGCATTTTAACAGAGTCCTAGGTGATTGACTGACCTATAAGAGATTGAGAAACATTGACCCAAATATTCTGTGTTCACTTTGCTCTATGGATAAGGTTGACTTTGTTGGTCATTAGAATTTATTTAGAGCTAGCAGATGATCTACACTGATTTGGTTGCATAAACTCTGCTTCTTTCACCTGTCATGTTTTAGAAAACACCTCCTGAATATGATGTGTCAGCCATGACCGTGCCAACTGCAGTATGGAATGGTGGCAATGACATCCTGGCTGATCCCCAAGATGTTTCCATGCTGGTTCCAAAGCTCCCCAAACTCCTGTACCATAAGGAGATTCTTCCCTACAATCATCTGGACTTCATCTGGGCAATAGATGCTCCTCAAAAGGTTTACAATGAGATGCTTTCCATGATGGCAGAAGACTAAAAGAATTATCTGCATCCATTCCAAAATCCTTTCTTCTTTCATACACAGCTTTTAAAAATGCAATACATGTTATTGTAATTTTGACTTTAGAAATATATTGGCATCAACAAAGTTCTCACGTGTCATTTGAATTTTTAATTTAAATAAATACAATATTTTTATTTGGAAGCTTATATTAGAAACAGTTAAGAAAATACATTTCTGAGGCAAAGTAAAATTTCTCTTTGGATCATCTCAAAAGTATTTTCTAAACTCAATTTGGATTAGGAGCATGGGTCATTAAGACCCACTAAGAGTCCTGGAGCTGAATGATGACTTGCTTATATGTATCTGACAGTAATCAAATTGCTTCTGACCACTATTCATGACCACTGCCATACCTAAATGTTGAAAGTATCACTTCCTCTTTCTTGTGAGCCCCATGAGAAACCCCTCTGTTCTGAGTATGAGTGAGGAACCAAGAGACAGCCCCAGTGTACATTCAGGAAGATGGAAGATGTGCTCTGTCGTCATTATTCTCACCTTGCCGTCATTACTACAGACCTAAACATCTGTTTAGTCACCATCTAACAAAAATGTTTTAAAGGTCACTGCCAGTGTTCTGGTAACTATGAGATGTAAAAATTCTCCAACTGGAAAATGAACCAGACTAATAACTGCCATAGATTGATGAAAAAAAATTTAAAAGCCTGAAACTTGAAAAATATCCAAAAACACATCCCAATTTGAGAGTTTTATAAACACATTCTCAATGTTGCTATGACTTCATATTCTAAGTAACTAAGGAAAGACCTGGCCCTTCTACAAAGAAGAAAAATACCCTTAGACTCAGCACCAGAGCCATAGGTCACTTAGAGGCCTGGGATGGGCTAAACCCGCCCCCCTTAGACAGTTCTGGGAAATGGTTGTTTTGTCTTGGCACACCCTGTTCCAGGAACTAGCCAACCACAAAATGTCACAATGACATCTATCTTGAGACACTCTGTACTTTCCTGTGACGCATGTTCTCTCCTCCTTCCCCCTTTGCTTTGTGGTTTTGCCCTTTAAGTACCCCTGACTTCAGCCGCTTGGGGTTGATCTCCTCTGCCCCTGTGTGGGTTATGAGCTCGGCCCGGTGCACTGCTTTCCCGAATAAACCTTGTGTGATTGCAGCAGGTACAGTCTTTTGTGAGTCATTGGAGGGTCGAGTCTTCCTGAGGCTTGAGTGAGGGTCTCCCCTGCCCGGGGGGGTGGGGGAGTTGGGGGGTGGAGGGGTGGGTCTTTCATTTGGTGGCTCGTCCGGGATCCACGACCACCCTAGTCTCCGAGAACCCACTTGGAGGTGAGATTCTGTCCATGTCTGTGTTTGTCTGTGTGGGATAAAATTTGAATCTGTCTGAAAAGCGCTTTCGGTTTTGCGGCTGTTCTTTGTCTTGTAAGAGTCTCTGAGTGGTGGTCGACAGACGTGTCCGGAAGAACCACAGGCCGTGGCCCTGGAGAACGCACCCTGGGCGATTCGGATTGTGTCTTTTGTCTCTCTGCTTATTTGTGTTATTTGTGTGTCTGATTTTCCGACTGACGATGGGACAGACTGTGGCAACTCCCCTGACTCTGACTGTAGACCACTGGACACACAAAGTAGGGCACAAAGTTTGTCAGTAGAGGTTAGGAAAAGACCGTGGCAGACTTTCTGTTCCTCAGAGTGACCTATTTTCGATGTCGGCTGGCCCCCCAAGGGCACTCTTGACCTGTCTGTTATATCTGCAGTGAAAGCCATCGTCCTCCAAGAAGGCTCAGAGGGCCATCCCGATCAGGCCCCCTGTATCTTTGTCTGGGCAGATCTTGCACAGAACCCCCCTCCATGGCTTAAGCCATGGGCACAGATATGAAAGCCAGATTCCCGAGTCCTGGCTCTCACCAAGTCAGAGTGTAAAATTAAACCAAAAACTCCAAAGCCCGAGACTCAGCTCGAGAACCAGCCTTCAGCTCCTCCAAAGATTTATCCTGAAATTAAGGAGCCACCCGAATGGCCTCCTCCTCCTTCTCCTCCTTATCCCCTCCCCCAGATGTCGGATCCCGGTGTGGTTGGCAGCATGGATGGCAGACAGGCTGAGGGGACCCAAAGTTGACGTGCTCAGAACTCACCGTAGGGCCCTAGAAATGCGGACTCCACCACGGCACTGCCACTCCACGACTACAGACTCCCGGTCGATCCGCCTCAACTCCAGCCCCTCCAGTATTGGCCATTCTCTTCCACTGACCTTTATAATTGAACCACCCTTCTTTTTCAGAGAATCCCGCCAGTCTAACAGGACTGGTGAAATCCCTAATGTTCTCCCATCAACCCACTTGGGATGATTGTCAGCAACTCTTACAGGTTTTCTTCACTACAGAAGAAAAGGATCGGATCCTCCTGGAAGCCCGTAAAAATATACCAGGAGCAGACGGGGCACCGACCAGCCTCCCGAATGAGATAAATGCTGGATTTCCCCTGAACTGCCCCAATTGGGATTTTAATACGGCTGAAGGTAGGGAGTGGCTGACAGTCTATCGCCGGACTCTTGTGGCGGGTCTCAAAGGGGCAGCCCGATGCCCCACCAATTTGGCTAAGGTAAGAGAGGTCCTCCATGGCCCAATTGAGCCCCCGTCTGTGTTCTTAGAACGCCTGATGGAGGTCTACCACCGATATACTCCTTTTGACCCAACTTCTGAGGGTCAGCAGGCAGCAGGGCCATGGCCTTCATAGGACAGTCCACAACAGATGTTAAGAAAAAGTTACAGTGTTTAGAAGGATTGTAGAACCTGTCCTTACAGGATCTAGTTAAGGAAGCCAAGAAAGTGTTTCATAAGAGAGAGACTGAGGAGGAAAAGAGGGAGAGGGAAAAGCAGGAAGCAGAAGAAAGGGAGAATAGGAGGGATCGTAGGCAGGAGAGGAATTTAACTAGGATTTTGGCTGCAGTAGTAGGGGATAAAGACAAGACAGGATTCAGACAGACAGGGAACCTGGGCAACCGGAGGTCACAGATGGGAGAAGATGAGCGGAGACCCCCTCTGGAGAAGGATCAATGTGCCTACTGCAAGGAAAAAGGACATTGGGCGAGAGAGTGCCTAAAGAAAAAGATGCGGGCCCCCAAGGTCCTGGCCCTAGAGGATGATTAGAGGGAACGGGGCTCGGACCCCCTCCCAAAGCCTAGGGTAACCTTAACTGTGGAGGGGACTCCCATGGACTTTCTGGTAGACACCAGAGCTGAGTTTTCCATCTTAAAGCAACCATTGGGCAAACTGAAAAACAAAAAGACTGTAGTCATTAGGGCCATGGGACAAAAATAGTATCATTGGACCACTTCCCGCAGGGTGGACTTGGGGAGAGGACAGGTGACTCACTCCTTCCTGGTCATCCCTGAGTGCCCTATGCCCCTAATGGGAAGGGATCTGTTGACCAAATTAAAGACTCAGATTAAATTTTCCCCAGAGGGACCCGAGGTGACCTGGCAAACCCCTACCTCCATGATCTTAGTGCTAAAATTAGATGAAGAGTACGGACTCCATGAATCTCTGCAGACAGCCGCGACATCACTGGAGGTATGGAGATGGCCATTCGGGTCCCTCCCGTGGTAGTGGGGCTAAAAACCAATGCCACCCCAATCGGGGCCCGCCAATACCCATGAGCAAAGAAGCACGGGAAGGAATTAGGCCACATATCCAGAGGTTTTTACAGCAGGGCTTCTTGATCTCTTGTCAGTCACCCTGGAATACGCCTCTGTTACCAGTCAGGAAACCCAGTACCAATGATTACCAGCTGGTTCAACACTTAAGGGAAGTCAACAAAAAGGTGCAGGACATATACCCCACAGTGCCCAATCCCTACAATCTCCTCAGCTCCCTCCCTCCTGTTTGGAAGTGGTACACTGTGTTGGACTTGAAAGATGTTTTTTTCTGCCTTCAGTTATACCCCTCTAGCCAGCCCATCTTTGCCTTTGAATGGAGAGACCCAGAATCAGGGCAGGTGGGGCAGCTGACCCAGACCAGACTGCCTCAAGGATTCAAAAATTCACCCACGCTCTTCGACCAGGCTCTCCACCAGGATTTGGCCTCATTCAGGTCTGCAAACTCAGTGGTCACCCTGCTCCAGTATGTTGATGATTTGCTCCTAGCAGCCCCCACTGAGTTCGATTACCAACAAGGAACCAAAAGACTCCTGGCCGAACAGGGTGAATTAGGGTACTGGGCATCTGTGAAGAAGGCTCATCTGTGCCAGACGGAGGTCACCTACCTGGGGTACTTTCTCAGGGATGGGAAGAGGCGGCTCATGGAAGCCAGGAAAAAGATTGTGACCCAGATCCCCACCCCGACTACCCCCAGGTAAGTAAGAGAGTTCCTGGGTACCGAAGGCTTCTGTAGACTATGGATACCAGGGTTTGCAACCTTAGCTGCCCCCCTATATCCCCTCACTAAGGAGGGGGAGTGTACACGTGGACTCCAGAACATCAGAATGCCATTGAAGAAATCAAAAAGGCCCTTTAGACTGCACCCGCCCTAGCCCTACCCGACTTGACCAAACCTTTTAATCTATATGTGGACTAAAGGTCTGGGGTTGCCAGAGGAGTCCTGACTCAGACACTGGGACCTTGGAAGAGACCCATAGCTTATCTGTCAAAAAAACTGGACCCAGTTGCTAGTGGGTGGCCTTCCTGCCTTAAAGCCATTGCTTTGGTGGCTCTGCTCCTCAAAGATGCTGATAAGCTCACTCTGGGGCAACAGACCACTGTGGTAGCACCCCACGCTCTCGAAAGCATCATTAGACAACCCCCTGATCGATGGATGACCAATGCCCGGATGACACACTACCAGAGCCTTCTACTGACTGAACAAGCAACCTTTGCTCCCCCTGCCATCCTCAACCCCGCTACCTGCTGCCGGAGGCTGATGAATCCCTGCCTACTCATCACTGTATTGACATCCTGGCCGAAGAAACTGGTATCCAAAGTGACCTCAAGGTTCAGCCCTGGCCTGGAAGCCCCAACTGGTATACCGATGGTAGCAGCTTCATGGTTGAAGGCAAGCGGAAGGCGGGGGCAGCGGTGGTAAATGGAAAACAAGTGATCTGGGCCAGTAGCCTTCCCGAAGAGACCTCGGCCCAAAAATCTGAAGTTGTGGCTCTGATTCAAGCTCTACGGATGGCAGAGGGGAAGTCTATCAACATCTACACTGACAGCAGGTATGCTTTCGTGACTGCTCATATACATGGGGCAATCTACAGACAGAGAGAGCTACTGACCTCTGCAGGAAAGGACATTAAAAACAAAGAAGAGATTTTGAGCCTCCTGCAGGCCATACACTTACTAAAAAAGATAGCCATCATACATTGTCCAGGGCACCAGAAAGGCCAAGACCCAGTGGCCTGTGGAAACCAAATGGCAGATTTGGCTGCTAAGCAGGCAGCACAAGGAACCATGATTATGGCAGTCAGGGAATCCAAGGATTATTATGATAACAGAGAGACCAGTTTTAGATATGCTCCTGAAGATTATCAGGCTATGGACAAATTAGACATAGTTCAGGGATACACCCCTTATGGAGTAGCTGAAACTGAAGATGGTAAAAAAGTTCTTCCTCAAGAAGAAGGGCGTAAATATGTCACCCACCTGCATCATTTGACCCATCTAGGGGACAAAGAAACTAAAAGACATTGTGAGATCCTCTGACTACTACGTTATTGGACTTTCAGATTTGGCACAAGAAGCGGTCAGAATGTGTGAGGCATGCACTCTGACAAACGCAGGGTATCCCATAAACATCCATGGTAAAAGGCTTAGGGGCGACCGCCCTGGGGCATAATGGGAAGTAGATTTTACAGAGATCAAGCAGGCCAAATATGGTAACAAATACTTACTAGTTTTTATAGACACCTTCTCAGGATGGGTAGAAGCTTTTCCTACTAGGACTGAAACTGCCAATGTGGTGGCTAAGAAGATCCTTGAAGAAATTTTTCCAAGGTTCAGAATTCCCAAGGTAATCGGGTCCGACAATGGACCAGCCTTTGTTGCCCAGGTAAGTCAGGGACTGGCCACCCAACTGGGGATTAATTGGAAATTACATTGTGCTTACAGACCCCAGAATTCAGGTCAGGTAGAGAGGATGAACAGAACTTTAAAAGAGACCTTGACCAAATTAGCCTTAGAGACTGGCGGGAAGGACTGGACAGCCCTCCTCCCTTTTGCCCTGTTCCAAGTTCAGAACACCCCTGGAAGGTTTAAACTTACTCCTTATGAGATCCTGTGTGGAGGACCCCCACCACTTACAGAGACAGTGGAGTTTTTGATCCTGACGCTTCTCTTTCTCAACCCCTGTTCACCTGATTAAAGGCCCTAGAATTGGTCAGGCGTCAAGCCTGGGAACAGCTAAAGGGAGCCTATGAGACTGAGAGTCCCGATGTGCCCCATCATTTCCAGGTTGGGGACGCTGTCTTGATCCGGCGCCGTCGAGTGGGCAGCCTTGAACCTCGCTGGAAGGGACCGTACTTAGTGCTTCTAACCACCCCCATGGCGGTCAAGGTTGAAGGCATCTCAGCCTGGATCCACACTTCCCATGTCAAGAGAGCCCCGGAGCCAGCCCAGGATGAATGGAAATTGGAAAAGACTGCTGATCCTCTTAAGCTGCATCTGTGGCGTAAATATGACTCAGGTGGCAGGTAGAAATCCTCATGCCCCCTTAAAATTAACATGGCAGGTGGTGTCCCAAACTGGAGATGTAGTCTGGTCAGCATCAAACACGGCTCCTCCTAAGACCTGGTGGCCTCCCCTCTCTCCCAACTTATGTGCTCTTGCCTCCAGTATGTGGAGCTCCAAAGACTACCCATCAGGCCCCTATGGTCCAGACCCCCAGGGAGATGATCCAGAGAACACTATGTCTGAATGCAGGCATGAGTCCCTCCAAAGACTATATAAGAACAACCAAATCTACGCTTGTCCATGCACTCTCAGGAATGATAACCAGGGAATGAGCTACTGGTGTGGGGGGCACGAGGACTTTTTCTGCTATGGGTGGGGCTGTGAGACCACAGGTGACACATACTGGAACCTGTCTTCCACTTTGGATCTGGTGACCATTCAGCGGAGCCTGGCCAACCCGCTTAACATTACCTTCACTAACAAAAGAAGACAATACGCTAACTGGGCACTGGGAAGCATGTGGGGTGTTAGGATATTTGCCTCAGGCCCTGATCATGGGACACTGCTACAGATCAAATTAAAGATAGAAAGACCCCGCAGCCGGTAGGACCTAACAAGGTACTGGCTGAGCAGGGCGGCCTCCTGGCCCCGCCACCTCTTCCACTCCTAGAACCTATATTTGACTCCACCACTGTCACCCCCATGAGGGCCCCTTCTGGGACATCCTACCAGCCCCCAATGAAGACAGGACAGAGGCTGTTCAATCTTATACAAGGATCCTTTCAGGCCATCAATACCACCAACCCAAAGGCTATTTCATCCTGTTGGCTCTGTTTGTCCTAGGGACCCCCTTATTATGAGGGTCTGGTTTCAACAGGACCCTCCAATATTACAGACCATTCTGAAGGGCAGTGCTCTTGGGGTTCTCAAAATAAGCTCACCCTGACTGAAGTATCAGGAAAAAGGCTCTGTATAGGCAAGGTACCCCTGACCCATCAGCATCTTTGTAATTCCTCTGTGGCCCTCAATCAGACAGAGTCAAACAAATATTTAGTGCCAGGATATAACCGATGGTGGACATGCAATACTGGATTAACCCCTTGTGTCTCTACTTCAGTTTTCGACTCGTCTAGAGATTTCTGTGTTATGGTCCATCCAGCTTGTCCCCCGAGTCTATTACTATCCTGAAAAAGTGGTCATTGATGAGTATGACTTTTGACCTGCCCGTTTTAAAAGAGAACCTATATCCCTGACTCTAGCAGTCATGCTTGGACTGGGAGTAGCGGTCGGAGTAGGAACAGGGACTGCAGCCCTGGTCACTGAACCACAGCAGTTAGAGAAAGGACTGAATGAGCTCCATGCTGCCATGACCAAGGATCTTCAAGCTTTAGAAAAATCTGTTAGTAACCTAGAAGAATCCTTGACCTCTGTGTCAGAAGTAGTTCTGCAGAACAGAAGAGGGTTAGATTTGTTATTTCTAAAAGAAGGTGGATTGTGTGCAGCCTTAAGAGAAGAGTGTTGCTTCTATGTAGACCACTCAGGAGCCATTAGGGACTCCATGAGCAAGCTTAGAGAAAGACTAGAAAGACACAAGAGGGAAAGAGAGGCTGGACAGGGATGGTTCGAAGGATGGTTCAGCAAGTCGCCTTGGATGACAGCTCTGCTTTCTGCCTTAGTAGGGCCTCTGATGATTTTGCTCCTTTTGCTCATTATTGGACCCTGCTTAATTAATAGATTAATTACATTTGTCAGAGAACGAGTAAGTTCTGTACAAATCCTGATGTTAAGACAACAGTACCAGGCATTGGGGGAACAGGCCCATGATAAATATGATGATATTAGAACAGGACTGTAGTTCTAAGATTAGAACTATGCTCTAGAAGAAGTGGGGGATGAAAGACCTGGCCCTTCTACAAAGAAGAAAAATACCCCTAGACTCAGCACCAGAGCCATAAGTCACTTAGAGGCTTGGGATGGGCTAAACTCGCCCCCCTTAGACAGTTCTGGGAAATGGTTGTTTTGTCTTGGCACACCCTGTTCCAGGAACTGGCCAACCACAAAATGTCACAATGACATCTATCTTAAGATACTCTGTACTTTCCCATGATGCATGTTCCCTCCTCCTTCCCCCTTTGCTTTGTGGTTTTGCCCTTTAAGTACCCCTGACTTCAGCTGCTCGGGGTAGATCTCCTCTGCCCCTGTGTGGGTTATGAGCTCAGCCCAGTGCACTGCTTTCCCGAATAAACCTTGTGTGATTGCAGTAGGTTTGGTCTTTCATGAGTCATTGGAGGGTCTCATCTTCCTGAGGCTTGAGTGAGGGTTTCCCCTGCTCGGGGGTCTTTCACTAATACTTAGGTTTCTATTTCTTATAGTAGGGTTAAATTCATGAAATATGAACTAAACAATCCTTAGTTTTTGATAGCATAACGAATAAAAGACAGAACACCTTCAGCAAAGTGTTAATTTTCATTGTGTTTATCTAGCCCCACATCTTTTGCTAGGAGTCTTGAAGCTTTCTTATGTACACTTTCAACTTCATCTTTATTAAGAAAGACATTTGTCAGAGAGGGTCACATAGAAGCCTTTAAAATTTCAGTGAAAATTGTAGGACCCCATCCTGAAAATGGCATGAGACTCTTGGTGAATAGCTAGTGACAGATATTGGGTGGTACAATCCATTAAGTACAAACTATGTCATCTATGCCTACTTGAGTAATGCAGAACCATCACATCCTTAGAGCCTGTGGCGTTTCCCCCTCTAACTGCCTTTTAGTCTAACTGCAGATATGGGCATTTGTTCTTGTTCTCTGAACATAGGCAATGTCACTGGAGTTGCTTCCTCAATAGCCCAGTTTCAGTCTCTCCTTTGCTACTCTGAACTGTGGACACATTTGCCAGTGTTTGAGGAGTTATTCACAAAGGATTCCTTTACCCATGCCCAGGATAACATCTCATCATGTAAAGCTCATCAGTGCCAAGCTGGCACACTTCATTCTCTGAGTCTACAAAAGTCAAACAAATAAAGTGTTTTAGAAACATGGGAACATGGCTTTGGAGTCAACATTGTACCTCTTTTCCCCCTAAGTGTCTAAAAGTTTAAATCTATTCAGATTTAGTACAGTTTGATGGTCTTCTTTATATTCTTTGTTATTTGCATTCTTTCAGTCAATCCCATCCCACATGTGACTCCAGCCACACCCCTCCAACCTCAGGATGGTTTTTTCTTTTTTTCTTTTTTTTTTTTTTCCAGACAGGGTTTCTCTGTATAGCCCTGGCTGTCCTGGAACTCACTCTGTAGACCAGCCTAGCCTCGAACTCAGAAATCTACCTGCCTCTGTCTCCCAAGTGCTGGGATTAAAGGTGTGTGCCACCACTACCTGGCAGGATAGATTTTTCAATTGATAATGTTTCTTTTTCACAAAATGATACCATCATTATATCCAAAACTCCCTTCAAGATATAAATCTAGTCAGAGCTCAAATGTCCAATCATCTTATAAATGTTGAGCTGCTAGAAATAAAATCCAAGCAAGACCTACATGGATGTTTATGATCTTTATTTAATTGTGCATATGCCCTGGGTATTATTAACAGTTTACCTATTAGATGTCAATAGCACTCACACACCCCAAGTTATGATAATGAGTATGTGTCATGACATTGCTAAATATTTAATAAATGCTTTGTGGTTATATCAGAATTACTGAAAGTCTAACAGAATTTTGATTCTAAGAATCAAAATTTAATTTTATGGAGTAAAGTTAACTCCATAAGTGGGTAGACATGGAAACATAAGTAATAATACTGTGACAAAAACAGTTACTTAAGATAGCATTTTCCCTTTCCCAACCTTTTACTTCTACAATGGGATCTATGTTTTTTAGGATTTTTTTTTTAATTGAGATGTAATTAGATTGTTTTCTGCCTTCCTTTTCTTCCCTTCATTCTTTCTTTGTAGCTCTTTCTTGCTCTCTCTCAAATAGATGACCTCTATTTTTTAATTGTTTTACACACACACATCTAATATACATTAGAATATAGTATACCTGTATACATATATTGATGAATATCTGCTCTGTCCATGTAACATTACTTGAATTTGTATGATTTCAAGAATTCTCAGGAACAACTCTGTATGCATTTCACCACTAGAGGGCAAGGTGGACTTAGTAGCTGTGATTTTTCTCTGCAGTAGTGCAGTTACTCTGATTGATCCCAGTAGAGATCTGAGCCTGGTAGGGAGAGATGTCTGTTCCCTCAGCTCTGTGTCTTTAGTGAAGGACTCAGCTCTCTGCTTCTCCCACACTTTTGTACTGGGCGGTATCTTCTCTCTCTCTCTCTCTCTCTCTCTCAGCTTGGACAATGGCTGTACATGGGTGTGAGACTGGAGGAGCAGGCGTCTTTGGAGTGAGTAGTAATCTGCCTGGACCCACAGGCCACAGAGGTCATTGGGGTCAGCAAGGGATTTCAGAACACAAAGGAAGCAACTGAATAAGTGCAGGCCTGGTGTCAACAACATAGTCCTGGGAAACACCAACCTACTCAGAGTGGGAAGAGAAAGAAACTATAACAGACTATAATAGATTCCATATATGACCCGATACCAACAGAACAAATTAAGTCCACCCTCCCCCCCTCTCTGTACTTTGTTATGTGTTTCTAGTTTTCATTTGTGAGAATTGAACTGGGGGCCTGTCATAGACTAAGTAATCCCTCTACAACTGAATTTTTTCTCTAGTTTGTATGTTTTATTTGGAGACAGGGTACCATAATTTTTTTCAGGCTAGCCCTTAACTCACTCCTTAGTCCAGGCAAGACTTGTATCTATGATTACTTTTGCCTTGTTCCCATAAGTAATTAGGGCTATAAACCTGTGTATAGTATAGGTATAAAATATAAGCACAGGGCCATATTTTCTTTTAGTTTTTTAATTTTTATTTCTTTCTTTTACTAAATAGTTTACTTAACTATTTTTATTACATAACCAAATTTTAATATCTTTATTTCTCTAATTGCATTATTTTCTTTTACTATTGCTGTACTTGAATCTTGTTTCTCTCTCCTTCCTCCTTTCTACCACCCTCCATACTTTTATGCATGAGTTATTATTATTTTTACTTTATAAAAGTTGCTATAATTAGTAACCTCTGTAATATGAAAGCTGCAATTAGGAATCTGCCAGTCTTCCTGCATCAAGAGTTAATTGAGATAAGATAGCAAGCAGGCATGTTACGGATTTAAGACTTAAGAATACATTCTTTTAGGTCATAAAACCATTACCTAAAGGTTGTAAAAGGAAATGAATTAATATTGTATGTGCAAGGAAAGAAGATAAAATATTGACTAGGTTTATCTATACAAAACTTCAATACTAATGAGACACTAGGCAGATGATTTGCCTTTTGATATACCATGCTAAATTAGACCTAAGAATTATAGTTTTAGACACTCAATGAACCTGTGGCGTTAGTGGTAGATAGCGAATGTTTAGTTAGATAACTAGTTGTCTTAGAATTTCTATTCCTACACAAACATCATGACCAAGAAGCAAGTCAGGGAGGAAAGGATTTATTCAGCTTAAACTTCCACATTGCTGTTCATCATTAAAGGAAGTCAGGACTGAAACTCAGGCAGGTCAGAAAGCAGGAGCTGATGCAGAAGATGTTTCTTACTGGCTTGCTTCCCCTGGCTTGCTCAGCTTGCTTTCTTACAGAACCCAAGATTACCAGCTCAGGAATGGTACCACCCACAAGGAACCTTCCCGTCTTGATCACTAATTGAGAAAATGCCTTACATCTGGATCTCATGGAGGCATTTTCTCAACTGAAGCTCCTTTTTCTGTGATAACTCCAGCTTGTGTCACAAGTGACATATAAAACCAGCCAGTACACTAGTCCTAATGGAAACACATGCAAGCATCTTAGTTGTTATTTCTTGTTCAATTTATGATTTGAATTTATGTTTGAACTTGTGAACTCTTAAAAGAAAAAAAAGGTTGCTTAGAATACCATGTGACAATGTATCCTGTAAAAGTACAAGAACTAGGAATGATGACAATAAATAGTAGATGCAGAAGGAGAAAGTAAGGAGAGTTATGAAAGAACATAGGATTGCTAGTTTACAGCACCAGGTATGGAGGGTTTTGTTATTGTTGCTGGTACTATGGCAAAATATTTGTTGACAAAAGCAACTTTGAGAATGCAGTATTTATTTTGGCTCATAGTTTGTGGATTCAGGCCATCATAGTAGATCAGAGATGATTGCAGTAGAGTGATACAGCTGACCATGATGAGTCCAGTCACAAAAAAAGAAGGAGGAGGAGGAGGAGGAGGAGGAGGAGGAGGAGGAGGAGGAGGAGAATGGTCTTCTTCATTGTTCTGTTGCTAGCACACCCCCACAGAAACACATATGTACACATATAAAACTGAGAAGTTTCAGATCCACTTGCAATGGAAAACTCATTTGTCTGGTGATTCTGTCTTCCCAGCATTTGTCTTTTTGAGTCTGGCTTGTGTCACTTGACTTTTCAGTTCCACCTATGCTCTTGAAAATGCCATGACTTCAGGTAATACTATTTCCTGTTTTCTGAGGAACCGCCAGACTGATTTCCAGAATGGCTGTACCAACTTGCAATCCCACCAACAATAGAGAAGTGTTCCTCTTTCTCTACACCTCTCCAGCATCTGCTGTCACCTGAGTTTTTGATCTTAGCCATTCTGACTGGTGTGAGATGGAACCTCAGGGTTGTTTTGATTTGCATTTTCCTGATGACCAAGGATGTTAAACATTTCCTTAGGTGCTTCTCAGCCATTTGAGATTCCTCAGTTGAGAATTCTTTGTTTAGCTGTGTTCCCCATTTTTAAAATAAGGTTACTTGATGCTCTGGAGTCTAACTTCTTGAGTTCTTTACATATATTGGATATTAGACCTCTATCAGATGTAGGATTGGTAAAGATCTTTTCCCAATCTTTTGGTTGCCATTTTGTCCTATTAACAGTGTCTTTTGCCTTACAGAAGCTTTGTAACTTCATGAGGTCCCATTTGTCCATTCTTGATCTTAGAGCATAAGCCATTTGTGTTATCTTCAGGAAATTTTTCCCTGTACCGATGTGTTCAAAGCTTTCACCTCTATGAGTTTCAGTGTATCTGATTTTATGTGGGGGTCCTTGATCCACTTAGACGTGAACTTTGTAGAAGATAAGAATGGGTCAATATGCATTCTTCTACATGTTGACATCCAGTTGACCCAGCACCATTTGTTGAAGATGCTTTCTTTTTTGCTCTGGATGGTTTTAGCTCCTTTGTCAAATATCAAGTGACCATGAGTGTGTGGCTTCATTTCTGAGTCTTCAATTCTATTCCATTGATCTACCTGCCTGCCACTGAACCAATACCATGCAGTTTTTATCACTACTGCTCTGTAGTACAGCTTGAGGTCAGGGATGGTGATTCCCCTAGGAGTCCTTCTATTGTTTGGAATAGTTTTCACTATCCTGTGTTTTTTGTTATTCTAAATGAATTTTCAAATTGCTCTTTCTAACTCTATGAAAAATTGAGTTGGAATTTTGATGGGGATTGCATTGAATTTATAGATTGCTTTTAGCAGGAAGGCCATTTTAACTATATTAATCCTGCCAATCCATGAGCATGGGAGATCTTTCCATCCTCTGAGATCCTCGATTTCTTTTTTCAGAGACTTGATCTTGTCATACAGATCTTTCACTTGCTTGATTAAAGTCACAACAAGGTATGTAAACACGTTATTATTTGTGACTATTGTAAAGGGTGTCATGTCCCTAATTTCTTTTTCAGCCTCTTTATCCTTTGAGTAGATGATGGCTACTTGTTTGTTTGAGTTAATTTTATATCCAGCCACTTTGCTGAAGTTGTTTATCATGTTTAGGAGCTCTCTGGTGGAATTTTGGGGGTCACTTAAGTATACTATCATATCATATGCAAATGGTGACATTTTGACTTCTTCCTTTTCAATTTGTATCCCTTTGATTTCCTTTTGTTGTCTAATTGCTCTAGCTAGAACTTCAAGTACTATATTGGATAGGAAGAGAGTAGGCAGCCTTGTCTAGTCCCTGATTTTAATGGGATTGCGTCAAGTTTCTCTTTGTTTAGTTTGATGTTGTGTCAAGTTTCTCTTTGTTTAGTTTGCTGTATATTGCTTTTACCTGAGGACCCAGCTATACCACTCCTGGGCATATACTCAAAAGATTCTCCAACAAGGACACATGCTTCACTATGTTCATGGCAACCTTATTTATAATAGCCAGAAGCTGGAAACAACTCAGATGTCCTTCAAAAGAGGAATGAATACAGAAAATGTGGGATATTTACACAATGGAATACTACACAGCTACTAAAAACAATGAATTCATGAAATTTTTAGGCAAATGGATGGAACTACAAAATATCATCTCGAGTGAGGTAACCCAGTGACAAAAGAATACACATGGTATTCATTTACTGATAAGTGAATATTAGCCCAAAAGCTAGGAATTCTCAAGATACAATTCACAGACTACATGAAGCTCAAGAAGAAGGAAGACCAAAGTGTGGGTGCTTTGGTCATTCTTAGAAAGGGGAACAAAATACGACAAATAAAGAGCTGAATGCTTATAGTCAACCATGGACTGAGCACTGGGTCTCCAATCGAGGACTTAGAGAAAAAACTGAAGGGGTTTGCAACCCCATAGGAAGAACAACAATATCAACCAACCAGAACCCCCCCCCCAGAGCTCCCAGGGACTAATCTACCAACCAAGGAGTACACATGGAGTGAACCATGGTTCTAGCTGCATATGTAGCCCAGGATGGCCTTATCAGGCATCAATGGGAGGAGAGGCCCTTGGTTCTGTGAAGGCTCAATGGATGCCCCAGTATAGGGAAATTCAAGGGTGGGGAGGCAGGATTGGGTGGGGGTGGGGGAGCACCCTTATAGAAGCGGGGAGAGGGGGATGGGATGGGGGTTTCAGGGGGAACTGGGAAATGGGATAACATTTGTAATGAAAATAAAGAAAATATCAAAAATAAATAAATCTAGCAATCAATATTTCTGTTAAAAAAAAAAGAAAATGCCATTACTTAATTTTTTCTCCATGACTGAATATAATTTTGTCTTATGCATGTACTACACTATACTTGTCCATTCATCTGTTGGTGGACATTAAAGATTTGGTTCATATCTTAACTATTGCCAAACATCATTTTAAAGCATATTTCACCCCTGACCTACCAAGTTTTATGCTCACCATATTTAATGTGAAGCACACTTAATCCATCTTCAGAGGTGTTCAAATATTTAAATTACCAATGTGCCTCAAATGTCTAAGTACTGAGTCTCTACTGAGATTTAGTCATTTAACTATGAACACTTGAAAAATTTATATTTTTAAAGTCACATACTTCCAGCATAAAATAACACAAAGTAAGCATCTACATTCCAAAATGGAAGAGGGGGAGAATAGACTAGGAAAGGCCAGATGAAAGGAAGATAGAAAAGTACAAGAATGATGAGAATGACACCCTGAAGCCGCATGTCTAGCATCAGAGAATTATGATGGTGTCACCTGGGCCTTGACATACTTAAGGAGACACCTGTTTCAGTTTGGAGGTCTTCAACAGATGTGATCCTTTCCCAGACCACATCCTTCCTTAGTAGACTGTCAGGAGCCTGCCTGGCTTGGGAAATGGGTGCTGAAGTGGGACACACATTGTATGAATGCGGGACAAATGATTGATGATCTCTGTCTGGCCTTTTAACTCTCTCTGCTAGATGCTAGAACAATAAAAACCTTTTACATAAGCAATTATGCATAGTCATTTATATGCTCTGGTTGGGCCTGGTCACTTGTCTAATCAATGTATATACTTACACACACACACACACACACACACACACACACACACACACCTATACTTATGGAGCATAAGTCTAAACACCAGCACAGAAAGAACTCACTCATTCTGAATAAAAATTAGGCTTCAATCTTTTTTGCATAGAGAAAGAAAATGCTTCTATCTATTCCTGTTAGTAAAACAGCACTGTCCTTCTCAGTAATAAGAAACTTCCTGTAAGAAAGAGCACATGTCATGTTGAGAGGAACTCTGTCTGCTCTTTCTGCTCTCTCTGCAGCTCTTTCTTCATGTCTTTTCATCTCGCTCTAATGTTCTGTAATACTCTTATGTTCTGCTATCGTGTCAGCTTCTACTTTGCTTCTGTTCTGCTTCTCTCTTCTATTTTCCTTCTGTAGTTCCACTCTTTCTACATCTACCACTTATTGTCATCATTTTTAGTTCTTGTACTTTTATACACTACAACATCACATGGTATTCTACGCAGCCTTTCTTTTTCAAGAGTTCACAACAAGTTCAAACATAAATTTAAATCACAAATTGAACAAGAAGTGACAACTAAGATGTTTGCATGTGTTTCCATTAGGACTAGTTATCTACCTAAACATTCATTATCCACCACTAGCTCCACAGGTTCATTGAGCATCTGAAACTATAATTCTTAGGTCTAAGTTAGCATGATATGTCAAAAGGCAAAACATCTGTCTAATGTCTCATTAGTATTGAAGTTTTGTATAAATAAACCTAGTCAATATTTTATCTTCTGTCCTTGCACCTCCAATAAAGCATTTGTTTTCTTTTATGACCTTTAGTTAATGGATTTAAGGCCTAATTTCCCAAGTTGTAAATCTATATAATGCCTGCTTGCTGTCTTACCTCAATTAACTTGTGACACATGAAGACTGGCAGGTTTCCTAATTGCAGCTTTGATATTACAGAGAGCCCTGACTGTAGCCCGTTTTACAAAGGCCTCAATAATTACTAGTATAAATTTAGGAATTCTTATAGAATCATCATTAGGAATTAAGAAAATGTTTATTTGCCTATATAGTATCACCACAAGAGAGTATATCTTTGTCAATCTGCAGAAAATCTGCCCAATAGGGTAGGTTGATGCCCAGTCCTTGTTATATCAATTTAATATTGACAGGAAATCAATAGTAAGAATCAATCCTGAGGCAATGTCCCTTGGATCTTCTTTCCAAGAACTCATTCATCATAGTCCACCATGAACCATCTCAGAAAAATCAACTGCTAGCCGTTAGCCTCTCCTAGATAGCTTCTGACAGTAGACAGAAGATCTATGCATCTCCACCATTCTGGAGCTTATATCTACCTTAGCCTCTATATTGACTCTATGGTCTCATGGGACTTCCTTGAATGAGCTATAATAGCTATATACTGTCTGGACTCAGCAGCTTTCCAGAACCTTTGTATAAGCCTCCATGACCCTGTAACTTTTGCATTTTTTTCTTTCCTACAGTTTTATTCAGGATTCTATTGCTGAGAAAAAGACCATGACCAAAAAAGCAAACTTGGGAGGAAAGGGTTATCATACCTTATAAATCTCAATCACAAAACATGATTAAGGGAAGTCAAGGCAGGAACCTGGAGGTGGAAAGTGAATCAGGGGCAAAAAGGAATGCTGCTTACTATCTTGCTCCCCATGCCTTGCTCAGCTACCATCTTAATAGAAACCAGGAAAACCTGTCTATGGATGAAACTGCTCACAGTTGACTGGGCTTACACACATCAATTATTAATGAAGAAAAACAACCCATTGGCTTGGCAATAAACAAATATCATGGAGGCAATTCCTAAAGTGGCATTCCACTTCCCAGATGACTCTAGCTTGTGTCAAGTTGACAACAAAACAAACAAACAAAAACACAACACTACCATCATGTAGATAGGATTGTCAAGTTCTTCTAACTCAAGCTATAGTCTGGTCCCCTTGTAGTACAATTGCAGTGGCCTCTGTGCATTTTAGTCATGAATCAATCACATTCATTTCAGGGTATAGAGTAAATATTAATAACTACAAAACAGTCAACACAATTTCATGTATATTATTAGGCTATAATGGAAAAAGAGTAGACATCAATAACAAGAGAAAGTACAGATGTTATATGAACATGGAAATTCACTGATACAGTGTTAAATGACCCATTGCTCATTGAAAAATAAGCTAAGGTATTTAGGGATGAATATGGTTAAGGTAGTATACACATGTGCAAAAATATTGTAATGATGGCCTAAAAAGATTGTTTATCAGGTATGAGTACTTGTTGCTCTTATAGAGGACCCACGCTCAATCCCCAGCACCCCCATAGCTGCCAACAAACTGCTACTCCAGTTCTGGGAGATCTGATGCCGTCTTCTGGCTCTCCTGGGTATTGCACATATGATGCAAGACATGCAGGCAAGCAAAACACCCATACATATAAAATAAATATACCATAATTAATCTAATTATTTTCTACAACTAATATATACTAATAAAGTCACTATGTTTTAAAAATATTATTATTATGAAAATATCTAATAAGTCAAAAAAACATACACAGAAACAAGTCTCAGAAGACCATACATGGGATTTAATAAAATCTAGGTCTCTTCAAAGGATTTTGTATACGGGTTAATTGTACCAAAAAAAAAAAAAAAAAAAACCTACAAAACTGATCATTTTACTAAGATTTTTTTAAATGAATTAGCGTAGAATCAGGATTTGAATTCAATTTTACCTGATGGCAGAATTCCAGTTTATTCAGTTTTGTGCACTTAGAGACTAAATTAAATCTTTAATGCAAATACATAGCTCACATTATCTTATACCTCAGTATATTTGCTTTCTTTGCTACCAGTCTTACCCATTCAGAATGTTTACATTGCTATCACTGTGTCTGGTTGTGTAAAAATCTATGAATTCATGAATCCTACTTTGCTTCTCTGTAGATTTCCTCTTTGCTAGATGCAAACATACATTAAAAGTTTTATTCAAATCCTGAAGTTCACCATTATATGTCTACAAACCCAATTTCTTTTTCTTTTTAATTTTATATGGTATAGATATATTCATGATTAATCAGTGATTTATATGTAATAAGACACAAAATTTGCATTCAGTATGTATAATAATTTGCTTCTCTGTAGCTCTAAAAATAAGAAGCAAGTGATTCTAAGAGACCTGGCAATGACCCAATTTCTTAATAACTCAGTAAGCTACTGTATTCTGGCCTGTAGACAAATTGCTTTTATCAATGTGGTAGATTCTCTCTGAGAATAAAGTTAAGTAGCAAATATTTGTTAAATTGATTTGCATATCACAAAATATGTTCTAAACTTAATATAACACTCACTTCACTTCCCTGGGTTTACTTAATAATCATTTTAATAATTATTTGTGTTGTGAGTTTCTACTGTGATTTTCAAACACATGAGATTTTTTCTTTTGTCTTTTTTTTATTGGATATTTTATGTATTTACATTTCAAATGTTATCCTCTTTCCTAGTTTCCCCTCCAGAACCCTTAATCCCATCACCCCTCCCCCTGCTACTATGAGGGTGCTCCCCCACCCTCCCACCCACACACTCCTGCCTCTCTGCCCTGGCATTCCCCTACACTGGGACATCTAACCTTCATTGAACCAAGGGCCTTTCCTCCAATAGATGTCCCACAAAGCCATCTTCTGCTACATATGTGGCTGGAGCCATGGGTCACTCCATGTGTACTCTTTGATTGGTGGTTTAGCCCCTGGGAGCTCTGGGGGTCTGGTTGGTTGATACTTTTGTTCTTCCTATGGGGTTGCAAACCCTTCAGCTCATTCAGTCCTTTCTCTAAGTCCTCCATTGGGGACTCCATGCTCAGTTCAATGGTTGGCTGAGAGCATCCATCTCTGTATTTGTCAGGCTCTGGCAGAGCCTCTCAAGAGACAGTTATAACAGGTTCCTGTCAGCAAGCACTTCTTGCAAACACATGAAATTTACAAAACAGTATGAGCCCTAAATATTTGTCTTGTGCCCCAGATAATTAACATATTATCACCTTCACTTTGTGTACATCTTACCTAAGTCAGAAACAAGATATTTTAAAGAAAATTTCCAGACACAGATTACTTTATCCAGGAATAATTTATTATATAGTTAAAACACAGACTTTAAAAGCAATCACAGTACTGATATTAACATTAAAACAAAGTATAAAACAATTCTTTAATTTGACCAGCCAACCTTAACTCTCTATAATTGTCTCCTAAGTGTGCTTTTTACACTAGTTTTGTTTGGTTGTTGTTTTTGTTTTGGAATCAGGACATAACATCACATTATATCACATTGGTTTATAAGTATCTTAAGACTATTTCTTGTTTGTTTTCTTTTCCTCGCTCTTACTGATTCCCTCCCTCAATTTGGAGAGTGTAATCTGTCCTTGAGAATGCTTCAGAGGGATCTCATTTTCTCCATTAGCATTCCTCTACTCTAAGAGCATCTATTCTATCAAGTTTATACCTATGTTTTCAACTCTTAAGAGATTTTTCTCAAAATGACTTTGAATCGATTACTTTTAAATTATTGTAACTAAGATACATTTTAAAGAAAAGATTAATTCCATGTTTCAAATGTCTCAGTCCACAGCCACTTAGCCCCAAGCACCTGAAAAGGACATCACTATAGTGGAAGTCAGTCGCGGGTAAACTTTGTCAGGTCCCTGAGGACAGGAATTGAAAGAGGCCAGAAATAAGATTTGACTCAGGACCTTATACCACCCACCTTCTTCTTCTGCCAGCCAGTTCCCACCTCCCAAAAGTCTCCATGACCTGGAGATCAAATACTAATACTTAAGCCTGTCAGGAAGATGGTTTATATGTAATCATGAAGAATGCATTCAATGTATCTGTGCAAGCACTAAATCCCCAATAACGTGCCACACCCCATTTCCTCCTCTCATCAACCCCATAAGACTCAACTCAACTGTATAGATGAGAGCTGGAATGTCTGCATTGGTTTGTCACAGCATCTCCCCTGGTCACTGTCAACACAGTGCGGCTCTTACATGGATTATGGGGGACTTAATTACTAAAGTAGAACTGAGTTTACTTCTGAGTTTCTTTTGAAAACTCTTCGTATATTGTGATGGGATTTTACCACTAACAACTTTGTGCTTCAAGGAAGGCATTACTATTTCCTCAATCCCTACCCACTTATCAAAGTTTCAAGGTATGCTTTCAAGAATAATTAGTGTACAGTGGAGTGACTAATCTTCCTAGACTTGTTTGATTACTTTGTTGCCTTTGTCAGGATTTGTTCTCATTGACACCACTCCTAACAATTAAAAGCTCTTTCTGGAACCTTTATTGTATTCCATGAATAGACAGCATGATCAAGTCAGAAAGGCATCTTTATCTACAGTGGCTGCGGTCCTCAAGAACAGGAAGGTCACTGATACAAAAGCGTAACACTCACTGAAGATTCTGCAAGAACTTCACTGCATGATGTCTTTCTTATTTGCTTCCATGTTGTTAAGGCAGATCTCCTTACTCAAAAATACTCTTGTACTTTAGTTCTCAGTAGCCCAATATATAACCCATAAAAGCCAAACTTAATAGAATTAGCAAATCCATTTAGGGGGAACTGCTAATCTAGATAATTACACTGCTACACTGAAGGAAACAGTGTCCGACAATTCAAACTTGTTAGGACCCTGTTAGCACAGCTAAAACTTTGAGGGCTCAAAGGAGAAAGCCTTACACTGTTCATCCAGAGGACCCAGTTTGTTTACAGCACCCACCTCAGGAGTACACAAACTGATTTCAGCACCAAAGGATCAGATTCCCTCTCCTGAATTTCTTAGGTACCTATACTCACATGCTTACACCCCCACACAGATACTCACAAATAAACACATAAGTCAAAATAAAATTAATATAGATAAACAATTTGACCAATAAAATATTTAAAGGTACTTATTGATCTTAAAGTCATGTTGAGTTTGTATAGTGTAGAGGTTCTCACTCTTCCTAATGCTGCTACCTTTTAATACAGTTCCTCATGTTGTTGTGACTCCCCCTAACCATAAAATTATTTTATGCTACTTCATAACTATAATTTTCAGTTGTGATGAATCATAATGTAAATATCTGATATATAGGATAGGCTATCTGATATGCAACCCTCATATTGAGAACCACTGATATAGATTCTATAAACATGGGTTATTATGAGATTTTTCCCACCACTTTTATTTTTCCCTTCTTTTCTTTCTTTCTTCTTTTCTTCTTTTCATTCTTTCTTTCTCTTTATTTTCACTTTCTCTCTTTCTTTCTTTCTTTCATTCATTCTTTCTTCCTAGGACTGTAGGAGAAAATAGATGTTAATCCAGGTTAACCTACTAATGATATTTGGGATAAGCTGGAGCCAGCAGAAAGAATGGAAACAGGTAACCTTGGGAAGTAGGATATGGGGGAACCCTATAGAATGTACCAGAGACCTGGGAGGTGAGAGACTCTCAGGACTCAAAGGGAGGGACCTTAGATGAAAATCTCTATAGTGGGGAGAGGGAACTTGTAGAGTCTACCTCCAGCAGAAGACAGGGCATCAAGTGATGATAGAGTTGCCATCCCACAGTCAAAAATTCTGATCCAAAATTGTTTCTGTCTGAAAGAACTTCAGGGGAAAAAAATGGAGAAGAGCTGGAGGAAAAGGGGGTCCAGTGGCAGGCCCAAATTGGGATCCAGCTTAGGGAGGGGGAAGAGAGGCCCAGGGCCTGATGCTATTGCTGACGCTATGGTGTATCATGATTGCCCTCCAAAAGACCCAACAAGCAGCTGAAAGAGTCAGATGCAAATATTTACACCCAAACAATGGACAGAAGCTGCTGACCCCTCTGGTTGAATTAGGGAAAAACTGGAAGAGTCTGGGGAGGAGGGTGACCCTGTAGGAGGACCAGCAGTCTCAATTAACCTGGACCCCAGAGATCTCTCAGACACTGGGCCAAATACACCAGCTGATATGAGATCCCCAACATATACACAGCAGAGGACTGCCAGATCTGGACTCAGTCAGAGAAGATGTACCTAACCCTCAAGAGACTTGAGACTCCAGGAAGTGGGGTGGTCTGGGGGGATGGGGGGGTGAGAGTGGGGTGGGAATATCCTCATGGAGATGGGGGAGGAGGTATGGCATGTGGAAGTCAGAGGGTGGCCTGGGAGGAGGATAAAATCTGGACTGTAAAAAAAAGATTAAATATGGCTCTTCTTCACCTGCATGTCTTGTGGGACTGAGCAACTGCTAGATCCTTGGACTTTCATTCACAGCTGCTGCTGACCATTGTTGGGGAGTTGGACTACAGACTGTGCTGCTCCATTTTCACCTAATGGGGGAAGATTGGTTGTGAAGTTAAACCAAGAAAAGTCTAGAGTGAGCAGGGAAGGTGCCCTTGATCCACTGGAATGTAAGAAAGAGAAGCACCTCTCCTTTGAGAAGACAACAGCCACTCTCTCCAGTTCACTTTCTCCCCATTATATTCAGGGGGGAAAATCCCTTCCAATACCTCCTACTCAACTCCAGCTGTGCTCCAAACATAATAAGGTGCTGTTCCATTGTCACCTAATGGGAAAGATTGGCTGTGAAGTTAAACCAAGGAAGGTCTACAGTGAACAGGGCAGGTGTCCTTGATCAAGTGGAAGGGAGATATCACCTGTGTGCCTCAATGAAACATCATTTAACATAACTCACTTTCCAAAGAAAGAAGTTTCCACTTCAGCATGGCTCTAGCTGAAGAGTCAGGAATAGAAGGGGTTACTGGGAAAATTAATGCTGGTTAGCTGAAGAATAGATATTAGTGGTTAATCTTCTGGGAAGGCATTTCTGAAAGCACAAAGAAGCTGTGTGCCAGACATGGCCAAGGGTGTACCTCATGTTGCAGCTGGACTTGGTAATGTGTAATAAACACTCAGGAGGTTCTAGTTCTTAAGATATACAGAGGTGCTCTGTGACTGATGCCACAGGGCTCCATAGCCAAATAGTGCCCGGAGAAAGCTAGCCTCCCAGGAGTGTGGACAAGCCTCTGAGCAGGGTAAGACAAGCACCACTGCTCAGCGGTACCCTCCCAGAACCCTCAGGACACAGGAACTGCAGAACAGCCTGGGATAGGAGCCTTCTGGTATATGCCTGTTGCTTGTGCCACGTGGCTCCATACCCAAATAGATAGCACAGGGAAAGAGCTAGACTCCCAGGAGTGTAGACAAGCTTGAGAGCAGGGATAAGGCTAGCACCTCTGCTCAGAGGGACCGGCCCAGAACCCTCAGGACACAGAGACTGAGGAGTGACCTTCCAATTTCCTTCTGTGGCCAGGGAACTGATCCTGTGACACAAGGTTCCATACTCAAATAGTGCCAGGAGAGAGCTGCTCTCGCAGGAGTGCTGACACACCTTCGAGCACAGGCAAGACCACCACTTCTGTTCAAATTCCTGGATCAAGAGGGACCCTTGCAGAGTCATCAGGACACAGGAACCAAGCAACAGCTGAGGACAGGATCCTTCTGGTTTCTGTCTGCACCTCAGAGCTGACACTGTACCACAGCTCTCCAAACTCAAATTCCTCTCAGAGAGAGCTGGTCTACAAGCAGTACTGATGCAGAGGGACAAGCCACGGTCAGAAAGAGCAAGACCAGCTAACACCAGAGATAACCAGATGGCAAAAGGCAAGGGCAAGAACCTAAGGAACAGAAACCAAGGCTACTTGGCATCATCAGAACCCATTTCTCCCACCACAGCGAGCCCTGGATACCCCAACACATCAGAAAAGCAAGACTCAAATTTAAAATCACACCTCATGATGATGAGAGAAGACTTTAAGAAGAAAACAAATAACTTCCTTAAAGAAATACAAGAGAACACAGGTAAACAGCTAGAAGCCCTTAAAGAGGAAACACAAAACTCCCTTAAAGAATTACAGGAAAACACAATCAAACAGTCGAAGGAAATGAATAAAACCATCTAGGATCTCAAAATGGAAATAGTAACAATAAAGAAATGACAAAGGGAGACAACCCTGGAGATAGAAAACCTAGGTAAGAGATCAGGAATCACCAACAGAATACAAGAGATAGAAGAAACTCAGGTGCAGAAGATACCATAGAAAACATTGACACAACAGTCAAAGAAAATACAAAATGCAAAAAGCTCCTAATCCAAAACATCCAGGAAATGCAGGACACAATGAGAAGACAGAACCTGAGAATAATAGGTATAGAAGAGAGTGAAGATTCCCAACTTAAAGGGTCAGTAAATATTTTCGACAAAATTATAGAAGAAAACTTCCCTAACCTAAAGAAAGAGATGAACATAATCATTCAAGAAGCCTACAGAACTCCAAACAGATTGGACCAGAAAAGAAATTCCTCTTGTCGTATAGTAGTCAAAAAACCAAATACACAAAACAAGGAAAGAATATTAAAAGCAGTAAGGGAAAAAAGTCAAGTAACATATAAAGGCAGACCTAGCAGAATTACACTAGACTTCTCACCAGAGACTATGAAAGCTAGAAGATCCTGGGCAGATCTCATACAGACTCTAAGAGAACACAAATGCCAGCCCAGGCTGCTATACCCAGCAAAACTCTCAATTACCATAGATGGTAAAACCAAGATATTCTATGACAAAACCAAATTTACACTATATCTTTCCACAAACCCGGCCCTACAAATGATAAGAGATAAAAAACGCCAACACAAGGAGGGAAACTACACCCTAGAAAACACAAGAAAGTAATCTTTCAACAAACACAAAAGAAGATAGCCATACAAACATAAAAATAACATCGAAAATAACAGGAAGCAACAATCACTATTCCTTAATATCTCTTAACATCACTGGACTCAATTCCCCAATAAAAAGACATAGACTAACAGACTGGCTACAGAAACCAGACCCAGAATTTTGCTTCATACAGGAAATGCACCTCAGTGTTAAAGACAAACACTACCCCAGAGTAAGGGGCTGGAAAACAATTTTCCAGGCAAATGGTCCCAAGAAACAAGCTGGAGTAGCCATTCTAATATTGGATTAAAAAAAGATTAAATAATTTTTTTTTAAAAAAAGGAATTTGAAAACATTTGACTTGTTCTGACTCCTTTCATTAAGTACAACCTTTTCTTCTAAAAACTATAGGCCTCTCCAACAAGTTTCTTCATGTTAGCACTTAATACTTAACATTTTCTCAGCCTCTGTAGAATTCAGTCTTTATCACATGTTGAGCAGTACATTTCCCATTACAGTTTGCAGTTTTATAATTGATTTTGGCCTGTCTGTTCTCCTTTATAGACTGTGGTCAATTAGTTACATGCCACAGAATTGAACACTTTAGCTTTTAGAATCTATTTTACAATATGGTTAAGTTTTGTTACTCTGCTTCAAATCTATATTCTTAAATATGTTTAACTGTTTTAGGGATTTTATTGTTGCAGTAAAACAGTATAACCAAAAAGCAAGTTAGGGAGGAAAACGTTCATTTGGCTTATGCTTCCACATCACAGTTTATCATCAAAAGAAATCAAGACAAGAACTCAAGCAGGACAGGATTCTGGAGGCATGAGCTGATACAGAGGTCATGGAGGGTGCTACTTCCTGTCTTGTTCCCCAGGACTTGCTCAACCTGCTTTCTTAGGGAACCCAGGACCATCAGCCCAGGGATGGCTCCACCCAAAATGGGCTAGGCCCTCACCCATCTATCACTAATTAAGAAAATATCTTACAGGTCTGCCTATAGCCCAATATTATGGAGGTATTTTATTTTCTTATTCATTTATTAATTTATTCTCTTTGCATCCCAATCACAGCCTCCCTACATCCTCTCCTCCCAGTCCCATCTCCACACACCCTATCTTCCACTCCTCTTCTCCTCTGAGAAGGGAAGGTACTCCGTGGGTACCAAGCCAACCAAGTCACAGCAGGACTAGGCAGTTGTACATCCTTTCACACTGAGGCCAGACAATGCAGCTCAGCTAAGGGAAAGGGGTTCAAAAGAAGACAATAGAATCAGAATCACTGCTTCCTTCTACTTGTTAGGGGACCCAATGAAGACCAAGCTGCACAACTATTATGTGTGTGTAAGGGGCCTAGACCTGTCTCATGTGTGCTCGTTTGTTATGATTCAGTCTCTGTGAGCCCTAATGGGTTCAGATTAGTTAACACTGTAGGTCTTCTTACGGTGTCTTTTAGCCCTCCAGCTCTCTTAATCCTCTTTTCCACTCTTTCACAAGACTCATCAAGATCTGCCTAATATTTGGTTGTTGGCCAGTGCATCTGTTTCCCTCAGATACTAGATGAAGCCTCCCAGAGGAAATTTATGTTGGGTTCCTGTCTGCAAGCATACAGAATATCATACTAGTGTTAGGGGTTGGCTCTCTATAGGTCAGTCTTTTATCCTTGAAAAAATAACATTTTTCACTGTTTAAGGAAACAACAACAGAATTTTGATTGAAGTCTCATTAAACCTTTCCAATAATCTTCAAAAATTGAACAATTTTCTAGGTTATTTAAACTCAAAATGTTAACTGTCCTAACTTATTCATATTGTCTTTGGTACCTTAAAGTAATGTTGTGCAGTTCTCCATATATAGCTTCCCCCTTTTAAATATTCATGGTGTAACTGTGACTATTCCAAGACAAGTTTCAAAATCACCTGTGAGTTTGTCAAACTCCTCTCAAAAGGAGCTCAGACACAGACTCCAGGAGAGAATTCCTCCCACCTCCTGTGGATGAATTCCTAGGTCATTCCTCAAGATGAAATGAAACAATGTAGAATAGCACCAAAGTTTTAAAAAATGGATTTAATGATTTCAAAATATTATTTTTTTTCTTCTATCTTCTAAGAGTTTTCCTTTGACATGGACCTATGTGTTTCCTAGAATTAAACTCAAGTATTTCTTTGAGCAGGAAAAAGAAAATTAACCACTAACTAAATGACCAACAGAGAACCTAATACATAGAAAAAAATAGAATAAAAGTCTGAGGAACAGGGATGCAAACCTCTGAACGCGGCCTTTGGTCAGTCAGATTTGGATAAGAACAGATACTTAATGGACTAACTAAACTAAGTTAAAAATGAAGAATAATGTGCATTACAATTCATTCATTTATGTTTAAGTATGACTCACCCCTTCTGTAATGAAAACGCAGTTGCTGAGGAAGGATGGTGGGTTAGAACTAATCTTACAATCTGATTGTAAGAAAAAATCCAAATTTCATCTTTTCTTCACATCCATAGCTTTTCTGTCATCACAACTGTGTATGGAAACATGACACTGGATGAAGATATGTACATAACTAATTACACAAGACTGTAGGAGGTAAAGAGTGATGATCTGGTGTGTTCTGCTGCTTAGAGACGTATAAGTAGCCTTTGGTGAATAAAAGGAAGTGTTCTTTCTCATTTCCATAAAGCCAGTGGGGCATGTGGTTAATAACGGGTTGTCTCTAAGGGTTAACATCTAAGTTGTGTATTTAGAACTTACAACATATTTCATATGAAAATGCTGCTCTAGATTAGAACCAACTTCAGCTTGTGCTATAACCTAGAGACCTTGATCAAACAAACAAACCCAAGTTCCTAACCTCTGACTCAGTATGTCTGGAGTGAAGCATGAAACTGCACAAGGTCCTCGTTGATCTACAAGCTATCTGAGATACCCTGGCCTATCTGATGCTCTCATGGCTACATGAGCTATCCTGTATCTATTTAGATCATCAGACACTGACCTGTGATGTTTGTGGAATCTAATTTTAACAGAAAACTATAGGAAACATACTCAGCTGTAGTCCCAGTTTTGATAACTCCAACAAAACCAAAACCAGTTCAAATTTTCTTATGAACCATGACACTGTATAGATTCTTGAAGGAAGGGAAGAAAGAAGGAAGAAAGGAAGGACCCAGACATTGAGGTTTAGAAAAGATAAAACTAGAGAGATGGCTCAGCAGTTAAGAGGATTTGTTGTTCTTCCCAAAAACCTAAGTTCTACTCCAAGCATTGACATGGCGGCTAACAACCATTGTTCCAAGGGTGCTAACACCTTCTGATGAACATACAGACATGCAGGCAAGACAGCTCATATAGAGAGAAAATAAAATTAATATCTAAAAAATAATTCATGAACAAAAAATTGAGGTAATGAAGGAGGATTCAGAGGATGTTGGGCAGAGATGGTGTCAGTGGAGAGGAAAAGCTGCAGAATTGAGGCTTTCTTTGATGACCAGTCTTATCAAGTTCCATAGGAGAAGAATAGTAAGAGAGTGTGGCTACCAACCACAACCCATCACAGACACACACACACAGACACAGACACACACACACACACACATACACACACACCAGCAAATTGAGCAGACCTAGAAGAGTGGAGAAATAGAAGCTTAAGGACACAAGCTCCCCCAGAGTACCCTCTTTCCTAATTCTTACAAATTTCTAAAGTTATATTTTCTGACCATAGTTAAGTATGTAATGTTGACCCCATCTAGAGAGAAAGGAGTAATAAATAATATTTATCTATTTGCCATTGAATTCTGTTCTAGACCCATTGCATGCACCACCACCTTCAGTTTCTGATGTCATTTTAGAAAAGAGAGCCCACTGCAGAAAAAGCAAAACACAGTTTTTACCATCCCATGAATGGGTGGCTTCACTTTTCTAATCACAGCATGGTCAACTGTAAAAGAGGACACTAATTCCATCTTTGTCAGATTATTGTGAGGGCTAATATATGTGGATCAAAGACATAATGTATAACATAGTGCCTAGCCTGTAGCTGACATCCTAAATTCATTGTTGTGATTATATAATTGTCTTCACTGAAGAAAATTTACACAAGAACTTGCAAAACTCAACAATTTGACAAGCAATAAGCAGAATTCAAATCTGAGTGCTATTTTTCAAATGTCCTTGCCATTCCCTTAGTTTGCCAGTAGTGAAAGTGTGGTCCACACTGTAGTAGTAGGACTGTTGTATCAACAAGAAGAGTGACAGGAATAGAGAATCACAGACTCCACAAAGGTCAATAGAGTCTGAATCAACACTCTAAGTGAAGTTTATTGATTCTGGCATGATTTAAATGATTTATTCAATTACTTTGTTTGGATATTAAAATCTGAGACATGTTTGCTATCATTGCTACTGGAAGCATAATGTCCTTTTCAAGATATGGTCTGTTACCAATATCCAGCTCCTCCATTGATAGAGGAGTTTGGCATATATCTCTCTATATATATGCATATATATGAATATGTATGTCTATATATGAGTATGTATATCTATATATGCATGCATATGAGTATGTATATCTATATATGTATATATAAATATGTATATCTATATATGTACATATATGAACAACTATATTTATATATATATGAATATGTATATCTATATATGTACATATGTGTGCATATGTGTAAAACATATAACATTTATAAGTAAATATTCTAATCAACATATATAAATATATACCCTAATCACTTTCTTAATTAAAACTTTAATCATGAAACTATATAATTTAAATTAAAAATTATAATTTATGATGATTATAATGATTAATTTGTCTTTAACATTCTTTCTCAGGCTTTTGGCTAAAATTGGTTGTACTTTGTCTCCAATATTCACTAAAGAAATTTTCTACCTACCTCAAATTTGGTTGTCCTTTAGTAAATGGGCTTAAATGTTCTGTATAGATTTTTTTTCTTTGAATCACAACAATCTAAATGTTTTACCTTTGTACTTTATTAGAGTTATTTTAGACACATCACTAAAGTATGTATGTCACAAAATCTTTTTAAGAAATTTGGTCAAGTAAGGTTTATATTCAGATGAGTCCACGGAACACATGCAAGCTTTAAGATATAACAGAAAATCAAATATCTGAATGCAGAATTACTATGAGAAGAAGAGATCGCAAATTTGGTGAAATCTGCCCAAGTGTTTGTAGTTGACCAGGAGAAAATGCTCCTTTCATTTATATCTAATTCATAATCCCTGGGATCTGCGATAACTTGTATGTATATGTATACACAATTGTATGTACATGTCTGTGTATACACATATGTGTATGTGCGTGCATTGTTCATTATGCCTTTTTATTAAAGAAAAATGCAAAATCCCAGGAAATGACAGTTCATAATTCTTCCATCACTCTTCAGTTAATTCTAGCAAATTAAAATGCTAAATTCAAGTTTAGAGATATGAGCACACAACCACCCAGATGTACTTAGCTTTACAACATCATAACTCTATAAAGATAGTCTGTAAAGCCACAGAAGCAGGATAGCAGACAACAGGTGTGAAGTAAAGCTTTAACATTACTATCAACTGAAGTCAGGTTTGAGAACATTTCTTGTGGTACTTGAAGAAAGAGAAATGTAGGAATTTATATGGCTTAATGATTTCTTTTGTTACTTTTATCTTTGAAGTGATATTAGAAAATTCCTTCCTCATTCAAATATCTTAAAAACATTCACCTGCGTTTCTTTTGGTTTTATGCTATTTTGCTTGATAGTTAAATCCTAATTCAGGTGTAGTTTCGGTTCCTGAAGTAGACGTCTAGCTTTATATTGTTACAAATATTTAGCTAGCTGTGCTAATGCCATCTGGGAAATTATCTACCCTTAATCTGTCAATCCTAAGCCATTTTGTGTTCTAATATTCTGAAATGTAATGCATTTGTATGCTGAATTTTTCAATATATTATGTTCCCTACTTTGAGGAATATTTTTGGAGTTGTTTTATTTTGCATTAATTTCACAATAAGTGAGTATCTTTTAAATTTTTTATCCTGTTTTTGTTCTAGCTTGCCAAATATATTACAATTTTCATGGGGTCAGCAAAATGGGTCACCAAGGTAAAGGCACTTGCTACCAAGCCTAACAACCAAAAATTGAACCAAACTTCATCTCTATCCAAGGACCAACATGGTGGGAGAGAGAATCAAGTCTCATTGTTTTCTGACCCCCATATGCTCAACTTTGAACATGTATTCCCACATACATATATACATACATTCATACATACATACATACATATACACATTTTAAAAAGAATTATGTACTCTTTAATAGCCATGTGACTTGATATAACTACAATCTGCATCTCCTTTAAGTGTAATGACATCCTACTCATATCTTATTTATTTTCTTTTATTGCTTTTACAGTTGTCTCATATATATTCATGTGTTCTTTTGCTTCTGAAGTTGATGTTTATATTTCACAATAAAGTTTTCCCTTATGAAAAATCATCTGGACAGACAGTATTTGCAAAGGATCTCTGAAAACAAAGCAAAAG
>JADRCH010000267.1:132554-194763 GCA_019843965.1 Rhynchomys soricoides
TCTGGACAGACAGTATTTGCAAAGGATCTCTGAAAACAAAGCAAAAGGTATTTGAAACACTAATGTTTATGAGTGTATTGTTCCTGTGGATCCAAACCAATCTTTGTATGGCAGCAGAAGTCACAGACTGTGAGGACCATGAAACCTTTTGATGCAAAATGTTACTAAGCATGCAGTGAGTTAAAATACATTCCAAATCAAATATGTAACAAGTCAAAGGTATTTTTGGTAGTGCTGACCTATGTTACACTGCAGAATCTCACTGTAGCCTTGGTTATGAATGAACATGTGCATTCCATACCGTGTGTGCCATTAACCATACACCACCAGTGAATGCACTTTGAACAATCTTGGCTCCTACCCCAAAACCATTGTATACTGTGGACTACTGTGGTTTTAATAGACATGCAAAGATTTCCTCTTATACAGCATCATATTTGTTTAACCAGAGGAAAACATCAATTTTCTATTCTCAGTCATCAGCATATAAGTATCTATAAAATGTATCTTTGGTTTGTGTTGTATTATAGTGCTTGACTTTTTAAAAAACTTGATCTTTAGTTACTGACATGATATCTAATTTAAACTCATTTAATAAATTGTGATTTAGAACAAAGACAAAATTTTCAATAATTTCTGAAGTTACACTCAATATACTTCTGCCAATAGGTATGTTGCATTTATATGAAGCAGTGTTGTCAGCACTGACAATTATAAAAGGAAATATTGATCAATTAGGAAAAATTTTGAAGACATTCTATATTCTAAAGAACCAAAGATACAATTAAGGTTTGGTTATTTATGTACAAAGAAATAAGGATCCATATAATCAATTTATAAATATATTTTCATTATCAGTAAATGATATGATTCTATATACCAAATATTTTACAATAAACTGATGATTTGTCAGTTGCATTTGATTTGTGTGCTTTTTTATTTACTACATATGTGGGTCAAGTCAAAATTTCTTGACAAATGGGTTTTCAAATTCCACAGTTTTAGAAGCCCTGTTTCATGGCATCCTTTTCCAGGACTTGTTCTTCCATACATACTGTTCCCTGCTGCTACAGTGTCTTAAAATATCCACTGAATTTTGTCTTAAAATTATGTGTTTACAAAAAATTAAATTTCCAGTATGTTGGCTTCCTATTTATGTAAATATCTTCTTATTTAGAAGGTTAGATGACAATGGGTTGCCCGTCTCAGTATTCTCTTCTTAACAGCTGTGATTTCTTTCTTTTTTATTAATTATTTTATTTGTTTACATTTCAAATGATATCCCTCTTCATGGTTACCCTTCCACAGACCCCTCCATTCCATCTCTCCATCCTACTTCTCCTTTGCCTCTAAGAGAGTGCTCCTCCACCCGTTCACCCACTCCTGCCTCACCCCTTTAGCATCCCTCTACGCTGGGGCATCAAGCCTCCCTCCCCTCCCATTGATGTCAGATACAGTCATCCTCTGCTACATATGTATCTGGAGTCCTGAATCCCTCCATGTTTACTCTTTGGTTCATGGTTTAGTCCCTGGGAGCACTGGGTGGTCCAGTTAGTTGATATTGTTTTTCTTCTTATAGGGTTGCAATCCCCTTCAGCTTCTTCAGTCCTTCCCCTAGCTCTTCCATTGGGTTCCTGGGCTCAGTCCAATGGTTGGCTGTAAGTATCTGCATCTGTATTGGTTAGGTGCTGGTAGATCCTTTCAGAGAACAGTTGCATCAGACTCCTGTAAGCAAGAGCTTCTTGGCATCAGCAATAGTGTGGGGATTTGGTGTCTGCAGATGGGATGGATCCCTAAATGGGGCAGTCTCTGGATGGCCTTTCCTTCAGTCTCAGTTCCATTTTTTGTCCCTGTCTTTCCTTTGGACAGGAACATTTCTGGGTTAAAAATTTTGAGATGTGTGGGTGGCCCCATCCCTCAACTGGGGTCATGCCTATCTACTGGAGGTGGTATCTACAGGTTGTAACTCCCTTTTGTTGGGTTTTTCAGCTAAAGTCATTACCATTGGCTCCTGGGAACCTCTCACTTCCCTGGAGTCTGGGACTTTCTAGTAGCTACCCCCAGTTCCCCATCCCTGTCTGATATATGTTTCTATTCAATTTCCTGACCCTCTATACTTGTCACCTGTCCCTTCCAATACCTGTTCCTGTACCTTTTTTTCCTCCCCCTCTTCTCTCCCTTCCAGGTCTCTCCCTCCCTCTACCTCCTGTGATTATTTTGTTTCCCATTCTATGTACGATTGAAGCATCTTGAGAAATGACTACATTACAAGCCTTGTAAGCATGTTGAAACTCCCCGTGTTCTCAGAGGTGTAGCTACAGTGCTATATTTAGAAAAACAATGTTTTAGGAAAGTCCCCTGTTACCACTGAGATGTTTTAAATAATTTTCACCAAGGAGCTCCAGAAACAACAAAGCCAAATCCTGTTTGAAAGCATGTTGTAGAGTAAGAAGAGTTGGCTACATAGTTACATTTGTCAAGTGACATGAAAAGTGTACATGTTGCATACATTATAGGAAGATGTTGATAATTTAGGATAGTAAGTGGAATTTGAAATTAGGAACAAAAGTTAAAATTAAACTAAGAGAAAACCCCACCAGACAGCAAAGGACTCTTCTATAAAAGAATGGCTCCGTTGGTATTAAGGTGCTGCTGACTACGATGTATAAGTGTTCAAGGTATGTGATGCAGAAAACCTTTGGTAACAGTTCAAGATTAACTATAGAATACACATCCTTACAGTTCTCTCTCCTAAGAATGTCTGTATTTCCTCAAAGGATGATATTGATGCTGGATATTTACAAGTGGTCGCTGCAGGTAACTGTGGGGAAAGGGAATCATTCTTTTACCAACATAGGAACATTTCCCAGTTATTTCATTTGCAGTTTTAAAATACCATGCTAGTAGGACATATCACTGTGTTAAGTAGAACTGTATGCCAAAGATGCAGAATTATAAGGCTTTTATAAGACAGCTAAATCTAAAAATAAATCTGAACCTTACAGAATGACTGAAACTATGCAAATATATCAAAGGCAATTTCAGCTGAAAGTTATAATCAAATAGGATCCAATGTAACTATTAATTATTACAATGCAAAGGAAATTCTAGCTGACTGGCTAAAATGCAAGTTGTATTTTTGGAAAGTTATTTCATTTCAGTTTTAGACAAGGATGTGCTTGCAGAGGCCAGAGGAGGTGTCAGTACTCCTGGAGCTGGAGATACATGTAGTTGGCAGCCTCCTGATGTGAGATCAAGGGAGCAAACCCTGTTCCTCTGCAAGAGCAGTGCCCCAATTAACCCCTGAACCACCTCTCCAGCCCCCCAGGTATGTATTGTTTATATGTATCTTGTATGTTATGAGTGTATGTAGACACGTCTGAACTATGATAAAAATTTACAAACTTATTTAGGAAGATTCTTCCTGAGTCTCAAATCTCTGGAAATGAAAGAACTAGAAAGAGCTCCTATGTTAGCAACTGAGTAGTACCCTTTCCTACAGTCACCTACAGTGACAGAGTTTGTTAGTCACTAACATCTAATTCACTCCAGGAAATACAGACATTCTTAGGCAAAGTAAGTGAAAAAATAAGGAGAGTGTCCTATAATTGATCTTGAACTCTGTTACCAATGGAAATGACTTTCAGGAATGTAAAATTGATAGATAGATAGATAGATAGATAGATAGATAGATAGATAGATAGATAGATGATATAGATATAAATCTAGATACATAGATATAGAGATAGATACACCACACACACACACACACACACACACACACACACGCGCGCGCGCGTATATATATATATATTTTTTTTTTCAACCAACCTAGACCTGTATAATTGTAACTTTTCATAAGACAAGGCCTCTGCTGAAAACAGAAATCTACACAGCCCTAAAACTCCTAATAGATTCTATACCACCAAGCTTCCACCTAGTACAGACATAGAAGTGTCATACAGGACAGGATAGGAAGAGACAAATTGGAACTCACTGGAGATTTTAAATCATTCTCTATCTCTCAAGGAGAGATACAAAATTGGACACCATATTTTTGGCATTTCTTGACTCTCCTAATACCCAAGGTAGGAAAAGCAAAAATTAATTGGGAAGCTTACAGTATTAGAAGTATTGCAAACAGAGGAACAGGAAGAGCAGGCCTGAGATGCAGGTACTTATATGGCTCAATGCATGGTAGCCTTTCTTGAGTGAAAAGCATTTTCAGAGTGAGGAGCATGCATTCTGCTGAGAACCTGCCTTCCCACCTCTTCCTTGAGGCTCAGCACTTAAGGTCTGGCTTGGCAGGAGCAGGCATCTTAGGTCTTATGTATCACTTAAAACTCACCCAGCAAGATTGTCCTGGCAGCAGCTGTCATAGCCAAAGCCATAATTAACCTGACTCTGCTTGGAAAATTTCTGATTGCAACATCTTCTGAATTGTTCAGAGCAGAGCATGTTTCACTGATAGGAAACTCTGGAAGGAACTGGAATCTATCTGATGCTCTCTCACGACTTGAAGACTGATCCTCAGAAGAGCTGAGATCTGGTAATAAGTGTTTGAAGGGACTGGGTGATAGTATGTCAGTGAGACATGGGAGGGCTTAGACGGACATAAGTTTAAGTGTGTTTGAGTCTGTCAGGTTAAGAAAGATATAGACGATTACTATGAAAACATAGCAGTGCAACCCATTTCCGTGTGTGCTAATAGAAATCATTAATTCGTGAAAGGAAAAACCAGATGTGAAGAGAGAGGAGAGAGAACTACTTCAGTGGGAGAGGGGAGACTCAGCAACTCTCTACTCAGTGAAAGGTATTAGTAGGTATTTTAGTGGGGTTCTCTTAGAGTTGTACATGTAGAGATTAGAAAATGGTGTTTAAGTAATATTGCATGTTTTGCTTTTTAAAATTCTGTATTGCCTATTCCAATAGCCTTGAACATGAATATTACCAGAATCATCTACAGGGGAATGTGGGGCCCACTGATGGGTGAGGGTCTGCAGTCTCATTTTTATAAAAATTGTGAATGTTCTCTTGCCATTTATGTAAGGTGCGTCAGTCTTTTCGGGTTTTTTTGCAATAGTCTTACTGGTTGGGGAATGTAAAATCAGCTCATGATACCAAATTGAAGAGTGTTCCACTCTTCTGAGACTAGCAATTACAGACCCTTTGAGGATAAGAACGGACTATAAAATAAGACTAATATCCCCCTCAATATTCTAATAAGTGGCAGATAAATATCTGGAAAATTCAAACATTTTTACTGATGCCAAAAAATTAAAAAATAAACATATAAATACTATCAGGAAATACTGAAGTGAATATAACAGGGTCAAAGTGCTAGACTTCACAGACTACAATTTATAATAAGAAATAGAGGGTTGAGCTGAGGATATATATCACTCCAGAACAACACACACACACATACTCACAAATGCACAAGTTCAAGTGTACACACATACACATGTGCATATACACGCACTTGCATGCACACATGCTCAAGTGCACACACATACACAAGTACACACACACACACACACATACACATGCTCAGGCACATATGCATCCACACACATGCATGCACACACACAGAGAGCTTCAGAGGTTGCTGGTTTAAAGTAAATTTAACATTCAATGATTTTAAACTGCATTTTATTTTTAAAGTAACGCAACTAATAAAGTTATTAGGAAATATACAACCTATGATTAAATTGATAAATGAAGAAAGATCATTGCATTCAATAACCAAATATAATTATCATCATTTAGAGTGATTACTCCAGTCTTTTTGAAAATCTTACCTTTTTATTGGCCTTTGACATTTAAAATAATAAAATTTTATTAACATTTGCAAGAGCTTTTTAAAATTTGTTTTTGTTATTTAACCTGTAAATTTTCAAAACTATGAGTGCTTGTCTCATTTTAGAAAGACATAACACTTTTATTATAATTTTGAATAGCAACTAAGGATAGATGCTATAGTACATTGTATATCTTACTAATTTAAAATTAAATCATTGCAGTAGATTGTAATTTGATACCTCATATTTTCTACTGGAAAATTCTCTTTATTTAATAGGATGAAATTTTAATAGAAGTTTTAGACCTGCCATCTTTCTCAATAAAATCTCTTCATTAATCATTTCCATTTTCAGGATATACATTAGTGGTACAAAGCTATGCTCAAATGGAGCCATTTACTTTCTGGAACCCTGTCTGAAGCTGTGTGATTAATTACATAGCAATGTATCAATAAAAGTACTTTTATGCTGGGTTTAATAGTGAGTTTGAGGCCAGCCTGGGTTATACAGGACAAAAAAGAGGGACAAGAAAGGAGGGAAGAAGACAGAAAGATTATGATCTGCTTGCTCACTAGTCAAGTATATCTTCTTTCAGCTTTCCTCTTAAAGAAGCAGAAACTGATTTGCAGAGAAATTACCATTGGAAAATAGTAAGTATTATTCTGAAGTCTTCTCTTTTCCCAAGGTCAACTTTGAGGATTTTTTCATTTCTTAGAGTATCTCAGATGTTTTTGCAGCTCAGAGTAATTAATAACAGCATGATAAAGAAAAAGAGTGGCATAGGCACAGACTCCCATCTGGTAAGAGCTGTGAACTTACTACTGGCTTTAACATCAGCTATATTTCATCAGGTATATAAAGCCCTATGCCTGTATTTTTGCCCCACGGTTCTCCTCTTTGGAACAAATATCAGAAAACAGAGGAAAGGAAAATTACACCTGTCTCTGGTAACAAATTAATCAGAACACCAAAGTATCTTGGTTCTATACCAAAAATTTCACCAATATGGTCACAAGTCAGAAACTAGCTCACACAATAATATTCTTCTGATTGTGATTATCTGGGGAGAAAGAGATGAAGGAGAGTTACCTGCATTTCTTGATGAAGCATTACAGGCAGAGGCAAGACCTTGGTTAAGAAAAACAAATCAAGCAAATTAAAACTCTATGTTCCCACCAGGCTTTGCTATTTGCCTCACAGTCTTATCTGCAAACTCTAAACCAGTCATGGGCCTCCACCACTCTAAGTTGAACTCCAAAACTTTAAGGACTGGAAAGGTATAACACTCCTTCTCATCCTTCATAAGGGTGTTGGACCTTATAATAAAGGACAATTTGACAAGGGAAAGGCATACAGATTTATTTCATCATGATTTGTGTGTGTGTGTGTGTGTGTGTGTGTGTGTGTGTGTGACAGAAATGAAGACCCTTTAGGCCACTGAGATGGTTCTGCAGGTAGAGGGACTTCCTTCCAAGTCAGGTCACCTCAGCTCAATCCCTATATCCTACATGGTGCCCTGAAAGAATGATTCACATAAGCTATCCTCCGACCTCCAGGCACGGAGGTCATGTACCTGTCATGTACATATGAGTATGAAAATTTAATTTACAAGAGAAATATAAAGGGCTCAATACCCAGGACAAACTCTATTTATAAGCCTAAATTTTATGGTAAATGGTCATCTATGTAGAAAGGTGTTTTGTCACAGGGCATGATGTAATGATAAAAGACTGAGGAAGAAACCCCAGCAAAGCCTAGAGGGCATTTTTCTTGGCCTCCCAGAGTCATTCCTTCCTACATGTAAGGCTTCTCTGGAATAATCATCAACAATGGAGGCAGATGGACAAAGCAGTCATTCTTTCCTTTATGCCTTGTTACACAGAGGTCTTCTAATTTCTATGACCTGACGTAGCCAAGAATTTTGGTTTCTGTGCTTCTGTTCAGGGTAGGACAGAGATAAGACACTGAGAAGCAGATGCCTTTCATTTTATCAGACTTCATGTCTTCTGTAAGTCTATTATTAGATGCCTGTGTATAGGCTTCCTTTGACCTGTTGATGAACTCACTATTGTCTTCCACTTATAGACTAACCTTATGACATTATCTCCACACTCTGTGTAGAAGCCTGCTTTGTCTGATACAAATACATCCACCTCCTTAGGGTTATTGTTTATGTTGTGTATTTGATCCCTTTTACTTTCAACCCATCACCCTTTGTGTTTAAACTGTGTTGCTTATTTAAAGCAGGCCAGTGAGCTTCGCTTTTAACATAGTTTAAGTATTTTTTATAATCTTTGATTACTGTTTTTCTTTCTCTAAGTTAGTATCTTACTGCAGTTCCTGTAAGATTACGCTAAATTCTTGGTTAGTTTACGTCCTCTATTAATGAAGTTATGAAAATGATGACTCAGTTTAACCTGCTGGAAATTAACTTAGTACATTTTGCCCATGTGTTTTCTGCTAACATCTCCTGGGAAATACATAGACATAAATAATTCAAGTGACTTTGTGTCTAATGGGGACACCATTTACCAAGTGCTAAACTTGGGAATCACTCAGACATAGACAAGCCAAGAACTAAAAAGCACCCAGCATCTAGGCTGCCTACACTAAGGAGAATCTCTCATCTCTATTGTTCTTAACTCACCAATAAAGAAAATAACAATCAGGTATAATCGCACTTGTTGCAATCCAGTTAGCAGACAGAGGCAGTAAAATCTCAAGTTTGATGCTAGGCTGCTCTAGATAGTGAGGTTCAGGGTAGCCATGGCTGTTTCTCAAAAAGGGGAGAAAGGAAGAGAAAGGGGGAAAAGGAATGGAGAGCGGGAGGGAGAGAGGGAAGGGGGGGTGTAACTAGGCAGTGACTAGGAAGACCTAATTATTGTTTTCTTTTGCATACATAACAGTTTTTTCAACTTTGTTGGGCTATAAAGATGTCATACAAACTTTTTACTTGAATTTGTGCACCTTCACAGTAGCTTTTTATAATGGCCAACATACAGAGAATTCTTTCATATCGTTAAGCCCTGTCTCTTTCAGTTTTGTCACTGATAATTTTATGCTTAAACCTGTTATGACAATCTTGTTCCTCTGTTTTTATTATCTACTATGTTTCACTGTATTCAATCTAACATCAGTTACTATCTTGGGAATAATTTTATGAGTAAGACTCAGTGAAAACAAAATTGAGTAATCTTGTCTGAATGCTAAGTTGGCATTTATTAGCTCTGGAAAAATAGTAATTATAATGACTTAGCTCAGTCCTATAAGAATTATGGGTTAAATATACAAGATTCTTTATATAATCAAAAAAATTATTGTTAGAAGTAATATGAGCATAGAGATTCCTAATTCTCTTCATGATCCTGTTGAGAAGTGATCATGGTACAGAATGAGCAATTCAGTTACAGTTTACAATTCAGTTGAAAAAACTGCACAATACCCAGTTTGGGGGAGGGTGTTTGTTTTTGTTTTTAAGATTTGATTATTTATTATTTATCTGAACCGACTGTAGCTGTCTTCAGACACACCAGAAGGTATCAGACCCCAATACAGGTGGTTGTGAGCTACCATATGGTTGCTGGGAATTGAATTCAGGACCTCTGGAAGAGCAGTCAGTGTTCTTAACCACTGAACCATCTCTCTAGCCCCTTGCTCTTGGTTTTTAATGAAGAAGAGTTTATTGGCGCTTTTGGTGTCAGAACATGGTCATCAATGCTGGGATCATGAAGCAAGATGGCATGCATGGCATTGGACCAGTAGCTGAGAACTGGCATTCTGACATACAACCATTTGGAAGGGAAGGGAGGGAGGGAGAGAGAGAGAGAAAGAGAGAGAGAGAGAGAGAGCGAGAGAGAGAGAGAGAGAGAGAGAGATTGTCTGAGAACAACACTGGGCTTTTGAAACTTTGAATCCCACCCCCAGTGTCACACCCATGCTAAGAGTACAGCCTACATTTTTATACCTCCCAGAACATCTGTTAAGGGGTACCACTACCCCCACCCCAGTGAGTTGGTTCTTCCTATATCAATCCTTAATCAAAACTTATAAAATTGCCTACAAAATATATGATGAAGATACTTTCTCAATTGAGATTCCTATTCCAAGGTGATTTTAGTTTGTACTTTATACAAAAACTTTGTGCTTTAGCAAAAAACCCTGACCAAGATAGCATGTATATAAGGGATTGACTTTATTGTTAATTGTAAGAAAACCCAGCCCACTGTGACACTATTCCCTGGGCAGGTAGTTCTGGGCTGCGAAAGGGGGTTGGGGGAGAAGGGAAGGGAATGGGAAGGGGAGGGGAAGGGAGGGGAGGGGAAGGGAGGGGAAGGGAAGGGATGAAACAAGCTAAGCATAAGATTGAATGAGCCAGCAAGAAACTTTGATTTCTTTCTAAAACTCCTGCTTAAGTCCCTGTCCTGGATCCCATCAGTGATGGAATATGACCTGGAAGTATAAAGCAAGTAAATATTTTCTTTCCTTAAGTTGCTTATAATCCTGTTGTTTGTCACAGCAACAGAAAAGAAAACTATACTGGTATGAAAGGTGATACTTCCTTAAGAAGCCAATGAAGTGGCTGAAGAGCCAAGATACACACATCTGAAAGAGTCACTGAGTAACAACAATAATGACCACTTGTTGAGAGCAGGGAATTGTTCAATGTTTTGTAGATACTCTTTCATCTGTGTATTACAACAGGGTGCATTATTTTAAGTTAAATCTACATGTAGGTGTTAGTTATAATCCTCCTGATGACACAGACAAGGGAGTTAAATTGACTGTAAAAGTAACATACCATAATAAAGAAAACCAACACATCTTATTTTAGACATGTAACCGATGTGAGCACAGAGATGGGCTGAGAGCACTAATAGTCATTGTTGCTCTCTGATGTTGAAGTCTAAGATCTAAAACTTGTAGGCCTTCATGGCCATTAGAAAAAAAGAACCAGAGCTTGAACCCAAAACTTGTGTAAATTTCATTAGCTTCCTTTGCCACTGAGAAAGCAGAATGATCAGAGCACTATATGTAGATACCCATCTTTGTGTGCTTTCCAAACTAAGACTGTTCTGCCTCAGGAATAGTGTCAGGTCTTGGGGCCTTTGAGCTGGATCCCACTTTGAGCCTGTCACTGGACCTTCCTTTCCTCCGGCTCCTCTATTACTGAAGCTATGGAGCGCTCACAAGAAGGGACCTATCATGACTGCCCCCAAAGACCCAACAAGCAGCTGAAAGAGTCAGATGCAGATATTTGCACCCAACCAATGGACAGAATCTCCTGACCCCTGTAATTGAATTAGGGGAAAGCTGGAAGAAGCTGAGGAGGAGGGTTACCCTGTAGGAGGACCAGCAATCTCAATTAACCTGGATTCCTGAGATTCTCAGACACTGGATCACCAAACAGGCAGGATACACTAGCTGATATGAAGCACCCAAAAGCAGACGACTGCTGGTCTGGGTTTAGTCAGAGAAGATGCACCTAACTCTCAAGAGATTGGAGGCCCCAGGGAGTTTAGAGGTCTGGTGGGGTAGAAGGTTGGGGTGGGTGGTGGGGACATCCTCATGGAGACAGGGGTCGGGGAGGAGGTATGGGATGCGGAACAGTTGGAGGGTGGACCGGGAGGGGAATAAAATCTGGAGTGTAAAATAAATAAACAACCAAACAATAAAAATAAATAAATAAAGTTAATGCATCTCAGATTTAAACAAAACAAAACAAAACTTATTCTAAAGGATTCAGTCCCCACATATTTTCTGTCAGTTTCATCCTGATTTCTGAAAATTTTGAGCGTTCTCTTAAGGGGAATTAGAGTGTGAATTAATCAAGAATATTATCCAAGTGTTCTCATAAGCTTTGCTTAAACATCTGCTTAATATATCCAACAGTTCTGATCATGGAGCAATAAAACATTGATCTTTTTTTCTTAAGTGAATGTCCTCAATCCCATCATCTCTGTATACTTCTGTCAGTAAAAATGGTTTGTCACCAGAGTTGTCTACGTATAATCTACCATCATTTATATAAAATATTTAACAGTGTGAAAACCAACAATTCAGGAGGCTGTGATTCTTTTGCAAGTTTCTACATTCTCTGGCTATAGCAAATAGAGAAGAAAACAAATAGCCTTTATTAGTGAAAGGGTATCTGTGGGTGGTGGGAGAGTCTCACACTGTTTCAGAATGTGACCGTCTTGACTGTTTTGTCCAGTCAGATTCAAATAGGACAACTGCAGCTGCCTCCATAATGATGAGAGTCTCTACTTAAAGCAACCTGTGAAAGAAGTTCTGATTTTTAAATCCATACTTCATTTTATCTTTTCCTTCATCACACAGGCATTTTTTTTTAAAGAAAATGAATTGATAAAGAAAGAAATACTAAACCAGCTTTTCTCCATTTGTATTCTTTATACGATTTGTTATAGTATGATTAAGTGGCATAATTCAAACAATAAAGTGTTAAGGACAAATAAAGTCATGGAATAATAAATTCAACATTCAGGAAAGTAGAAAAATACAATACAATGTAATAGGACCAGAGTTATAGCTCAGTGATAGAAGTGCATGTCCCATGGCTCCATGAAAAAATGAAATAAAAATAATTTATATACATCTTAGAAATAGTCATTGTTCCGTGAGCAACATATTAGTCAATACGTTTTTCTTCAATTACTCATCATTTCTTTTAGCTAATTACCTACTGAAGACTCAATTTGTTTTTCTTATACCTTTTTCCTTCATCCCACCTTGTTCCCTACTTCATCCTTTTCTTATCTAAGGCCACCATGTAAGGATTTTCATAGTATGAATCCTTAATAACTCAGTGAATTGATTGAAAAATACAGCCTAAAAGTTTATGTTTCTACTCATTTCCTCAGCAGTGCTATAAAACAAATCACATCAATTTTGCTTTTGCAAGATTTCTCCTTGATGACATTGCATTAATATTTCCTTTTCCAGGCAGACTCCAAATGTGGTGGCTTTTAGCAACATGTTGTATGCTTCTTCCTGGACCCATCTACGGCTATAAGCAAGATGGCATTACAAATCCCGAAGCCAATATGAACATTGTAAGTCATTCATTGAGAAAAAGATAAGATAAGAAATTATTAATTGGTCATATTTTAGGTATAATTTGTGTCAAGAATTTCTCTAATGACTAAACTGGACATCCTCTTTTGATCCTTCTCAAAATTAATCTTAGAATTAAAAGCTTGAACCCACACTGGAGCAACAATCCTGGTGGTCTGAGCTCATATCTAGCCATGGCTTTCTGAAGAGGAGTTTCAAGATTTATTTTGATAATTCCCTGCTGCATATCCTTGAATTCTTTCTGGGGCTTTTTGTAATCCACCTTTATAATTTATGAGCTATATCATTGTACATTGAGAGTTTAATAAGCCAGGTTTGGTTTATGTCCAAATAATTTCATATCATCAGTGGACTGTTTATTATGTAGGAAAGGCAGATGACACATGTCCACTCTGTGCTTTTTGATTGTAGATTAATAAATAGAATAGCAGATGTACCAGGCCACATAGTCTGTCTTTAGAGTCTAGGCTCTTAACACTATTCTGAGTAACAGCATAACTCAAGCATGCACTGTGTGCCTCACATGAGCAAATGTGTAACTTTGTGATAATGGTGTAGACTGTGCAGCTAACCTTACTCTCTCATTAATGAATCATTTACCTCTTCCTAATGTATTGTCTTGGATAAATTACTAATTTTGCTGATCTTCGGTATTCACAATTGTAAACTATTTACAGTTCTATCACAAAGACTTCTTCACAAGATTGATGAAGTAGAGCAAGCTTATATCCTGTAACATTTACTTCTGCTTCCATACATGTCTGTGGATAGGGAAGTTTCTAGTGGCCTTTTATCTCATCTTGTATTCCTTTATGCTTTTATTTCCATCCAAAAGGTTCGTGTGTGTGTGTGTGTGTGTGTGTGTGTGTGTGTGTGTACGAGAAGAGTGAGATAAAGGGGTTTTTGTTTGCTTGCTTTTGTTTTACAATTGCCCTTGCTCTATTCTTCATTCTTTAATCTTTTTTTTACAGTCCAGGCTTTATCCCCCTCCCGGTCCACCCTCTGACCGATCCCCATCCCATACCTCCCCTCCATCTCCAAGAAAATGTCCCCACTCCTCACCCACCCCCACCAAACCTCGCCACTCCCTGGGACCTCAAGTATCTCCGAGGGCTAGGTGCATCTTCTCTGATTGAGTCCAGACCTGTCAGTTCTCTGCTGTCTATGTGTCAGGGGCCTCATAACAGCTGGTGTATGCAGCCTGGTTGGTAGCTCAGTGTCTTAGAGATTCCAGAGGTTCACATTAGTTCAGACTGCTGGTCTTCCTATAGGGTCACTCTCCTCCTCATCTTCTTCCAGCTTTTCCTTAATTCAACCACAGGGGTCAGCAGCATCTGTCCATGGTTGAATGTAAAATCTGCATTTGACTATTTCAGCTGCTTGTTGGGCCTTTGGGAGGGCAGTCATGATGGACCCCTGTTCGTAAGCACGCCATAGCACCAGTATTAGTGTCAGAGATTGGGGCCTCCTCTAAGCTGTATCCCTATTTAAACATGTCACTTGACCTCTTTTTCCTCAGACTCTTCTCCATTTTTGTCCCTGCAGTTCTTTCAGACAGAAACAATTTTGGGTCAGAGTTTTTGACTGTAGGATGGCAACCCCATCTCTCCACTTGATGCCCTGACTTTCTACTTGAGATGGACTCTACAAGTTCCCTCTCCCCACTGTAGGGCATTTTTTTCCTAAGGTCCCTCCCTTTGAGTCCTGAGAGTCTCTCACCTCCCAGGTCTCTATTCTTGTGTAGTTAACTTAGTCATCTATCTCCCTTCATGTGGTCCTTTCCTTTCCCCTCCTGGATTCTAATAACTACTTCCTTCTATATCCCTTTGGAGCCAAATTTGTAGGAGCTCACTTATCATTAGCCACAATAGACTTTCCGATCTCTTGTGGTTTCCCTCATTAGCCAAGTATTTCTACTTCTTGTTGCCAAAACATCTTAAGAATGAACTACTGTGGTTGGTAACTAAGCCCACAGGCATATTTAGACACTAGCCTGAAGATACTAAATGTGGAGCCATTCCAACCACATGTTACTCCTTTGCATTCAGTCCCTTCCTCATACGTTTCTCAAGTTGGTATAATTTTCCTGCTATCTCCTGTTGTCTAATGCATATGTTAGTAGAAGGACTATATTGTAGTACACATAAAAAGCAAACTGAATTATAGATATGTATTTTTCAGAGTGAAATTATTTCTTACTGGGGCTATCCTTATGAAAAGTATGAAGTTATAACAGAGGATGGTTATATCCTTGGAATTTACCGGATTCCTCATGGGAAAGGATGCTCAAGGAAAACAGGTCTGATTTACTTTACTTTGAAGTCTGAAATAGAAATGTCTAGCCATCCTGGAAGTAACAAGATGCCTTCGCTAAAGATAGGTCATGGTCCTTTCTTCAGAGAAGAAAATGCATCCCCGTGTCTATTTAATTTCCACAACTCTTTAAAAAACCATTTTCCAGTTTTATATATACTGCCCATTTGGATTTTTCTTTTCTCCATGTTATTGCCTCTCCAACAAAAACAAAATACCAAAATAAAAGGAAATAAGCCCTCATCACAATAGTACCTCTATAGTGTAGAAACCCGAGAGTCATCCTTGACCTGGTCCTCTCACTGGCATCCTAAGTGTGGCCAGTCCTCAAAATCATTCAGTTTGCCTTCCAAATCCTGAAGTTTTTTCTTACCTTTAATGATATTCAAATCCAAATAAATTAGAGGTTTTTTATTTTAATTTAATTTTATATGAATAGTTTGCCTGCATATATGTCTCTACACCATGTGTGTGTGTGCTGCTTCCAGAGGCCAGAAGATGGTGTCAGATCCTTCATCCTAGTGTTACACATGCTTGTGACCTGCCTTTGTGCATGCTGGGAATCCAACCTCTGCAAAAGCAGCCAGTGCTCTAAATCTGAAACATCTCTGCAGCCTCCAATAAGATGCCTCTTAAGAAATAAAATAATATGAATGAAAATAGTAGTAGAGTTAATATTTACTTTGCTGTAAAGTCGTTTACATGTTTTATTTTTAATTGAATTCTTAAACCTTCCCTATGAGAGAGCACTTGCTGTTATTTACCACTATATAAATAACAGGAAGCACATTTATACGTACATAGCAAGATAGATTTTGAACCAGAAAAATCTGGCTCTAATAAACCTCTACGTGACATAATATACTATACATAATCTTCACCTTATAAATGAAGAAAGTAGGGCATAATTATGTGTCCCAGGTAAAGAGAGTCCAAAAGACTAGGTTTACCTGGCATAAAATCTTATCTTAACTTTGCTTATGTGGGAGTATGTCAGAAAGCAGAGTTTGCATGCAGGCTGAGGGGATCAGGGAGGAAACCCTTGTTGTCTGTGTTTTCCAGTTCCGAAGGCAGTTGTGTATATGCAGCATGGCTTAGTTGCATCTGCCAGTAACTGGATTTGCAACCTGCCCAACAACAGCCTGGCTTTTCTTCTGGCCGATAGTGGTTATGACGTATGGTTGGGGAACAGCCGAGGAAACACCTGGTCCAGAAAACACCTGAGGCTGTCACCCAAGTCACCGCAATATTGGGCCTTCAGGTAAGAGAAGCCTGTTCGTGACTCACAAGCATAAATTCTTCCTGATTTCACTTCTCTGTCCAAATGCACCCGATAGAATCTGCAAGAAGCAAACTAAAATTTCCTCCCCCATCCAGGCTTTCTTCCTTCTCAGAAGAAACTCTCTAGTTAATTGCTTGTTTTTAAAGCCGTGTTTCCTTCCTGGTATGACTGACTGGGGTGTGGTGGGGTAGGGTCAGGGGTTGTATCTGTCTGTCCTGACCAAAATGTGTCTAAGTAGCAGAGAGCCTGAAGCCTGACATGCTTAGTCACAGGGGCGAGGCTTGCTCTTCCTCAGAACCAAGAACCACTCCACTGTGATCACTGGCTTCATGGCCTCGTTTTTGTGTTCTTTCTGGAACTCAAGTAATATTTCCAAAATCTCTGGGATAAATGGAGCATGACCGAGCCTCACAGAAAAATTATCAGTGGGCATTCCATCAGATCCTTTTTATTCTAGTTTCCTGACTGGGAAGATGGCAACATGGAAGCTGTTCAGACACCTGTTGTTGTCACTCTCCCTCACGTAGAGCCAAACCTGAGTATCAACGTCTGCAAGGACTGTTTGCAAACTGCAGGTCTAACAACACAGATCCTCGTTTCTAATTTCATTGTTCCTTGTTTTCGGCAGCTTGGATGAGATGGCTAAATATGATCTTCCAGCTACAATCAATCTGATCTTAGAGAAAACTGGACAGAAGCAACTCTTCTATGTGGGCCACTCGCAGGGCACCACCATAGGTGTGTTAGGGCTGGATGAAATCAGACAATGTCGAGTATTTTCTTCTGTTTGTGGAAAGGGCCAGGTGGTTGGTTGGTTGGTTGGTTGGTTGGTTGGTTGGTTGGTTTCTTTAAAAATATTTCCTCTAGGTTGGCTCTGGAGAGTAAATAAAGCAAGAATGACCATGACAAATTTGTCTCCAATACTGAATTTGGAGGTTGATAGAACTTAGTTTGTGTTCTCAGCAAACATTAAGAACCCAGGTTATTTTCTGAAGAAGCAAAGATAAAAATTTTCCCCTTGAATTTCTCAGTCAAGAGAAGGGTACTCGGTCTGGAGAGATGGCTCAGAAGTTAGAAGCACTGGCTGCTCTTCCAGGAGGTCCTGAGTTCAAATCCCAGCAACCACATGGTGGCTCACAACCATCTGTAAGAAAATCTGGTGCCCTCTTCTGGTATACATGCATGTAGAATACTATATACCAGCAAATGAATTCTTTTTAAAAAAAAAGAGGACACTGAAGCAAAAACATGGAAGTCAGTGAGGCTTTTCTGGCTAACGAGACCATGAGTCAAGCTAGAGAGCATGATGATAGAGCCACAAGGCACCTCATCCTTTCAGTGCTTTCTTCCTGTTGAAAAATGCAAATATTTGAGATTACAATATCCATAGTTCTTCAATTATCATATTCAAGAATTTTTTCCCAACGGGTAAAACTACCAAATAACACTTTAAGATTCATTTATAAATATATTCTGTATGATATTTTAATGTATATGAAGCTGCATAATCTCATATACACATAGAACAGTCATCTGTAGATTGCTATCATCACATATTTTTATCATTTATTTATTTATTTTACACTTCAGATTTTATTCCCCTCCTGGTCTACCCTCCAACTGTTTCACATCCCATACCTCCTCCCCACTCCCCTGTCTCCACAAGGATGTCCCCACCACCTACCACCCACCCCACCAGACCTCTAAACTCCCTGGGGCCTCTAGTCTCTTGAGGGTTAGGTGCATCTTCTCTGTCTGAACCCAGACCAGCAGTTGCTGTCTGGTGCATGCTCTCTCGTTGGTGGTCCAGTGTTTGATAGATCTCGAGGGTCCAGGTTAATTGAGACTGCTGGTCCTCCTACAGGGTTGCCCTCTTCCTCAGCTTCTTCCAGCTTTCCCCTAATTCAACCAAAGGGGTCATCAGCTTCTGTTCATTGGTTGGGTGCAAATATCTGCATCTGACTCTTTCAGCTGCTTGTTGGGTCTTTCAGAGTGCAGTCAGGCTAGGTCCCTTTTTGTGAGTTTTCCATAGTCTCAGTAATAGTGTCAGGCCTTGGGGCCTCCCTTTGAGCTAGATCTCACTTTGGGCCTGTCACTGAACCTTCTTTTCCTCAGGCTCCTCTTCATTTCTATCCCTGCAGTTCTTTCAGATTGGAACATTTTGGGTCAGAGTTTTGACTGTAGGATGGCAACCCCTTCCTCACTTGATGCCCTGACTTTCTGCTGGAGGCGGGCTCTACAAGTTTCCTCTGATTCTTTAAAAGAGGTAACGTTTACAGCTATTGAGTAAGAACTCAAGATGATAGCTTGGCTTTATATTACACCAAGGTTAAAGCCAATATGGTCCCTTGCATTTAATATATATGCTCCACAGAATGTCACTGCTCCCCACAAGAACACGAGAAAGAGTCAGTTGTACCCTTGAGAAATTTCAGAACTCCTCCCCATAAACAGTACTCACAGTTTGTTTTGTTTTCTATGTAGCTACCTTTATAAGGATTTGCAGAGAAGATAACTGGAAGCCTATGTGAGCTAACATCTTCTTTCCCTGCAGCGTTCATGGCATTCTCGACAAATCCAGAGCTGGCTCAAAAGATTAGGCTGTTCTTCGCACTAGCACCAGTGGTCACAGTAAAACACACTCGAAGCCCAATGAAAAAATTAACCACCCTATCCAGAAAAGCTGTCAAGGTATGTGAATTCCCCTGAAGTAGGAGGAACTGTAAATCTCCGTTTCCACAGGTACCAAAGGAAGGCATGTGGTATCTTTAAAACAGCAATGTAAATGGTGATAGAGGCTCCATGGAGGTTTGCTGATGACCTGTCTTATCAGTGAGCTCTGGGAACTTGTCCTGATGCCTCCTGTTCTGGGTCTTTATCTCTGTCTACAGGACATCTCTCCAGCATCACCTCACAATCACAGCTAAAGGGAGGCCCAACTCGCTCTGTCTGAGGACTCCTAGTCCGGTTCCAACTTCAGTTTCTTTTTCCCACATCTTCAGTATCTGCCATCTGCAGTACTTTTAATAAGAGATCGTCTAACTGGAGTGAAGTAACTCCTCATGGTTTTGAGATGTGTTTTGCTGCTGATGGTCTAGCATTTCTTTTACACACACTTGAAGATTGCTTCTACATCTTCTTTTGAGAAACATGTACTTAATTCTATTCCCCTTTTAATCACATTTTTTATGTTATTAAGTTGAATCCCTGGAATATTTTGAATGTCAACCACATCATATGTGTAATTTACAAATACTCTCTCCCTTTACAATTGTTGTTTCCTTTGCTATTCAGAAGCCTCCTAGTTTTATAAAATCCTATTTGACTACTTTTGGTTTTGTTTGTGTATTAGTAAGGTTTTACTGCTGTGAACAGACACCATGACCAAGGCAACTCTGGCTTACAGGTTCAGAGGTTCAGTCCATTATCATCAAGGCTGGAGCATGACAGCATCCAAGCAAATGTGGGGCTGGAGGGGCTGAGAGTTCTATATCTTCATCCAAAGGCAGACAGAAGAAGACTGACTTCCAGGCAGCTAGGACAAGGGTCTTCAAGACCACACTCATGGTGACACACTTCCTTCAACAAAGCCACAGCTAATCCAACAAAACCACACCTCCAAATAGGGTCACGCCCTGGGCCAAGCATATTCAAGCCACCACAGTTTCTAATAATGTGGGGATCTTATTTTTAAATCCTTTGATAATTCCAACTTCCCAAAACACTTTTCCTATGCTTTCTTCTGAGAGTTTCAGGTTTTGCATGCAAACTTTAGCTGTTTTCAGCTTGTTTTTCTGCACAGTAAGAGGACTAGTTTTAGTTTCCTTCACATGCACATCCAGTTATTGCAGTATGACATATTGAAGAGACTGCTCTTTCCCAGTGAGTGTTCCTAGGCCACACGGCTGTCACATGTGGCATTATTTCTAGACTCTCCAGATTCTTTTCCATTGGCCTATGTGTTTGTTATGTCAGTGCTATGACATTGCTATTCATGCAGCTTTGTATTACATCACAAAATTAGGTAGATGTCTTCAACTTTTTTTCTCTCAGTATTGTTCTAGAAGTTTAACTGTTTAGGTTTCCTTATGAATTTTAGATGAATTGGATGGTTATTTTGATTGGAATTACATTTCAATTACTTTTGATAGGGTCTTTTAATATGTGCAAATGGCATGTCAAGTTTTTATGTCCTGTTTGATTGTTTTTATCTACTTTACATTTCTAATTGTAGGAAGTTTTCCCTGGTAGTTAGTTTATTCTATTTTATTATTATTTTTTATAGTTATCCTAAATGAGAAGGCTTTCTTTATTTCCTGTTTAGAATAATTTTCTATTGGAATGAAGAAAAGCTATTAATGTCCACATTCTGATTTTATGTCCTACAACTTTGTCGAATTCATTTATTAGTTCTAAATAGTTTTGTGGTAGTCTGCAGGATTTTCTATACATATGATCATACCATATGCCAATGACAACAAGTTGAATTTCCTCTTTGAAAATTAGGTCAGATGTGATAGCACATGTCTATAATTCCAGGAGTCAGGAGTCTGAGGGAGGGTGATGGTAAGTTTAAGGCCAACCTTGGCTCCAGAATAAATTTGAGTTCAGGGTGATCTATGTATCAAAGACATTTCTCAATAAATAGAGATGGATAGTAAGTGATAGATGATACCTTTTTTTTCTTTGCCGTGCCTTAACGCTCTGTTGAGGACTTTAACTCCTGGTTTGTATATTGTGATGACAGTGGACAATAGTCTTGTTTCAGATCCTAGAAAGCTTGCAGATTTCCTCATATGTGAGGATGCTAGCTGTGGGATTATTAAGTATAGATTTGATTATGTTGGCCATACATCCCTCTCATGCTAGTTTGTGAATAGTTTCTATCATGAAATAATGTTCAAGTGTTTCCAAAAATTACTGGATCTATTGAGATTATAACATGCTTTTATAATTTATTATTGGAATGGGATGTATAACATGAATTGTATGTGAGTTGGTTTGTGGACAACTTTGAAGTTAGTTCTCTTCTTCCAACATGACATGTGTTCCAGGGATCAATTCAGATCACCAGGCTTAAGTACCCTTGCCTGCTGAGACATCTCACTGGACCAATAATATGTTTGTTGGTGGGGTTTTTTTTCCTGTTGTTGTTGCTGCTGCTGCTGTCTTTCATCCTGTTGGTCTGTCATATCATGCTTTCTCATTTGCATATTTGTCTCTTGCTAATTGTTGATGAATTCTAGTTGACTGGAATTATTTATCTTTTCCACGTGTTGTATTTGGTTTACTAGGTTTTGCATTAAGCATATTTCCATATTTTCATCAGGGATATTTATCTGTAATTTTCTGATTTTGTTGTTTCTTTGCCTGGGTAGCATGATAATATTGGCTTCATACAATACATTTGGAAGACCTCCTTCCTTTTCAACTTGTGTGCTTTTAGAAATTTTGGTATTAACTCTTCTATAGATATTTGGGAAAATTCAACGATACCACTGGTCATGAGCTTTTCTTTGATGAAAGATTGTTCTTTAACAGTTCCTTATTATTAGCTTTTATTAACCCATTCAGGTGTCTGTTTATTATTCTGTATTGGCTAAGCATATGCACCAATGAACTTACTCATTTCTTCTAGGGTAGAAGTGTTGGGCATCTAGTTATTTATAATTGTTGGTGTTAGGAAACAAACATAGGTGCTTTACAAGAGAAATATGTGCTTGTAAGCACTAAGCCATCTCTCCAGCCAAGAATTTTTTAACTTTAAAGAATCATAGAGATTTTAGTTGTACCTACCGTATGTTCTGTTCTGGAAAATGTTCCGTGTACTAACTTCTCATTGTCAGCACTTGTTCTTGGAATTGATCCCTTGTTCTTATTAAATTTAGATCAATCCACTTGAGGGCAGGTCTAAGGACTAGAGTCACATAGAATTAGGCTCTTGTTGTGTATCTGCCTCATGCATTTATGACTGTGGGTAGGCTATTCAATCCTCCTAAACTGTGCTTTTCAAATTTATGTAGAATTTGCCACACTGTGATATTCATTGAGATAATATGGGTAAGCATTGTTCATAGTCAATAACATGTGCAAACACACATTGCATAAGATTGTTCATGTATTGATCAAGCTTATTTTAGAGCTCAGTGCAGAGCACTTGGCATTTGTTTACTGCTGTTCCCTTCCACTCTCCACCCTGCCTCTGGGCATTTATTTCTTTGTATTGTCTCTCTACTCCCTTTTAAAGCTGCACTTTGTACTGAACCTTTTCTCTTTTAACTTTCTCTGCTTTACTCAATTGTTGTTATTTCTTGTTTCTTAAAAATAAAAGCTTGGGGCTCAGATAAGCAGAGCAACCTTTCTCAAATCCCTCTGTGAATGGCTGCTAAAGCTCAACCTCAGTAGTATTATTATTGGGCAACTAAAAGAAAGTGATGATTTTGATTACATGCAATGGTTTCTCTGCTGTTTGGATGGTAGGTGTTTTGTTTGGGCCTGTCTAGCTTGAAACTTGCTATATACATCAGGCATCTGATTTGTAGCAATCCTCTTGCCTCTGCCTCACAGGTGCAGGGATCATAGGCATACTTTATCAAATGTACCTTCATAAATTTTTCAATGTTGGTCAGAAAAACCCAGGCCTAGATACTTGAGTAGACTGTTGGAGAAGTAATGCAACCAATGTTCTGTTAGGCAAGCCACATGTTCACATTAATACAGTGTGTAGCATCTGTCAAGCAGGTATAGTCATTGAAATGACATATAGAAGCATTATATCCGTTTTGCCCACAGCCACAATATGGAGTGGTGTCAGGTTTTTTGTTTTTTTTTTTTTCTTTCAACAAAACAAAAATGACTCAATTCTCACAAAGGTGCAAAGATTCTTACAGGAACCTGTGTGTCTGTTACCATGTGCCAAACATGCCCTGTCCAGGATCAAGCTGATTGCATGTGCACAGTAAGGTGTCCCTCTTTAAATGAGCCCTGGACTTGAGAAATACTATACTACACTCTCCTTTAGGTAGGGATGACAGGGTAATTCTTTGTCCTTGATAATGCATAGTGATGTCAGTAAGAGTGGAATAAAGATGAGACTTCCATGCTGTTTCTCCCTGCATTTGGGAAAGCTGTCTATCAGATCAAAGAACAAGGGCCTGTGAGATAAATATGGCCTCTTTCTTCATGTATTTTTGTAGCTAACTACAGAAACATACTGGCTGTTTCATGTCATATGCATTTTCCCATATATGGGAGGAAATAGCATTGATAAACAGAAAATAAAAGTGTGAAGTTAATCAGATTAGATATGCTTTGTAGTTAAATTATTTATTCCTGTGGGAATTCAGGTTTTCATGCATAGAACACTGAACAGGTGTCAGTATTCTTTTAAAACATAAATTCACAGTGTGAATGCATGTTGCCACGATTATTAGCTTACAGTGGGGACAGTTACCCAGTTACAGTTTGGCGAGTAGAGTGCTAGGATTGTGTAGCAGCTAAGACAAAATGAAGAAGAGGACAGAATGAATATGCATGTGTATCCTATCAGCGTTTCATAGACTAGTCAATGTTTTACTGAACAAGAATTTCTATAATAGAAAACATTTCAAACTCAGAACTGAAGGAGTTATGCAACGTAGGAATTTACTGGCTCTAGTTTACCGAAGAAAGGATCAAAACTTATAGTGCATTACTGCAATAAAAATAAACATGCATTATTCTTGTTCAGTTGTTGTCATAATAGTCAGTTAATAGAGGATTTCAGAAGAAATCTGTGACAGTTTTTGTAGTAAATGGTTGTTTCTAAAACTTTTAAGAAATAAACTTGTTCTTTCACCCCCCTCTAACTTATTTCCCTAAAAATATGCAATTCACTCTGATGAAATTAAAGCAAAATTTGACTAATATACATGGGGCTTCAATATTTTCTTGTGTTGTGATGTGATATATTTTTAGAATTCAAAAGGTGTAGCCAACATATTTGTGTCCTTGCCTGAAATTTCATCAGTAGCGATTCAGTGCTTAGGGTAAAGCTTTTGTTTCCAGGAAAGCTCTAAAGGATCATAAAGGAAAACCTGGTTGCCTGTTTAAGTCATCAAGTAGGACAAACTTTTTGTTCTGAAATTATTTCCTATGTTCTTAGAACCTGGGATAATAGGTTAGTCTTTAAATATAAACTACCACCTGAGGAGGTGCCAATTTTTCTATTTTACAGTTATAAAAATTTAGACAAACAGGAACTAACTTCTTCTCAAGCTATAAGAAGGAGAATCTAGAACTATGTAGAAATGTTTTACCAATCTCTGTGCAGGCTATTCCCTAAGGAAACATGCCCAAAACACCCCAATGAATGAGTCTTCTGAAAAGTTTCAGGGGAGTAGGAGTATCACAAAGATAAAATTTCACAAGCCTTGTGATTTCACACAGGACCAGTACTGTTTCTGCCCGTGCAGTCCTTACTTGGATGGACAAACATCTCTGCTCCTGACGCCTGTTATCTATGACAGTTAGTGATGTTCTCCGCCCATCTTTCAGATATTGTTTGGTGACAAAATGTTCTCCACTCACACGTGGCTTGAGCAATTCATTGCTACCAAAGTGTGCAACCGGAAGTTATTCCGTCAGATATGCAGCAACTTCCTGTTTTCACTGAGTGGATTTGATCCCCGAAACTTAAACATGGTAGGTATAAGTATTACTCTCTGAAAACCAAAGATTTTGTTGCAAAGGGGTTGAAAGTTCACTTTGGATTTTATGTCATTAGATGGCTTTTGTTTTGTCTTTTGAAATGTAATTAGTGTCTTCTTGGCTCTAATCAGGGCTGAGAGTTGACTATCATTTATAAAAACAACTGGAAAAAATGACTTGCTGACATAGCTTTGAATTCTTGCTGTGGCTAAAATTACACCAATAAAAAAATCTCATTATTTTCATTAGAATTATGATTATTTTGGACCTTCTAAAGTGGAATCTCAGGGAGTGATTCTAGAATCTGCCTTTTGTATTTTTTTTTAAATAAATATTCCACATCCATGAGCAATTTGGAAATTTTTATCTTGTGAATCACCACTCCACTAATTGTAACAGTTATAAACTTAGTATTAAGAATGCTGAGATGGGTGGTTACTGGTGTTCGCTTCCTTTCTTCTAGCATAACTGATCTCCTTTCCTTTCAAAATACAAGTAGCTAACTTGACAGGAAAAGAAGGGAAAGTTCAGCAGTTACTCTTCACATTCCAGCTAGACATGGACTACATTTGAAACCAGAGGTAGCACAGATCGGAAGACAGTCTCCATCTGTCTCAGAGACCTTTGCCAAGAGCCTGCTCTCCCTCTATTTTGTACATAGGAGACCTTGCACTAACTATGCAACCCAGATGAGCCTTGAATGCATCTTGCTTCTGGCTCAGCCTCCTGAGTATTTGGGATTACAGGACTGACAGCCAGGATCAAGGTGTTTTATAAAAGGCATGTTTTATGCAAAGCATGCCTGAACCACTACCTTTCAATATTCTCAAGTCAATTCTCCTGTGAAACTGTGCTTGCTAATCATGGGGATGTAAGAATGTCTTGTAGATGAAAACATGTCACATAGGTGAGCTAAGCAAGTTGGCCCAAGTGTCTGATAAAGACTTATTTAAGCTATACTGTTGACTATAGAGGCCCTCTTTGGCCAAATCCCCTTTTGACTGTCAGCTAAGGATGGGATATTATAACATCAGGAAGAACAGAGTGACACTTAACCTACATCCTCTGCAAGAGCAGTCAGTGCTCTTAACCACTGAGCCATCTCTCCAGCCCCCCAAAGCTTTGTTTCAATGTCCTTTTATATATACAAAGTAAAGAAGAGGCCCACTGAAGTTTTTACACCTTGTCTGTGTGCGATAACTCCAAAAGGAAAAGTTGCATAGCCTTCTGCATTCGACCAGTTAGATACCCTCTGGGGGCTGAAGGGGTCCATTATCCTGGACAGGAACAAGCCATGGAGGAGAGTATTCGTAGTGATAGGCTCCTTCGGTTAATATTTCCACAGAGATACAGAATATGTTTTCTGTAAAGATAATAATTGTTATCTTTGCATGTGTTATGAGTAGCCTCAAGATGAGAAATGATCTCTCTACAGAGTCGCTTGGATGTTTATATGGCACAGAGTCCTGCAGGAACATCTGTTCAGAACATGCTGCACTGGGCCCAGGTACATGTCCTCTGTTCATTTTCTCTCTCTCTTTCTCTCTCTCTCTCTCTCTCTCTCTCTCTCTCTCTCTCTCTCTCTCTCTCTCCCCCTTCCCCTCTCCCTCTCTCTGAGTGGCATACTCAAATATCTATAAAACTTGAGGTATAGTTCCAGAGAGCTCCATGCAGATTGTGCATGTACCTAGGTAGCTTGGTGATGCTTCTAGAATCAACACCAACTCCTTTTGGTTACCTTTGCTCCCAGTCTAGTTTCCTTGTCCTCAGTGCCTAGGTTTAGAGCCTGATTTCCACATATTCTGACTGAGTTCTTGTCCTTAGGTTCCTCCCTTAGCCCGTTTGGGGAAGGCTTTTATTTCTTCGTCTGGGAAATTATTAGATTTGATACAACTTTATGTAAAACAGTACAATCTATTCCAGAAAGACCTGTTCATCTTCCAGTTAGCCCATGGGGCATTTCGGAGTGCAGAAAGAAAGATTTGTTCTCAACAAAGGAAATTCTAGGGAGGGATTAAAATAGATGAATAGTTTGTGGATTTGCTCACAGTTACAATTTCATTTGATAAGATTACTCAGTATCAGGTAAGCTAGATAAATTGGGTTCAATTAAGTTGCATAACTTTCTGAGCCAAGATATGTATTGTGTATATTCATTCTTTGTGTAATGTTGTCTTTATCAGTAATTTTTATCAATACTTTCAGTCCCATCCTTTTAAAGAATTGAACAAAATTAGCATAATCCCATCTATCTGTATATGAGAGGAAATGAGATAGTAATTTGCATTTTAACATATATACTAATATCTTATGACCCAATTTAAAGGTGAAAATGGGAATCAGTTATAGATAGTATGAAAAACCCTGGAGATTTCTGCAAAGTTTGTGGGATAGACTTTTTGTTCCCATGAGTGAAGGCTGGTCTAAACATGGAGCCTGCTACTGATGAGGACACAGGTACCATCTATAGTGGTTCTGTCTTCCTAGGAAATGCAAATCCAAGTTCACCGTTCTTGAGAACTTACTGCATATCTTTACCTCTTTGTAATGATTTCCTTCATCTTGCTGGATTCTTATGAAAATGTTTCCATTAAGGCAGTTATGTCCCATTCTACAAATATTACAGCCAATGCCTTACGCATCTACAGAGACTCTTGCCTTTTACAAAAATAAGGAATGACAGGGATACATTTGTTTCAAATGCATCCAGACAGCTAAGGCAAGGGCGATGTTGCTCATCTCTCTATAGCACTGGTTGAATATCTCTAATCCATCACTTACACTGAAAAATTTTAGATTCTGGAGCAGGTTGGATTGGAGGTTTTCAGATTAGCCATGCTCAATTGATAAAATTCAGGCGAATATTCCAAAATTTAAAAATATCTAATTTTAAAACCTCTGAAATCAAGAGCACAGATGGTCTAAAGCATTCCAAACAAAACATACTTAATTTGTAGTGAGTCAGTAAAAGGTGTTCTGTTGTACATTGCCAGGGACAGAATGGCTTATACACATCTTCTTAGTTAATCTCACAGAACAGGCAGATGCTGCCATCATTCACACTACACAGATATCTTACCATACATAGGAGATCAGGTCATCATTCAAGCCAGGGTACAAAACTGTCTTATTAGACACTAGACTTCAGATTCTAAAATGAACACTCTATTGCCTCACACTGCTTAAAATGTATGGAAACATTTTTATTTTGTTTTTTGAGACAGGGTTTTATAACATACTATATATCTATATCTGTATCTCAATATAGGTATAATGAGATATAGATATATCTGCCATAACTATTATACATATACATATGTATATACATACATATATAATGCTATGGAAGTAAAATGATAAAGTAAAAGGATTAAAACTATGAGTGGAGACAATAATAAGGAAGAGAAATTCTTCTGAAGATAATTAAATTAAGTGCTTCATAAAGATCTGGATTTATCTACCTCCTTAATTCAACAGGGGTGACAGGTAGAAAATAACAGGAACAAGGAAATTGTGTCTGAATACTTCGACTCAGATATCTGAAGTCTGAATACCAAGGTGTAAAAGTAGCCATTCCCACTGTTTCCAGAGCTTAGCTCACAGATCTTACTCACAGCATGACACATCACTTGGTCCTTCTCAGAAGTGTCAAACAGTCCACATTTGCTGAATATTCTCCTAATAATGACAAACACATTTAATAATAGAGAATACATTCATAATAGCATTAGGGCACTTGCTGCTAGATAGTAAAGTAGCGAGTTGTTTAATAACAGACATGCTCATTTTTAGTGTTAGAAATTATGGCCAAAATTTCTATAAACATATGCAGATATGGATTCCTGAAATCCAATGTGTAATGTAGCATTTGAGAATTATTGTTATCTGCAGATTTTCATTCAAAAGATATATGTGGGTCAGGGCATAAAAAGGTTTTATAGGTTCTATGAAGCAGTATCCACCTTTATTATTTGATTAATGTTCTAACTGAGTGGGCATAATATCAATTTTCTCTGTGTATTTCTTGCTTACTAATTTTCAATGTACATTGTTTTTCTTATGTCATTTGAATGTTTTTTTTTTTTTATTTTACTTTTGTTTTATCTTAGACTGTCAATTCTGGTCAACTGCAAGCTTTTGACTGGGGTAATCCTGACCAGAACATGATGCACTTCAACCAGGTAAATAACACTGGTGCTGATCACAGCCAGTGGCATGCTGCAATGAACCGTGAGAGCAGCTTCCACTCGAATACTTATGTGCTACTTCCCTTTTGGTTTGATGGGCATTGCTCATTGCTGCTAGCACATGATACTTCCTGGGTTTTACCTGAGCTGAGTCATAGTTTCTAATCCTCACAGTGGTCACTTGAGATAACCTTTATTGCCCTCATTTTCCTAGGGACTTAAGGAAGCACATTGCCAAATAACTAGACAATAGTCCACAGTTTTCTGGATCTCAAATGTATTTCTCTGTTTTTCTTTTACTACTTACTCCTTTACAGGAAAACAAAACAAGTACTCCCAATGCTTCATTAACACTGCTTTTTAAAATTTTTTAAATTACATTTATTTTTTTACAGTCCAGTCGCTACCCTGCTCATGGTCTGCCCTTCCACAGATCCTCATCTCATTCCTCCTCCTCCCTGTCTCCAAGATGATACACCCACCCAACCACCCTACCCTTTCCAGGCCTCCCCAGTCCCTGGGGCCTCAAGTCTCTCAAGGGTTAGGCTTTTTGTTTTCTCCCACTTTCTTCTCCTGCTGAGGCCAGACCAGCCAGCCTTTCCTTAATTCAACCACAGGGGTCTCCAACTTCAATCCATTGATTGGGTGTAGGTATCTGAGTTTGTCTAATTCAGCTGCTTGTTCAGCCTCTCAGAGGACAGGCATTGTAGGCTCCTGTCTGTAAGCACACCATAGTATCAGCATCATTAACACTGTTTTAAAGAAAGAAGTTAAAAAATAGAAACATGGGAAGGGAGATGAAATAAGAGGTTGGGGGGGACCAGAAAACAGGATAACATTTGAAATGTAGATAAAGAAAATACCCAATTGAAAAGAGATGACCCATTTCTAAAACAGGTTTTATCTAACAAAACTAGCATTTTTCTAACGGTTCCTCATGATGTACTTCATTACTTTTAAAAACCCAATATATGGATTGTAAGATGTATCAATCAGAAAATGCCATCTTTAAGGAGAGCTACCAGATGGGTAATGTAATATTAAGATAGTTCTTGACATCTTCTACCAAAATGATGAATTTAGTGACTATCTTACACTAAAAACTGTACTTGTTCTTGGTTACTGTTACTTTTTTCTATCTATGTTGGGCAACACAATCATTGTTCTGACTGCCTGACGGCCCACTGAGCTAATGCATAAAACATTGTCATCATCTATTCAAAACTGCAAAGAATAAATAGTTCAAATAGAGAAATTAATATTTTTAATGTTTTGAAAAGTCTGGTTATCTTTCCAAGCTTCTATAGTGAAAACTGCATGGGTGCAGGAATGGGAACCAAACACATAGAGAGTGATGTTTCTTTCTGTTAATGCCTGCCTTCCTTGTTCCACCAAGTTTATCATTTCTTTAGGAAGAGCATTTTAGATGCTAACCTCATCTTATGAGGTAGGAGTCTTGGATGAAAGTAGGGTCAGAGCTATCAAGCTCATCTTTGTACTTACAAATGGAAGGAAAATCATGCATATGTAGTAAGTGAGGTTCAGATATGATCCCTTGCTTGGAACTTTTGCTAGAGACTCAAACAGAAGATGAACTCTGCATATTTAAAAGACAGTAGCTTTAGTTACAACTACACTTAAAGACACCATAAATTATATTGGTTTAATTACCGACATAAATCACTAGGGATTCTATATTGCTAAGGAAGTGTGATGTCTAATTAATTTATGATTTCTCACTGTCAACTTAAAATTAACCAAGAAGTCCAGGCAAGAGTTACCAGATACCATTTAAAGCTGAATTTTAATATTTATTTTTGATTTGCTATCTTGTTAATGCCTAAGTTCTTAGCAGGGTAATAATGTCACTGGACTAATGGAATTCCAGCTTCAAGGATGTCGGACCTACTCTGATCCTGAAAGCTTGCCTATGTCTGTTGATGTCTTCATGTTGCTTTGGTTTTCTTCAGTCTTTCTTGAGCTCTATTTTGGCAGTTAAGTATTTGTCCTTTGTATGTTGTTACTAAGAAAACCACAATTAGAGAAACCAGATCCATTCCTTCCCTAGTTACTCTTTTCGTGTGGGACACTATGCCAAGCTTTCTGGATCCCACCCGGGCACCCTTTCCCACAATAGACGTGCTATCTACACTGACTTCCTTCTTTGCCTTCTGTGTTGCTCTCTCAGAACTGCCAATTTCCCTTTACCATTTCTAAGACCTCCTATTAATAGATGAAAGGGATAATACACTTTTAATATTTTAGAGCACAGACTCCCACACTTCCTCCCATCAACAAAAGTAACATGGCTATGTTAGTGAGCGCAGCCTTAGTAACCACTTTTTGAGGAGAACTTGAGACACACATTTCCCTTGTCGTGATCATCCCCAAGTAGAATTCTATTGTGCTAAAAGAGCTTCTGTGGGTCCTTGGGGTCTTTGCTTTTGTCCATGTAACCTCAGTACTAGAAGTAGTGTGCTCATGGTAAAGGTCCCATGAAAGCTAGACTGTAGTGAGGGTTCTTTTTCTGGCTTAAAGATAGCTGTCTTCTTACTGTGTGCTCATGTGCTCTTTACTCAGTGTATGTTCCTGGAAATGAAGGAAGGGGGAGGGAGAGAGGGAAGGAAGAAGGGTGAGTTGGTAGGAAGGAGGGAAGGAGGGAGGTATGTTTTATGACCAACTGTTCTATAGAGTCAGCGGAGAGAAATGCTTGAAACATCATTTAAATTTAATTATGCTTACATTGGAGATTAGTTATTCAACTTTTGACTTGAAAGAGATTAAACTTCATTCTACAGCATGGATAATCAGAAACTATTTATAATAGTCAATTATTCATTTGCAAATAGCAGAAACAAAGTCCCTTTAGGAAAAAAAATCACCTCTAGTTTTCTACAATATCTTCAGATCTTCTCCATCCTCGGTCTTTGCAGCTCACTCTCAGTTTACCTCAGAGACCATTTCCATTCTTTGGGTCTTTCCAAAATAGTACTCATACGATGACTTTATCTCAACACAGCTCTTGCCATTTCTAAACCAAAGGAAAAGCCATATTTTCTGCATACCTAAAGAACAATGTGGCAGAAAATTGTCTGGCCCAGTTTTATAGCTGTGCCCAGATGCTACTGAGTCACTGTGGTGGGTCTTCTAACCACAGAATGACCAACTGTGGTACTGGTCATTTAGACCAAGGTGTGTACTAGATCACTAAAATGAGGAATGTGTAAGGGAAAGCTTTCTGTGTGTTTAGTTCTATACCACACTATTTCTGTGTACAGATCAATCTCTTTAAATATACTTCAAGTGTTTGTTAAAATGCTCTCTGAAAATCCTGCTGATGCACAAATGTCAAAAGAGCCACTGAGCCCAGATTTCTGCGTATGAGAGAGATGTTTATCTTGAAATGTGCACACTCTCATGTCAAGTTCTATCAGAAAGAGAAACTCCTGATTTTTAGAGAAACACTCTTCCTCAAGTATCTGCCCCAAAGTGCAAGTCAGGAGTGTAATGGTTGTTCTTTATTTTCATAATGCATTATTGCATGAACAAACTTTCTTTGATTCCTGGCTATGTCATGATGGGGAGACTTTCCTCTGCTGGAAGTTTCTGTCATGATGTATAACCTCATAACCAGCCTAAAAGCAAACAAGACATACATACAAATATTGCAATCTCTGAAAGAGTAAGAACATGTCTTTCTTATTTATAGGAGTTATTCTAAGATACTTTTTCACTGCAGTGGAGAGTTGACTATCGAATGTTCTTGTGTTTATATGAATCCCAGTTCAACAGATTAGAATCTGAAAAATGAGCTTGATACCTAATGCTGTTCTCCCTTGTCTCTGCCCCTTCCCACTTCCTTTCTCTCCCATTTCTTTTAGCTTACACCTCCTGTGTACAACATCACTAAGATGCGTGTCCCAACAGCAATGTGGAGTGGAGGACAGGATGTTGTGGCAGATGCTAAGGACACTAAAAATCTGCTCCCTAAAGTTGCCAACCTTATCTACTACAGGGATATCCCACACTACAATCACCTGGATTTTTATCTCGGACAGGATGCACCCCAGGAAGTTTACCGGGACTTGATTAGAATGATGGAAGAATCTTTGCAAAATTAAAGGCACTCTATTTTTGTAAGCAGGTGGGTGTCTTGTGATAATAATGGGACAGACCCTACAGTGACACCTCAGTAATTCTCAACTTGTATTGTCCCTTCTTTTTGTGAGGAAGAGAACCAAGTGTTCTTTCAGATGTCATATCCCTGGCTAGGTTATTCTATTTGGCAATGGAATGGTGATGGAATACGATTACTTCCTTACATTATGGAAGGCATTATGTTTAAGAATTCTAAAGCAAGAGCTACTTTTACTGGCTTGAGACAAACAGGTGTAATAAAGAAGTTCACATAGCAAGGAACAGTGAAAGGCTTCTCAGATCTGAGGATGATCTCAGCAAATAGCAGGACCTTCAACCAATCTACAACCACAAGAGAATAATGTTTCCCACAACTCTGCTTGAGTGCAGAAACCCATTATTTTGTACTCAAGATTCCCATTGTGAAAGCAGCCTGGATTGCAACCTGTGAAACCCAGGGCAGGGGCCCCCAGCTATAATGTGCCTACATTCCAGAACTCCAAAACAGTGGCATAATAAATATGTTCAGTGTTAAATTTTCAACTTTATTCTAATCTGTTGTCAGCAATAATAATCGTTAAGATACAACAATTGTATAATAAATGTAATATTTGATTCTATTAATTATATAGTGATATTGATACCATAATTTAAGGCACTACAATCTTATAATTATGCAATACTAGATTACATGTAACAATATATTTACTGCAGTATATATGTTGTTATGTAATTGCTTGAAAACTTGATATAACCTCATCTTGATTTCAACTGATAACCTTTAGTGTAGTTCTCTTCCTTGACCATTTGGCTGTGGGTTATTAATGACTGAATTATTCAGCATGTATTTAGTTGAGAAAATCTTTCTGCTTTTGTTTCTAGAAGAATATTTTCCTGAGAATGGAATTTACATCCCCGTGTTTGAATTATGTTGTTATTTTTCAGTCTTTTTACTTTTATTCTTCTTTTACACATTACATCCCACCAGTTTCCTCCCTCCACTCCTCCCAGGCCCTCCCACCACCTCTCCTTTCCTCCAGATCAACTCTTCCTATGGGAGAGAGAGAGAAAGAGAGAGAGAGAGAGAGAGAGAGAGAGAGAGAGAGAGAGACCCAGATATCAACCAAACATTGCCTAACAAAATACAATAAGACTGGGCACAAATCCTCATAACATGACTGGATATGGCAATTCAGTAGAAGGAAAAGAATCCCAAGAGCAAGCAAAAGTCAGAGACACTCCCCACCCCCATGATTTGGAGTTCTGCAAGAATGCCTAGCTACACAACCATAAAGTGTATGCAGAGGACTTATGTCATGTTCATACCTTCAGTTTTTGTGAGCCCCTATGAGCCCACCTTATTTGTGGTGGGCCCTGTTTTTATGGTGTCCTCAACTCCCCTAGCTCCTGCAATCCTTCTTCTCTCCATTTCCCATGTATCTGCTCTCCACGTCTCTGCATCTGCTCCTGTCAGTTGTTGAATGACATCCCTCTGATGACAGTTGGACTGGGCATCAATCTACGAGTATAGCAGAATATCACTAAGAATCATTTTATCGTCTTCTTGTTTTTTGCCAGTAGTGCTTGGTTCAGTCCTAGCTCTCTGGGATGTCCTTCCTCTGGTTCCTAGCCTTCCAGGAAGTGTCAGGCATAGGCTCCCTCTTGTGGTGTGGGCCTCAAGCTGAACCAGTCATGGATTAGCCACTCTGCCAAGTTCTGTGACGCCATTGCCCCAGCAAGTCTTGCTGGCAGGACAGATGGTAGGTCAAAAGTTTAGTGGCTGGGTTGATGTCCCAACCCCACTGCTAGGAGCCCTGCCTAATAAGAGAAGATGGCCAGTTCAGACTCCATATCACCTAGGAGACCTTGCTAGGGCCACTCTTATACTGTCCAGGGAGTTTCCACTGGACTAGGTTTCTACATCACACCCTAAGTCTCCCCAAATTCCATTTGTCTTTTTCAGTATTCTCTCTTACCAACTCTCTCAGCCCCTGATTTATCCTTCCTGCTCTCCTCCCCACCTAGCCATAGTTGCTTTCAAGATCTATTTTATTTTCCCTTCCCAGGGCAATTCATGTGTGCCCCTTTGTCTTCCTAGTTACTTAGCCTCTCTAGGTCTGTGGATTGTAGCATGATTACCCTTTAATTAACAGCTAATACCCATTTATAAGTGACTACACACCATGTTTGTCTTTCTGTGTCTGGGTTACCTCACCCAGGATCATCTTTTCTAATTCCATCTATTGCCTGCAAATGTCATGATGTCATAAAATATTTAACAGCTGATTAATACTCTGCTGAGTAAATGTGCCATATTTTCTTTATTCATTCTTCAGTTGAGGAACATCTAGGTTGTTTCCAGTTTCTAGCTATTATAAATAAAGCTGCTATGAACATAGCTGAGCAATTGTTCTTTGGGTAGGATGGATCATCCTTGGTACCCAAAGATAAGTACAAGAATAGCATAGCTGGGTCTTGAGATAGACCAATTCCTAATTTTCTGTGAAACTACCATATTGATTTCTACAGTGGCTGTACACGTTTGCCCTTCCACCAGCAGTGGAGGAGTGTTCCACTTCTGCTTGCTCTACATCTTCACCAGAATGAGCTGTCACTTCTGTTGTTGATCTTAGCCATTCTGACAGGTTTAAGATGGAATCTCATAGTAGTTTTGATTTGCATTTCCCTGATTGGCTAAGGATGTTGAAGATGTCTTTAAGTGTTTCTCAGCTGTTTGAGATTCCTCTGTTGAGAATTGTTTTTAGATCTGTTCATGAATTTGTCTCCTATGGCAATGAAATCAAGGCTACTTCCCACTTTTGTGCTAGAACAGGAAGGGCAGATGTCCTTGCCTTATTCTTTAGAGAAAAACCTTTCAGTTTCCCCTCCCCCCATTATTATGATATTGACTATAACATTTGTTATGTTAGGGTTTGATCCTTCCCCTGTCTTCTGAGTGCTAGAATTACAGGTGTACCACACTGATGTACGTGGTTCTTGTAATTGTGGATACCAAACCCAGGACTTTGTGAACGCTAGGCAAGTGCCCAATGAACTGAGCTACATCTCCAGCCCCACACATTTTTACCTCTTTTTAATACATTCAGATAGTCTCTGTCTCTTAATTAGAAAACATCATTGGGAGTTATCCTGGAACAGTATGGATTCTTCCCTGTCATTTTGCTGAGTTTTTTTCTAATTGTTTTGAATATTCTTTTCTTTTTCCTTTCATCCCATCACATTCATCTTTGTAGTTTAATGGTTAACTATATTAATAGTATTTATTTTCTGTATGTCACTTGACCATCCACTCTTCTAATATTACATTTTTCTTTCCCTTGTTTTTATGATAGCTGTTATCTTTCTTCTGTTTCTTGATTTATGGCTCCTTAATGGCTAGTTAAGTAGTTACAAATTACCTTAGTGTTTGCTTTTCTTGGAATGTCTTTACTTCTTCTGTTCAAAGGGACAACCTCTTTTGGGCATAGTAGTGTCAGCTGATAGTTATTTTCTCAAGGACTTTAACATGCACCATCTCATACCTTCATGCCTCTATGATTTCTGATGGTAGTCAGATGGGTTTCCTTTTCAATTTGAATGGGTATTTGTCTCTCATAAATTTTAAAATTCTTTTTATATTTTGTACTCTTGGTAGTTGACTACATTTCATTCTGGAATTCATTCTGGTTATGTCTATTTGAGGCACTAAATTCCTTCTACATGTAAGTAATCATTTTTCTCCATCAAGATCTGAGCAATTTTCTGCTTTATTTTTCATTCAGTAGTCATTATGCACTCTCGGCTTTTGTGACTGCTGATAGTACAACATTTTGATCTTTAAATGGTTTCTCAAAGATGTGGAGTGATTTCTACATCCACTCCTGTTTGTTTTCTGTTCTAGAGACATGTTTTCATATTCTAACATTTGTTCTGCTTAATGAAGTCTACTATCCAGGTTTTCAACTGATTTTGTTGTGGTGGTGGTTGTTATTGTTGTTTTGTATTAGGATAGGGTCTCACTGTTTATATAGATCAGCCTAGCTTCAAACTTGAAATCTTTCTGCTTCAGAAACCCATATGCTGGGAATACAGACATTAGCCAATATACTCAGCTCAACTGGTTCTTTTGCTTTTTTATTTTTTAAACTTGGTGTTTTGATTCCCCATATTTCCCATTAGCTCTTCCCTCAAATCTCTATCTTCTTAATAAAGTTCTCATGCATATCATTTCTTGCCTTCCTTCTTTCAAGTCATTGTTTACCTATAATCCCTTGGGGTTTTTTCCCATAATTCATTGAGGTTTTAAACAAATCATCACTTTTAATTCTTTCTTGAGAAGTTCATGTACTATGACATCTATAGGATCTATTATTACAAGCACATGAATTTTAAGATGTGTCGAGGTTTATTGTTCCACATTCTTACATGTCTATGTTGATCTTTGCACATCTGTTATGGTGGATATCTCTATTTTTTGTGGAAAGTGGCTTTCTCCTGCTGCTTTGCCTTGGATAGTCAATTTGTTGTACAATGTTGAGTATTTTCAGCAGCATAGTGTTATTACTTCTTGAACTTTACTGGTTGTGATGAATGATTTTGGATGTTGTGAGTACGGTCCCATTATTAGAAAGACCCACTGACTCTGTAGTTCTCACAGAAGTGGAACACTAGCAACATGAGTCAGTGTGGTATAGACAGCAGAGCTCAGGAACACCTTCTGTGCTTACTCATAAAATGAGAGTGTTGTCTGCTACCCAGTAATGAGGGTTTCCACAGGCATGGCTGAGATTGGTTCTGTTACTTAAGAAGGTTTTTGTTACTGACTGTTGCAGTCATGGGACAGGCCTGAAATATTTGCCATCTGGTTAGACAAATAGTTTCAGATGCTTCATGGAGAGGTGGCAGCAAGAATGACAGACCTACCCTAACCTATCCCCTGACTTCACTCTCAGGCATGTTAGTGCTGTATGTTAACACAAGGGGTGGTGACAGAAAAGGAAATGTGTTATTTCCCTCTGCTGCTACTGTGTGTATGTGAATGTATATGTATGTGCTTGTACACACACGTGTGGGTAAGTGTGTGTGTGCACATACATGTGTATATGTGTATATGTGTGCATGTAAGTTTGTATATGCATGTGTCTGTGTATGTATATATGTATATGTGTGTATGTCTGTGTGCATGCATGTGTGTATGTGTGTATGTGGTGTGTATGTGTCTGCATTTGTGTGTGTGTGTGTGTGTGTGTGTGTGTGTGTGTGTGTGTTGTCTTGGCTGTATGTCTGCTTGTCAATCTATCTGTCCAGAGGCAAGACTATAGATCCCCTGAGGCCTGCTGTTAACATTCATGTTAGCTCTGTGGCTGGAGTTTTTCCTTTCCCGAATATTTAAGCTTAAAGATCTGTGTAGGCTTTGAGTTGGGTTTGCTATAGCAGGGGTAGGGGCTTAGCTCAATGAAGAGTACCCAGTCAAATGTGTGAGGCCCTACACTATATCCCTAGCATCATACACATCAATAATAAAAACCAACAACAACAGAAAAAAAACAACAAAGCAACCAAAACAACAGGTAAACATAAAATCTAAGGTAATTGCTTTCAACTAAGATACCTATGTTGTCTAAGTCAAGCACAGTTACTCTTTGTATGCTATGTTGTTACACACTAGAGAAGCAGGAGGAGGTCTGAGCATTCCTTATTTCTCTTTCTGTTGTGGTCTCACTGAGTTTTGAGAAAAATAAGTCACATCAGAATGTTATTAAATTGTTCCCAACTGGACTATTTACTAAACAAACAAACAAACAAACAAAAAACAGGCTGAAGGAACACAGATAGCACAAATGGACCTATTATCTAGAAAATCTCAGTTTGAACATCCCAGATGTGGGGCAAAACTTGTTAAAGAGGTTTGTTCAAGCCTTCACAGAATACCCCAGAGAAATTATTATAGCCACAAATTTCTATACTTGGAAAAGAACAACAGGAACTCCATGATCCAGGAACCTCAGTCATGGTGCCCTTAGCCCTATCAATCAAACAAGTTCAAATGTGGCTGACCATACCCGCTACCTCAGTAAACAAGCTCCCTAAGTCTATAAGGAAGCTATCTTCTCCCTTTCATATGCAACTGCTACTATATACCATGTAGCATGTCATTGTAGTTTGTGTCAAAGTAACTCTACCAAGACAGGTAAGCAAAGTCGGTCTTATGGAGAGGTATCTCACTCTCCATATAGTTCAGTTTAGGATTCCAAATGATGGGTCTATTCAGGGTCTTCTGGTCCTCCAGAATAGTCTTTTTATTTTATAGTCTTAATTTATTCACTTTACATCCAAATCACATCCCCCCTCCTTTCAGTCCTTATCTCACAATCCCCCCTCCCCATTTCTTCCTCTCCTTCATCTCTGAGAAGAGTGAGGTTTCCCCCTGGGTACCAACACACCCTGACACCTCAAGTTACTGCAGAAGTAGGTACATCCTCTCCCACTGTGGACAGCCAAGACAGCCCAAGTAGGGGGACAGGATCCACAGGCAGCAACAGAGTCAGAGACAGCCCCAGTCCCAGTTTTGGGGGAACTCGCGTGAAGACCAAGCTGCACATTTGCTACATATGTGCAGGGGGCCTGGGTCCAGTCCTTGTATGATCTTTGGCTAGTGGTTAAGTCTCTGGGAGACCCAAAGGGTCCAGGTTAATTGACTCTGTTGGTCTTCTTTTGGAGTCCCTATCCTATTCAGGTACTTCGATCCTTCCCCAACAATTCCACAAAACTTCCTGAACTCCTACTAATGTTTGACTGTGGGTCTCTACATCTATTTGGGTCAGCTGCTGGGTGGAGTTTCTCATAGGACATTTATTCTAGGCTCTTGTCTGAAAGCATAACAGCATATCATTAATAGTGTCAGGAATTAGCTCTTGCTCATGGGATAGAACTCAAGTTGGGCCAGTCATTGGTTGGTCATTCTCCCAGTCTCTGTGATATCTTAATCCACACAATAGATCTCTTCACAATATAGCTCTAAGCCATTGCATCCTGGGACTGAGCTGGGAGGTGCAAATGAGTTCTCCAAAGTCTTATCTCAGATCTCTTATCTATTTAGATATAACCTGGACCTTTGCCAGATTCTGTACAAAGTTTGTTTCGATTCTGAACTTTATTTCCACATAGGGAAAACAATGCCTCTAGCTGTGGAGATGGGCTGTTATTGCTAGGTTCCCCCCACACACACTCTCTTTTTTCTCTGGTCTCTGAATCTTATTACCTTTCTACATTTGCTTCGTTTGGAATGAAATTCTTTCATCAGCATGTGTTCATTTTCCAGACTCAGGTGGTTCACATAGAAAGATACAAGTATACAAATTGCTTTCTATGTACTCATCCCTATAGAGTCCTTCTTATTCATCTTCCCCCGCTGCTAATTTCCATCATTCCTTCAGGCAGTTTATATTTTAATGAAAAAATACATGTGTTTGGTACCTATATAAAATCTAGAATCCACAGGTGAGGGAATTTTTGTAACATTTGTCTCTCTGGTTCTGTCTTACTTAATGTTATGAACTCCAATTGCATTTATTTTCTTTCAGACAACAACTTCTTTGTTCTTTATGGCTGAATAAGACTCCATTGTGTACATATTTGATTGTCTTTTTTGGCCAGCATCTCCTTAAAGACATCTAAGCTGACTCTATGATCTGGCTACTGTAAATAGTGCTATAATCAATACAGATGTGTAAGTATCTGTGGGTCATACTGAAGTCCTTCATATTTATACTCAGGAATGGTATATCTGAATTTTAGATTGCATTAAATCTGTAGATCACTTAGGTAATATAGACACTTTTAGAATGTAATTTTTGCTTACCATGTGCTTGGAAGAACTTCCATCTGTCGGTGTCTTCTATTTAATTTTTTCAGTGTAAAATCTTCATTGCAGAAGTCTTTCTCTTTTTTGGTTTGGCTTTGCTTTGTTTTGTTTTGGGGGCTATCATAAATGGGTTCCCCATCCACAATGTTTTTATCAAAATTGTCATTACTGCTATTTTAGAATGGTGTTGATTATTATACATATTGTATATATTGTATTATATGGTGATACTATCGTATGGTCAATTTATATTCTCTTTATTGCTAAAAGTGTTCATCAATTCTAAATTTTCTTGGAGCATCTTTAGATTGTTTATGAATGTGATCATTTTGACTGAACATAAGGATATTCTGGTTTCTTCCCTATCTATTTTGGTTCCTAAAATTCCTTCTTTTATTTCCCTAACTTAACTTCAAGCACTGTTCTGAATAAGAGTACAAATATTGAACACTTTCACCTCATTGTTGACTTTAGTGGAAATCATTTCAGTTTCTCTCACTTAATATAATGTTGACTATAGGTTTGTTGTATTTAGTCTTTATTATGTTAAGGTATATTTCTTCTAGTTAGTTTACTTGAAGTTGTTATCTAGAAAGTCTATAAGACTTTGTCAAAGTCCCTTTAATTATCTAATGAATAATAATAAGCCTATTTATATCATGTATGAAATATATTGATTCACAGAACCATCTTTGTTTCCTAAATCTCAGGCATGAAGCCATTTTAATCATGAGGAATATTTATTTTGTCATTTGTTCAAATTCTGTTTCTTTATTCTATAGGTATTGCCACCTACTGCAGAAAGAAGCTTCTCAGTTAAAGATTGAGTGATGCACTAATTAATGGGTATAATAACAAATCATTAGGAGACAGTTTAATATCATGTCCATTTAGGCTTTCTCCTAGGGGCTATGATTTATCTAGTCACATGGTTTTGGCCTAATAATGGTACATGGTATGGGTTTTATCTTGTGAAGTAGCTTTTAAATCAAATCAAATACTTGTTGATTATCCCTATGATGTTTGTGCCACTATTGCACAAATTGGCATATTCTGCCAGTATAGTTGTTAGGTAGTTTCTGGCTTTATACCTGGGTAAGACTCATGATTGTTTTTCCTCCTCTATTAGTATATGTAGCATCTACGGGCACCATGAAAACTACACCATAGAGACAAAGCTTCCAGATTGACACCAACTTGATTTCTCCACATTCCATGATTCAAGTGTGTTCTATATTTAGTAGTAGGGTCTCATCATCAAGTTATGGATAGTAACCAAGAACAATAGCAATAGTCTATAATGTCTGGAAGTCTTCAGAACCCCACTGACCAAGAACTCCAAAATATGTAAACCACTCCTGGAACTGGGCTTCTTATTGTATGCTCTATGGTGTCTGGGAAGAATATTATTTCCCCATTATTGGGTAAGTTCATTTAAATTATTTTATGTGTATTATTTGTGCACACACATATATTTATGTACACATACATCCATTATGCATACTTTAGGGAGATTTTATAGCACTAGTTTTCCATGTGACTTTCTCAAAGGCCTTTATGGTAATTAGCTCTCTCCATGTTCCTTCTTGTACCCTGCCATTCTTTCTCCCATTCTCCTGCCATTCCTGTTCCTCCATTCCTTCCCCCTCCTTCATATTATTTGTATTTCATCCCCCTCCTTTGAAATTCCCCCACTTACTGCTCCCTCCCAGTTTACTGATCTCCATGGGTGCTCAAATTTAAATACACAGATGCAACGTTTCAGAGCTAGCATCTACATATAAGAGAAAGTATGCAACATTTATCTTTCTGTGCCTGGCATGTCTCACTCAGAATTGATGGTTTCCAGATCCATCCATTATCTGAAATTTTCATAATTTTTCTGAGCAGCTGAATAATATTCTTTTGTGTATGAGTGCCACATTTGCATTAGCCACTTGTCAGTTTGGTAGGTATCTAGGAGGCTTCTATTTCTGTATATTGAGCACAAATGAATGTAGGTTAGCAAGTGTTTCTGAAGTAAGACATGGATAAGTTTGCTAATACATCTAAGAACAGTAGAGCTGGATGAGGTAGATCTATTTCTAGATGTATGAAGCATCTCCAAACTTATTTTCATAGTTCCTAAGCCAGTTTTCACTTCAACCTACAATGAATAAGTGTTTCTCTTTCCCAACATCCACACCACTGTTTTGCTTTTGTTTTTGTTTGGTTTGGTTTGTTGGTTAGTTGGTTTTGTTTGGTTTTGTTCAGTTTGTTTGATTTGGTTTGGTTTGGTTTGGTGAGGTTTATTTTTAAAAAAAGAAAAATCTTTATCATTCTGACTAGAGTAAAATGAAATCTCCAAGTAATTTCATTTGCATTTCCCTAAAGGCTAAGGATGCAGCCATTTGCACTTCTTTTTAAAGAACTCTGTTTAGTTCCAAATTTTAATTGCTTTTTAAAATTTTTGATTCTTAGTTCTTTCTATTTTCTAGTTACCAACCCTGTGTTACATGCTTTCCCCTATTCCTAGGCTGCCTATTCATTTAAATAATTATATCCTTTGCTATACAACGGTTTTGTTTTGTTTTATTTCATAAAGTCCCATTTGTCATTTGTTTATTTGTATGTTTTAATGCCTAGCTAAAAAGATCTATTCAGTCTTTTCCTGTGCTAATAAGTTAAAGCACATACTTTTTTGTCCATCAGATTCAGAGTGTTAGTAAGTCTTATGTTGAAATCCTTGCTCCTTTTGGAGTTGAGTTTTGAGCAGGGTCAAAGATATGGCTCTAGTTTAATCCTTCTACATGTACATATTCAGTTTGACCAGAAAAATTGGCACTCTGATGTGTGTTTTTTAGCCTTTTTCTCAAATTTTGAGTGCAGTTGGAGAATGGACTTATGTCTAGGTTCTCAGTTCTATTTAATTAAGATAATGTGTCTGTTTTTATGTCAGAACCATGTTGTTTTTAATACTGGAGCTTTGTAATATAACTCAAACCTGGGATAGTGTTGCCTCTGGCTCTGTTTTTATTGTTCAGGGTATTTTCCTATCCTGAGCCTTTTATGTTTCCATATAAAATTTAAGCCATGTGTCCCTTCCTGGAAGAGGGGACACAGGACACGGCATTTTGAGGAGTGACAGATGGGGTGGTAGCCAGCGTTTAAGAGTCCCTACTTGGAAGAGGGGTCCTTCATTCTTTGTTGTGAGCATTTTGTGTACATATCTGTCTATGCACTTTTGTGCTTGGTACCATCAGAGGTCAGGAGAAGGTACCAGTTTCCCTGAAACTGATTTACAAATAGCTGTGACATAATGTGTGTGTGGGGGGGGGGGTTAACTGGGAATTTAATCTGGATCTGCTATGGAGCATGAAACACTGTTTGCTGCTGACTCAATTCTAAAACCCTATTTTATTTTTTTTAAATTTGTTCTATTTTCTTTTTATTTATTCTTCTCTCACATAATACAACCCAACCACAGCCTTCCCTTCCTCCATTTCTCCCAGCTCTTTCCCCCCACCTCTCCTCTCCCCTGAAAACCTCTGTTGCTATTCAAAAAAGAACAGGTCTCCCAGGTGTATCAATGGAACATATGACAGGATGAATAAGACTAGGCACAAAACCTTTTATCAATGCTAGATGAAGCAACCCAGTAGGAGGGAGAGGGTCCCAAGAGCAAGCAGGAGTCAGAGACACACCCACTGTTAGGAGTACCACAAAAACACCAAGCTAAACCATCAAAGCATGTATGCAAGAAGACCTAGTGCAGACCCATGTGGGCTTCACAATCGCTGCTTCCGGTGCTGTGAGCCCCTGTGAGTCCTGCTTAGTTGATTCTGTGGGCCATGTTCTCCTGGTATCCTGGACCCTCTTGCTTTTATAATCATCCCTCTTCCTCTTCTGTGGGGTTACTTCTCCATTTTGTAAATTTCTCCCTGATCTACCCTTGTATTATAGAAATTTATAGTCCTGTCAAAGGCATCAACGTCAATTTGTCCAACATCCCTGTGCCTTTAGTTTTATACCATGGAGGAAGAGACAAGAGCTGGACTCTTGTACTCTGGCATCCTAACTTCTTTCTCAAGCAGGTTTGCATTCTTAAATTGTTCCACCTAAGTTTCTTTTCCAATACAGGGATTTGTCCACAATGTACTTAAAGCCAAATGAACTCTAACTAAATACATTATGATATATTTATCAACCATGTAAGGTCTTTTGAATTTGTTTTTATTTCTATGTATATGTGTGCGAGAGAGTGCATGCCATGTGTATGTGAGTCAGTGAAGGCACCAGAAGAAGGTGTCTGATCTCCTGGAGCTGAAATTTTAGGCCATTATTACCTAAATTATGTAGGTACTGGGAACTGAACATGGAGCCACTGGAAGAGCAGCAAACACTTTTAACCTCAGAACCATCTCTCCAGTCCCCCATGTATGATTTTATTTCTATTGCTGTATCTCTGGAAAATTCTTCTTTGGTTAATAATTTATTGTGTTGGTGGCACATGCCAGCAATCTCAACATTTGGGAGACTGAGCCCAGCCTAGGCTATGTGGTGAGTCGAAGCCAGCTGGGGCTACATAGTAAAATTGTATCTTGGGGGGAAAAAAAACCACCAACAATAGCAGCAAAAATAGTATCAATTGGAGTTCCACAGTAGATTATCATCACTGTCACCAATTACTTTGACCTACATGTTCAGCTATAGGTTACCTAGCATCTTGTGAGAGAGAAAGATTTTACCATCTGACCAGTTTTTAATTTTACCATGACCCTACTTTGTGAATGGCTCAAGGAGTCAGAGACCTCTTTGGTGATGTTGTATCCTTAGAATCTCAGCCAAGGAACTGACACGGTTCCTGAAAGTTACTCATTAACTTTTTAAATCAACATGACACCTTCAGTGTGCCACTGGCTGGAGATACAAAATGAGATAGGTAAATGGGGTTTGCCTTTATGGTTTACATAGTACTTCCCAAAGCTGGCTGAGAGTTCAAGAGATCATAATGAAACTAATATTGTTTAGAACTTACAGTTCAAATGCACGATTATAACTTAAGATGGACTGGCATCAAATCTAGTTCTGGAACTGAAACTTACTTAGGTCCAAAGCCCAGGTTTTTGATATTTCCTTGCATTATCTCTCCACATGAGGAAGCCAGAAAACACTGTCCTAAGCAGGGAATCTCAGAACACTTGGTTATTAGAAAACCTCAGGGAAACAATGCAGTGTGAGAACAGACAGTGGGGTAGATTCAAGATGAATAGACACACTCTAAACAAATGTCCCAAGAAGTAGTAAGAAAGGGAGTGGCCAAACTGAAAGCAGGCTGGGAACGAAATGGGTACTGCCAAGACAGACATACACAAAAACACACATATGCATGTGTAAAGCGAGATACCCAAATTCTGAGTCAAGCCAGGTTGGCCAAAAGCAGGTCCAGGTATTACAGCTTGGTCAGTATTCATCTGACAGATATGGCAGCAGGAAAATCATGACAGTTTTTCCATAGCCACAGCAACTAAGATAAAAGCAGTCATCTGCTTGCCTCATCCCAGTGTGAGTCCCCTCAGTGAGGCTATGCTCTGCATCATGGAAAAGAGTCTAAATATCAAGGGACCACTTCCTCACCAGGATGCAGAGTAAAATCTGCAATTTTCAGAGATCATATCCTGTATGATAAAGCTGATGCCTTACCCTCACACCTATTACAGTTGCTCCATATCATCTGTGCCTAAATATTTTAAACCTTTTGAAATCCTGTTTTGTACAATTCCAATGTTTTAGTTTCTGTTTTTATCATATTATATTGCCTTATATTAAATAAATATAATTATGTAATCCCTTAGAAACATGCTTGTTTTCTAATGAGAGACAGAAAAGGAGTAGATCTGGATGGAAAGTCAGGAGATGGGGACTGGGAGGAGCAGAGGGAAGAGAAAACATGTGAGAAGAAAAATCTATTTTCAATAAAAGTAAAAACACGGAAAAGTTACATACTGTGACTGTAAATGTTAATGCAATTTAAAAATTTTAAACATTTGTGTAGTAACCTTTCCAGACAAGACAAATGCTTTCGTTACTATAAAGAAGAAAAAACAGAAAGAAAGAAAGAAAGAAAGAAAGAAAGAAAGAAAGAAAGAAAGGAAGAAAGAAATCTTCTCCCCGTCGATCCCTTTCAATGTCGGCTGCAGCTTTTATAGCCACCACCAATATGATGTCAATCAGAAAATTTAGATCAACACACTGAGCTAGATCATTACAGTGTCTTCCTCTTGAGGACATGACAATTTCTACAAAAAATGGTGGGAATTATACAATGGGAGAAAGTTCCTATTTCTATTCTGTCTTCTTACCCTTTCAAAGTTATTTCATGGGCATTATTACTTTTCAATTTTATTAGCTATAAAGTAAGGAAATCATTAGATATACGTGTTTGTACCTAAACAATGGAAGCCCCAGAATCAGTGCCATGTTTTATTACTGTGACCCTAGAAAGTCAATGTTATTTTTGCACAATAAAGACACCCACTTCTGACACCCATAAGCTGCTATACGGATCAAAGTGAATATGAAGCATATGTATATAGCATAACACTTAATCATGAGCTCTATAGTAAAATGAGGTTGAGTTCTGGCACCACTATATTTACACCATAAACACATTATTTAAAAATTCTAACTGACATTTTTCATCCGGTTAAGATAAATATAGTATCAGCACAACTATTAATGGACTACTATAAGATAATACAGTAAAAGAATTTACTGTAGTACCAATTACATGGGAAGAGGTCTACAGATACCATTACTTTAAAATGCAATGTAAAAATAATAACTTGGTATAAAGTTTCCATTGTAATCCCGATTCTATATAAAAAAAGAAATCTTATTTTATATTGAAGCAAAATAGACTATAGTATAAACTGGAAACCATAAACCCATTATCATAAAATGTGTTCTCTTTATGTAACTTAGACATGTTTTTTCTTCATAATAATAAAAACTATCTCTAATATGGCTAAGCACTAAAAATGTGTCATCAGCAGAAAATAGTTAGACTAGAAGAAGTGAGACCCTAGATTTAATCCTCAGTACCTCAACATAAATTTTTAAAAAAGTAGCAACAACAAAACATTTAACAGATATGTCTATATATTAGCTCATTTGATTCTTGTACTCCTGAAAACATACATAATATTTCCCATATTTTACATATAAAGAGTTTGAATATGCATGAACGTATAAGTCAACCAATTATTCCCTGTCTAGTCAATGGTCTCTAGTATTTTGTCCAGGAGCTGTTTTATCTGTTGGAGGAAGAGAGAGGGAAGCTGCATGGTGAATGTGAATAGAAATAAGACATTAGTATTTATAAAGTTGTTACAATGCAGCAAATTCCATACAAGACACACATTGTCACATTTGGTCCTTGCCAAAGTTTATGAGTTAGGTATTCATAACTCATATAGGAGGAATCTAAATTCCAAAATATTTATATAAGGTATTCAAAATCAAAGTACAAATAACAAGTCCATTAGCCTAAAAGCTTTGTATATGTTCCTATGGTTAGCATCTAAGCTGGAAGTAACCATTCATGTAAAGGTAACAGGATTACAATATACACTATCAATAAACAGACGGTATGTATCTATACAAGCATTATGAGTACTGGGTTCAATCAAAGTGAGAAAAGAACATAAAAGGCTGAAGGATCTAAGAAGATATTCCAGAGAAAGTTAAAGATGGCCTGAGTTGTACAGGATGCATTGGAGAGTCCACTAACAAAAATAAAATAAAAATAAATTTAAGAAAATTGGATCAGAGAAGGTAAAGGTTTTCTGCTTCCTAATGAACTTGGATGGAAGCCCTATTTCTCGACTGGCAGTACAAGATACATCTTATAACTCACTTACATTCTCCATCACCTAGGTTCAGACAATAAATAATAACAACCAATAAATAATTAAGGTAGAGTATGTCCTACTGTTATGAAGTGATTGGTTGAGTTCCATGGGAGCTGGGTAATTTTATAATGTGTAATTAATACATCTTTGGCAAATACTCATTTATCAAGAATTTCTTGGCATAAATAAGTGAGCTGTAAATGTGTCATAAATAAGATATGATCTTGGCGGAAGAAGGCTGGTTGTTTAGGCACTAAAATCATCACAGGGAGGCTCCTCATATGGTATACCTCCTTATCAAAGGAACACATCTTGATTCCAGTTGTGCTACCATTCCAGAAATAAGATTTGTGTGCACATGCTGAGTCATACAGCTGCATTCATAAGAACTACAGAGCATAGGCTAAAAGACACCTTTATTATTTGGAAAACTAAAACTATGAAAAATATAAGTACACCTATCTTTTTCTCATATGAGCATAAAGTCCATGAACCATGTCCTGGTAGTCACTAGTTACAAGGATAATTTGGTGGCAAAAGGTGGAAATGAATGCTCTCAAGTTGTTGTCTTTCACTGTAGTGGTAATCAATGCTGTTTATTAAAGTATAGAATATCATTGGTTTTTTTGACTACAAATTTTCTCTCTCTGGTTAAATACTGGATAATGTTAGGAAACTTTTTCACTGAAATGTTTAAAAGCAAGAAGATTCAGGAGCATTTATGGCCAAGTTGGTAGAGTATCAACGTAAGATGTCTGACTCATAGTAAGTCCTCAATAAATCATCATCTACTTTTAGTGATAGTCATTAAGCCTCCTTTTCTGGCTCATCTATTCATTCCCTTACTCAACAGAGTTTTGATAGTACTGATAGGTGGGAAGTGATAAAATAGGTAATCTGACACTCAAAATGCTTTTTTCTGAAGACACTAAGGACTGTTCTAGGTGGTCTCTCAGTAATTTTACAGAATAAAATATGAACTTATAAAAGATAGAAACATATAACACAGAAACTAGTGTCATCTGTGTGTGTGTCATTACAATTTTATTCAGCACCGAAAGGAGGTGAGACTCTGAACAAAATTCCTGGCTAAGTATTTTGAATATACCACCTACAAGAATTCAAATGCAAATGAGCTGTAGAGAATGGAATACATAAATTGTATACATTAAGCAAGGTAGGTCGGTCCTGCTTGGAGATGGAGGAGGATAGTCCTTCTTTACACAAAGCTTTGACCTTTGGCATAAGCACATCCTGAGCCTATACTAAGTCATGGGTGTTACTGAGGTCTGCCACCAGCACTTTCAGACCTAACTCCTCTTTAGATGTGAGGTTTTCCCTGGGAGCATTTATATGGAGATGGATATGAGTTCAGCTAGATGCAGCCTCTGCAAAAAGCTTTCACATTTTTATTGTTTATAATTAATCTGTCCTTTTGAATTTTTTCTTCGCTCTGTCATATCTGTACTATTTTTGAAGATATATGTAATTTAGTGGTGGAAAAACAGACTCATTGTCACTAACATTTTGGTGTTTTTTTGTTTTGTTTTGTTTTGTTGGTTTTTGTTTGTTTGTTTGTTTTCTAAGACAAGGTTTCTCTGTGTAGCCCTGGCTGTCCTGGAACTCACTCTGTAGACCAGGCTGGCCTTGAACTCAGAAATCCACCTGCCTCTGCCTCCCAAGTGCTGGGATTAAAGGCACATGCCACCACTGCCCAGCTTGTCACTAACATTTTTGAAAGTGTCATTTTGTTAGGATGTCTCAAGAAAATTCTTTATTTTATAAATCATGAGCATTACCAATTTTGATTTATATAAAGGGTGGAGAAATAAAATTCTAAAATGTAGCTTAAATATTTTTTTCACTAACCTAAGTATGCTAATGAAGCATCTATGTGCACATGCATTCACAATTATGCATATCGATGCTGCTACTGAGCCCTATCTGACTTTTAGGCATATTAACTAAATCCAACTCCACAAAATAGAGTATGATCTTGTGAGTTCTAACTCTAGAGAAAATTTATCTCGAAGGCATTGTATTTCATACCTAATTTTTCAAAATTCCCATTACTTTCTATTGTGTTATGTGAATGAGACATAAGATTTTAACTTTGAATTATAATTATAAAGATACCACTTCGACACAAAGTAAAATGTTAAAAAAAAAAGCCTTGAGTCGGAGGTAAGACAACATGAATTCAAGACTAGCAAGATTCTCCACTTAAAAAGGAGAAAAGAAACAACAACTTTGTTGTCGAAAAAGCAATCAAACAAAATTTCCTGGGCTGTGAAAAGATTCTTTGATAGAGATATCAGAAATATATTTCTTCCTAAATATTGCCTCTTAATTTACATTTTTACCTATGATCACTTTACAGCTCTAATATCTAGCTACAGAGAAAGCAAAAGAAATAATTGTCTAAAGGCCAGAAGCTAGCTATCATTTTATATTTCATAGGAAAGGAAGATGTTTCAATTCAGTTCATTTTAATCAAGATCAATATGATGATTGAATTATCTAACTATATTTAGTATTATACAATATTCATTATTCCATTAATACTTATAGAAAATATCATAAACACTACTACAAAGCACATATAATATACAATTGATTATATATTGCATACTTATTAAAATAGCAAGCCTATATAAGAAGGGTGATAAGCTATTACCTCACAGATCATCTGCATTCATTTGGCATAATATTATTTCTGAACAAGCAAAACAACAAGAATTCCTCAGATTACTAAAATATAAGTCAAAGCGGAAAATATTTTGGAGACTAGTTCAAACTTTTGTAGACTTTTTGGCAAGTTATAGGAAGGTCAATGTTGTTGTTATTAGTGTTGCTTTGTTGTTTGAAGTCATGACAACAAATCAACAGTAAAACAACAACATTGTGCATTCTAGAACTTGCCAAAGAGCCCATAAAAATGTGTCAAAAGAATTGGTTAATAGTCCAAAGCTGTGAGCCATTTCAAACAAGTGCACCTACCTCTGCCATCATGCTGTCAATCAGAACAAAACATGGTTGAATCTTTCAACAAAGCCTACATGAAGTGATTAAGTTCTTCTTGTTCCAACAAGCTGAGACTCACCTTTTATTTCACATTTGTGTAATCAGTATGAAATTTCCTATTAAACTGACAGATCCTGGGATTTGGACAAATACAGATAATGGTTTCATTTCTGAAAGGATTTCTGGGTAAAAAATTAGAAATGCCTGTACAGTGCTGGCAGCTTAGCTTCTGTAGATTTACCAAAAGAGCAGAAGGATGCAGCAAAGATACCTCCATTGTAGAATTTAGAGCTAAAGCTCTAATTCCTCAGCCCTGTAGTCATCCATCTCTACCTTCTTTAAGAACAAAGTTAAATGGTTTCTAGATCCACAATCAAATTGATTGCTGCAGAGTTTACTCTAGGTCAAAGTCCTTTGACATGTGGGTGAATTTGCTCTACCACACTCCCCCTGCTCTAATGTCAAGAATTGGGTTGCACCTCAACTGACTCACAGTCACATGCTTCTGTGCACACTACTCAGCTAACATCAGCATTTTCATACATTGTTTCTGTGGGTTCTTATTGTGATCTGTAGGTTTAGGAAAGGAGATCCTGTTATCTCTGATTTTTGTCCAATAGGATTCTGAACACATTCTGCTTCCCCGTTTGAAGCACTCATATGAAAATGTTGCTGATTACTCCCAACAATGACAGACAGGAGCTGCAAATATCAGTGAGTCAGCCAAACTGATTACTTGACATCATGTCGACCACTATTTCCCAACCTGTAAGTGCATCATGCATTTAGTGTGCTAGGGAGACGCCTTGGGTGTGTCATATTCCAAGGTTTCTTCATTTCCACCAGCTTCCTGTTTGTCACTTCTCTAAGCTTCTAACTGTCACTGAAGCCATAGCTCACTCTTCAGCCTGATGCCAAAAGCAAAAGTGTGGAAGTCTTCTGGACAGGTGACGCTCACATAACTAGGTAAGAATGAAGATTCATCCCAACCAGAAGGCAGATGAGAGTGGCCATCAGGTGCAAGGGTTCTGCAGTGGGGCTGTCTGCATGCTCATCCCAGACCTGTTACCTCTTGGTTCTGTGACCTTGGGCGGATTGTAAGTGTCTTGAAACCTTGGCTTTACTACTTGTCAATGAGGATACTAATAGTAACAAATTTATGATCTTTTCTGTATTTAAGTAATGTAACTTAGACATTGAAGGCTGTGTCTAAGATGTTTTCAATAGGTACTATTATTAGTTCCAGTTTTTAAATTGTATGTAACATCCACAGATAGGATTTTAGAGTAGATGTAGCATGGATGCAAACCTATATGTATAAGGAGAAAAGTGTGCTTTTAAAATTTGGACATAGTAATAGATTTCTGGTATCAGCATCTTATTCTAACAGTAAGAAAGATAATAGAAACCTTTCTAAGGAACTTATGCTCTATCTATCGTGTTGTGTCTGTTGTGTCCCCTCATCATCAAGGTCACACTGTGAGAAAAGTCATGATGTTGTTATCTTACAGCTACTAACAAAGAACTGAGACACAAAGCGATTAGCATCCTTACCCACAGTCAGGAAGCGTTTGTGGAGAGGTGGAAATGTACAGGCTGGCTGATGTTAGTAGCAGCCAGGAGATGAGTCTGGTTGCTTAGACAGTGGTGGCCCGTCTTTAAAGATGTGATCGTTTGTTTTTGTTTTGTTTTTCCAGACAGGGTTTCTCTGTGTAGCCCTGGCTGTCCTGGAACTCACTCTGTAGATCAGGCTGGCCGTGAACTCAGAAATCCACCTGTCTCTGCCTCCCAAGTGCTGAGATTAAAGGCATGCACCACCACTGCCAGGCAAGATGTGATCTTTGAAACCATGGCAATGGGGTATGGCTGCATGTGGAAATGTGCAAGAGGGGACTTTGGGAAGTGTGCACTAGGAAGTGTCACATCCCGAGAAACTGACAGCAAGTGTGATGTTTATTGTCTCTGCCTGCCCTCTGGGATGAAAGGCAGGGATACAGACGACTACACTGTGTAATTTGCCATGATGTCTAAACTTGTCTTCTAAACATCTGAACAAAGACAAGGTCATTAAAAAAACTTAAGTAAAATACAACTTGAATGGGCCACGTTCACTATGCTAGATGACTAAGATTCCAAGTAACTTTCCCTGTATTTGGTTCTTTCATAAAGCAGCAGCCTTCCCTGTGGTAACTCCCCCTTTCTATTTTAATTCTAGTCATCAACATAGATAGATAAGATTAACCCATGAACATTAAATGTTTTATGCCAGGCATGCCTGTGATGTGGCTATTTTTAACAACAGCTTGTTTGATACATGGATCTTTAAGCGCTGGTGGATTCTTGGATTTTGAAAATAAAGTGAATCCAGAAGTGTGGATGAATGCTGTAAGTCTCCTATAAACTACTTCAAAGAAAATGGCTTAGTGGATGGTAGGATTCTAAAAGGTCCTGCCATGCTGTGGCAAAACCCTTAGATAAGAGAAACAGTTTGCAACATTTTTGTAAGTATCGAGCTGATAAATCGGCTCCTTTGACTAAATGACTGATTCTTTATAGCCATAAAAGGCTTTAAAAACCATTTGGATATTTCATGAGAAAATTCTACTGGTACGAGAATTCTAAAGCCTAGAGGAGGGTCAAAAGACAAGTAGCAAGAAAATATAACCTAGTCAGAAAAATCAATGCTAAATATACACCCCAATATTTTAGTAGATACCTTCTAGCATTTGTTTATTTTCATTATGACTTATGTAATAAACTTAATTTTACAATGACCTACAGCTATAGATTTCATATAATCTACCTCCATTAACTTGTTTGTCACTTTGTCTAGTTTTTTTTCTGGTGTCTCCTGAGAGAAGGAGTTACAAATAACTCTATGTCCGCTACAGAGTGAAATAATCATGTACAATGGCTACCCCAGTGAAGAGTATGACGTCACCACTGCAGACGGGTACATTCTCGCCATCAACAGGATTCCCCACGGGAGAGCACAGACTGGGCAGACAGGTACAGGAGATGTGTCTTTGGGGGAGAAAGATACATGACTGAAATTTAACGCTAGCTATTTACTGGGAGAGAGACAGGGTTGTCCGAATCGGTTTAAGTTGCTGCAGTAACCTTTTAACAGCTCATGAGGAAGCTCATTCTTTTCCCTCCACTTCTCTAAAGACTCAAAGGACAAGACAGATCTTTCAGAGGAAAATCATGCTTGATGGTTAGGTATGAATGCCAAAATGGAGTTTACTTTTATTAACCCATTACTGGCTGCTTAGAAAAAACAGTCTCCTCACCATTACAAGCAGGCTTGCTAGACGGAATAAAGTTGACTCCAGTGAAATACCCAAAACGTGCCTCCTCTGATTCCTCTAGAATCACTGGGTGTCTTCTCTTACCAGAGTTGGATGACAGGATATTTCAGGCATCCACCATCAAAGGGACAGTTTGTGAAATGAAAGAGTGTGGTGTTGAAAAGGTCCAGATTCTAGAAGGAGGAATCAAAGATGCAAAAGCATGGAAATTACATTCTAAAAGGGAAAGCTAACTGCACCTAGCCCATCCTGAGGGTGAAATAAGTGCAAACAAAAGATTTGCAAAGGATCAGCGGTAGCAGGCTCATTGGTTCCTGTTTACCAGGTTGGTCCTGCAGCCTATTTCCTACCACGGATATTCAGGGTAGCCCAGACCACAAGAATTACAGTGTGGGACATTCTGCCCCTCTAAGAAAGAAATACATGATTCAAGGGATCCCAAATAAAAACTCAGAGTGGTGTGTGGACAAAATAGAGCTTTTCAAATTAGATATAAATGTCAAGTAACCAATAGACCTATTGTAATGGAACAATGGAATGTCTATTCAGGGAGATGGTTAGGGTAAAACTAACGCACTCTTACCTTCGTTTCAAATTAGAACAACATCCTGGATCTTGTGTGTTTTGTTTGTACGTTTGTTTGATTGATTGATTTTTAGTTTTGTCTTTATTAAATCAGGCAACAAACATGAGGGAGAAAAGCTATGGAGAGAAGAATTTTATAGAAATAACTTTAAGGAGAAAGAATTTTGGAAAGATATGAAGTTCAAAACCACTTGTTGGCTATGTTACTGTGCACATCTTTAACCACTCAAAGCTCTCAGCAACACTAACCGTCTCCATTTACAGATGATGAGACCAGGCAGCTTCTGAAACAGGCAACAGAGTCATTTAAATAACAGGTGATGAAAACAGAATTTAAATGTGGGCAGCCTGACCAGCCTGGATTGTACTTTTAGTCATCAAATGACAGTGCTAGTTTTGCTGTTGTGGTTGTTGTGTTGTGTTTCAATCAACAGCCTTGCCTCCTCCCATTCTACTGAGTATTCTGTCCCTCAGGGACTTTGGACTGGGCAGAAGGATGGCCAGAGTTTATTCTGCTTTTATAGTTTGCAAATGTTCCCCCTGTGAGCAAAAGCTGAGGAACAGGGTGAAAATCCAGCAAGGACCACATCTGTGCCTACTTACAAGTACCTCCTCTTTCTCCCTAAAACTAATAAAGAACTGTATTAACCATCAAAAATTTTGCATCGCTGTAAGCCTCTTCAAAGACATGCATGCAGATGCTAACCAACAAAGAACAGGATTATGCACTAATAAATCCAATGTAAAGTGAAAAATACCAGGAGAAAAAATGCTTAATGCATCTAATTGATTAAATATAGTTCAAAACCATAGTGCACTGTAATCCTGTGCACTTGTGATCTCATGTGTGTCTAGGATGGGAAGGTCAAGTCTGCCCTGTGTGGCATCTAGAAAAAGTATCATATTGCTCTGGGTAGTCCAAGAAAAACTACAATCACAATTGAAGTATGGTTTATACTGAACATATATTGATTTGTACCCATGATACAGCTGAATATCTGCAAGCCAAGCCATCATGAAGTGATGCCTATAAATCCATGTATAGAAGAGAACAGTCACAGGTGTGTGCTTGGACTTGTGACACAATCAGGCTTAAGTTTCTGTTTTGAAACTTGTTACCAAGGAAACCATTTAGAAAAATTACTTAATTATTTAAAGCTTTGTTTGCACAAACTTTGTAAAAGGTTCCTCAAAATAGAAGCTAGTTTTAAATTTCTCCCTAAGAAGTCAAGAAGCTGATTCAAGCACAAACAGTTAGCTCAACATCATGATTTAGTATGTCCTCTGGCAGGGGTGATATAAATAAAATACCCTACAGTAATATACTAGTGACAAGAGGGGAAGAAGTGCTCTCTCTCTCTCTCTCTTTCTCTCTCTCTCTCTGTGAGTGTGTGTGTGGTGTGTGTGTTTGTGTGTGTGTGTGTGTGTGTGTGTGTTTCTATAATGTTTCTGGATATAAATTATAAATTTCTCTTACTGTCTCTCTTCACATCTAGGTCCCCGACCAGTTGTATATCTGCAGCATGCCTTGTTTGCAGACAATGCCTACTGGCTTGAGAATTTTGCCAATGGAAGCCTCGGGTTCCTTCTAGCAGATGCAGGTTATGATGTGTGGATGGGAAACAGTCGGGGCAACACTTGGTCAAGAAGACACAAAACTCTCTCAGCAAATGAAGAGAAATTCTGGGCTTTTAGGTACATTACATCTGAGTAAAACATCTGGAAAATTGGAGGAGGTTCATCAAATATAAACTTGTACCTAATGGATAACATTTCAGGTCATAAAATCAAATATGTTTTCTAATACTTTCTGAAGTAGAGAACAGAAGGAAAAATTAATTCTACTGGTATCTTTTTCAAATCTTTTCTCCTAGACAATCCATTTTGGAAAAATGGTATGGATGTTATATTTATTTTAAAAATTGTAACTGAGATTATATTCCATATTGGCAGGTGTGGTAGTTCACACTTTTAATGTTGGAACTGGGAAGGGAGGAGGATTTCCATGAATAAAAGGCAAGCCTGAGCTGGGCAGTGGTGCCGCTTGCCTTTAATCCCAGCAGTTGGGAGGCAGAAGCAGGCGAATTTCTGAGTTCAAGGCCAGCCTGGTCTACAGAGTGAATTCCAGGACAGCCAGGGCTATACAGAAAAAAAAAAATAGAGGCTAGCCTGGGTTATATTGCCAATTCCACACCAACTATAATTAGGTCCTTGTTAAAATGACATGACTTTACATCAAATAACAAATAAATAGACAGCAGCAAGAATAAAAGAGACCCACAGAAGGGAAGAGAGAAAGAATATACAGCATACCCTTTTAAGAAAAACTCTGATAGGATGTTTTTAAAATGTTAATGAACAGTAAATAAGATTTTCTTTTGACATTTTGATAATTTATTTTTAGTAAAATTGTTTTCTGCTGTCACTAGAGGACAGGCTAATCCCTCATAGATTTGCCTTTCAAAGGACCTAAGTACCAAGTTGACTTGCATCCTGCTCTTAGGATAGAAATCACATCATTTTTGTTCCAATTAATACCCATTACTCCCTGAAGTCATCACTCCCTGGATAGGGTTAGTAGAGAAAAGGAAAGAAACACATAGTGTTCCAGCTGTGGAGAAGGAGCTCAATTAGGCAAACATTCTGTATCTCTAATCTTTGCTATAAGCTTGGGGATGTTTCCCTGTGAGGTACCACAACAATTATCTCACACTTTGTTGGATCGATTTATTGATCGCCTCCTGTGTGAACTTTACAAGTTCATGGGTAGTTGATCCTACTGAATGTAATACAATCCTTTCTGTTCTCTTCTATGGATGCTGGATGAATGTGGGATTTTGGTATTGGTATCATAGGATATTCACACACACACACACACACACACACACACACACACACACTGAGAACATCAGGTTAAGTACCTACTAATAGTCAAGTCATTTCTTCCACACAATCTAAATCCCATCGCAGTTCATTTCTCAGTGGACATTTAAACAATGTCTCTGTTACTCAGCTAGTAAATGACAGAATCATACTTGGCAACAGGGATGGGTACTGAATAATAGTCATCAACACCATGGGGGATTCAGAAGCAAAAGAAGAGAATGATAACAAGAAAAGGGAACAGAGAGGAGTGTAAAGGAACGAGAAGGCCCACCTGAAAGAATATGCTTAGTCCTGCAGCCTTTCCTGCTGTCAGAAAGCAAAGAGAATAAATGCATGCCACGTTGTAATCCTCTACATGTAACTAGGTATATAAGGATATACACCCCAAATAATCAGATGGCTCAGAGTTTGTATGTGAAAAAGAATCAAGCAAGTGCCTGAATTTTGAAAGTCTAGTTGTATGTATTTATAGATTGTTTCATCTTGCAGCTTTGATGAAATGGCCAAATACGACCTCCCGGGGATAATAGATTTCATTGTGAATAAAACAGGTCAGGAGAAGTTGTACTTCATTGGACATTCGCTCGGCACTACAATAGGTATGTTTACAGGGGTTAATGTTATCAGACCTTTAAATTGGATCAAATTAATTGCTTGCAATGTATAATGAATGCCCTTCATTCTCTGTCCTGTGCTGAGAGAAACCTTCCTATTCTGTGTATCTGGGAACCTGTAGTCCAGGGGCTATGAGGATGAAGTGCCAACCCAAACCTCCCTCCTTTTGGGTCACAGTCACACACGTGTCATGGTGACATAAGTTTCCAGAAATAGTTTATGTCCAAAAATCAGTGAGATAGTCCTAAGGATAAGGTTTCCAGGTACCCTTTTAATCTGAGAGGACAAAGCCTACGGCAAGAGGACAAATCAGCAAAAGATTAGAATCCCTATCAGTGACGCCAGCCTCACAACCCAGGTGCAATTTAAGTAAATCAAAAGGGAAAGGCTCAAATGTAAACTGAGCAACTGGAAACCAATTGGTCACATTTGTGTGTGAGTCGAAACACCAAAACTTGCTCAGCCTTATGACCTGATTTAAGATTTACAGAGTAGCTTTTAGATAAAAATTAAAATAGTTTAATTTGTTCTCTATTTTCAAGTGTTGATATCATGGTGTCCTAGTTAACAGGGACTCAGACACTCCAGCCAAGGGCTCAGTGGGAACTGAGTCACATACGCACATACACAAACTTCCCACATTTTGAAAAGGAATCAAAACTCTTGTTCCAAATAAAAGTTTAAAGAAAATAAATACAGATGAAATAGATAAAGATGGAATTTTGAATTTGTTACTCATCTTCCACTGAAGTTTCTTTAGGAGACTTAGTCATGTGACATTGTGACATTTTAGGTTGGGTAAAACAGCAAGAAAAAATGAAATTTATAATATTTCCATATTGCATAAGTACATTATCCATTATTGCCATTACTATTAATCACCAAAAAAGAGATACTGACCCATTCTTTATGCTTATAGGCATTTTACAAGCCTGGGAGAGGAAGTGAGCAGGAGAGAATAAAAAGATTATCAACATACCAATAAGAGAACCACAGGAAGCCAGACAATTACATCATAATTATATCATATCCAGTACTTCCTGATCATTTGCTATGTTTAGGGATCTATTTTCAGTATTTTTCTTCTCTTGATCTCCCAAACAACCCCACTGATGCAGAACATAGATTCAGAGCAGGTTGGTTAGACCCTACCAATGGGATGTAGAGACACTGGGGAGACAACATAAAGGGAGAAAGATGTTACTTGCATCAGGGAAAGTGGGTTGATCTTCAAATAAAATACAGTAAATGAGATCACCATACCCTGTTATAACCTGTTACATTTGGGCATGAATATGCTTAGTGAAAGACTTCTTACATTTGGTGCAGAAACTTTTTGAAATGGGGGAAGCATCCATGGTTTGGAGGTTGTTTACTAACTTTGACTCAGGCATGCACATGTCCATAAAGTGCCCTGTTGTCATGACAACCAAAGAACTCATTCCCATACATTTCCAAACATCCTCTGAAGGCAAGGTATCTACCTGATGGAGTCAGTTGCTCAGCTAATTTCCATGATCCAAACATGTTAGCATTCATTTTGTATTTCCATGAGTGTTTGTGAGTGTGTCTCCAGCAGAGATCAGACAATGCATCTTGGGAAAGTAAACTACCCAGATACCCACGATAGCTTCCTCAGATACAATAATGATCCCTACCCTTATCCTCAAGGATATAAATGGGCATCATGCCACTGCTGACAAAAAAAAAAAAAAAAAAGGAGAACAAATGGAGACACCTAAGCCTTTCTGGTATCACTGTGGATCCAAGGAAAACATCTTCACTTTGGGAAGTTGGAAATGGTGTGGGTAGGGTCTGAATATCCAGGAAGGCACCCAGGACAATAACAATGAAATATACTCTATAATACACAAGAAAACTTGCGGAATACTTGCAAACAACTCTAGAGAGAACTGCTTTGTTTGTGCCTTGTAATCTGTTTACTTCTAGAAGCTTCATGACTCACCAAGCATCTTAGAATTGTGGGTGATCGGCATGCTTGCGTGCTCAGGAAATAAGGTTTCTACAGTTTACCAAGCAGTAGCTGCTCTACCAGATTATTCCTCACCCATCAGCTACTACCATTTCCTCTAAATGAGTTGTCTAGCAATAGTATTAGAGAAAATTATAAATTTGTAACTCGCTAGAACGTAAGTCAGACTATCTTGGTAGAACAACTCAGAGGACCTTTCCAAGTCATCCCCTAGATCACTGTAGTAGGAAGCCAAAGTACAATGATACAGAAACCCACTCATTCCCATTGATTAAAATTTGCATATGTGTATTGATTTTTTACGAGATTGTCTTGTCTCCAATTCTGCCAGGGTTTATAGCCTTTTCCACCATGCCTGAACTGGCACAAAGAATCAAAATGAATTTTGCCTTGGGTCCTGTGGTCTCGTTCAAATATCCAACAAGCATTTTTACCAGTTTCTTCCTACTTCCAAAGTCCATAATCAAGGTAGGCTCCTCTGTTTGCCAAATTTTATCTCAGGATCTCACCATGTATTATAGACCCTCATTACTTCTTAT